>JAJOZX010000032.1:1090000-1525000 GCA_023014485.1 Bathynomus jamesi
TTGTCTTAATAAGGCTAAACGAACCTTCTATCGTGTGAATAATAACACTCGCACCTTGTCAAAGAATATTTTAGTACTTCCATTTTTCCCGGGCTTCTTAGGCATTGCTAATGTACTTAAACTTTTGGATATCAGTGTAGTTTTTTCATATAACAATATTGTGAAAAACATCATAGTAAAAAATAGCCCTACCAATAATTTAGGCATTATCTATAAAATTGGGTGTAAGCAATGTGATTCCTTTTACATAGGTCAGACGGGAAAGGATTTGCAAACGCGTGTAAAACAGCATCAATATTCCGTTAGAACGGGACAGTTGTCCAGTGCCCTTTTTGTCCATTTGTCAGAGTTATCCCATTGTATTGATTGGAATAATGTTTCAGTTTTGTTTCACTCTAGCAACATTGTTAATAGAAATATTCTTGAGTCGGCTATAATTCAACTTACAAATAACCTTAACATGAGTAAAGGTCTGTTTCAACTCGATCCCGTTGCTCTGAATTCCTTCAGAATGGATTTAAACAAAAAGGGCAGGTTGTTAAATCTTTGGTAAAAAATTTGTTTTTGTCTTTTGTTTCCCTTACAATTTTATTTTTCAATTTTTTGCTGTATGCGTGTATATGTATGTGTATGTGAGTATGTGTGTGGTCATTGCAGTTAAATGTGTTTGTATGTATATGTGTGTATATGTATGTATGTATGTGTGTATATGTATGTATGTATGTATGTATGCAGTTAAATGTATATATATATATATATATATATATATGTGTATGTACCTTACCTTACCTTACAACCTCACAAAGGTTCTGCGGGATGATTTCTCATTTCGCGAATGTCAAGCTTGTATGTGTATATATATATGTGTGTGTGTGTGTGTGTGTTTGTATATATGGGTGTATATGTATATATATTTGGTTATGCGGGTATACATGTGTACGTGTATTATTTGTAATTTTTTCAATTTATATTTATTTTTATTTCTTTATTCTTTTGCGACCTACCGTTTTTTCAGACAATTTTAAAAACAAATTTGGTAATTTTTTCCCTTATGCATATATATATATATATATATATTCTGTATATATTGCGTTTATATTTCGTATATATACCGTATATATGTTGTATATATATTTTATTGTTCTTTATATATCATCTAGGCATCATTTTGTTTTCCAATTTATATTTACTTGTACTTTTTATTCGTTTGTGACTATAATATGCATATGTGGTAATTTTTCCCTTATAAATTGGTGTGCCTCTCTTAAAATTTATCTTTCAATTTATTATTATTATTTTTTATTATTTTTTTAATAATTAATTTGTTTTTTTTTTTTTTGGTTTATTTCTTTATTTTTTTGTGACATATATATATCAATTTGGCTTCATCTATTAAATTGATTGTAAAACTTCCATTTTGAGCTTGAATTGGTAGACTCCACTTACAATATTTATATTTATTTTTATTTCTTTATTCTTTTGTGACCTGTTCCATAAACAAGCCATTTGAATTTATATTGAAGGTTGGCCAAAGTGCTAAAAGTGTCTTTTTATATATATATATATATATATATATATATATATATATATATGTATATATTTGTGGTTTTTTTTATTTGCCTGTTTATTTCTTTATGATTATTTAGGCTGTGACATATATATCACTAAGGCACTATTTTGTAATTAATTTTTTCTCAATTTATATTTATATTTATTTTTATTTCTTTATTCTTTTGTGACCATATAAATGTTGGCTCCTCCCACAATTTTTTCTATGCTTACTATATATATGTATATATGTATATATATATATATATATATATATATGTATATATATATATGAATATGTATGTATGTATGTTTATTTTTGTAACCTATATATTGCCTTGATCTGTCCTTTCACTCCAGTGTTCCTGAGGATGTCATTAGACGAAAGCGCTTGAGCACCCATTTGTGTTTCTTTTTTCCTTCGTGGTTTTATTCATCATAAATACTTTTCACGTGTCACTTTCGTGAAATAATTTTTCATATATATATATATATATATATATATATATATATATATATATATATATATATATATATATATGTTATGATGTATATAATGTTATAATGTTATAATGTTTCAGACCAACAAAGACCCTAGGATCCACTCATGGCTGGTCTACCTAACTGTGTTCGTAATCGTGTATTGTGTATGTCCTCCGTGGTGGCGGAGGGGACCTACAATTTTACGTGGGTTCCGAACCACAAGAACATAAGAAATTTATGTAAAAACTGCCGGTAAATTGGCGACGACCAATTTTTACGAAACTAAATAATTATCAATTTAAAACTAATTAATTATCGATTTAAAACTAAAGATAGAATCTCTGGATCCAGAGGATCAAGTCATAATAGACTACTATCCACAAATGCTACACTCTACATCTATTTATAACGGACATGCAAATATATCAGATCCAAAGAATCCAGTCAATTTCATTACGGTATCCATCAAGTCACGGTCCATATCGATTGCGGACCAAGTCAAAATTTACAACCATATACATTACAATATATACACTTACGAGGAAGAGTGTAGGTGTGGCTGTAAAGACTGTACAGAATGTAGAAATGTGTGTGCACCCATTATGGGTCTCCCATTTAAAGGTGTTTGTGGGGCAAGTGAAGATCATGAGTTTTTCAATACCTCACAGTACTATGGGGGGCACCGCTCGGCAGAGGAATCTCTTTAAATGGGGTGTGTAAGGACAGAGAGTATCCCCTAACCCAAGACGCTGCCTCCCTATATCCCACAACACTTGTGTTGAGCTGTGGGATCTATCCCCACAAAGCCTTAATTTTACTACCTTAAACTATACCCTTTCTATCAACATGCGCGTCTAATCGATTTTTAAACATGTTTATAGACGTGCTACTAATTACTTCTACCGGCAAACTATTCCAGCTATTTACTATTCTACGCGTGAAAAAGTTTTTCGCAACTGCTGTCTCGAACCTTCTACTTGTCGACTTACACCCGTTATTTCTAGTCCTATTATATTGAGATATTTCGAAAAAGCTATCTCTATCTACGTTATCAAACCCATTCATAATTTTGAAAACCTGGATTAAATCACCCCTTAACCTCCTAGTCTCGAGAGTAGTCAATTTTAACTCCTTAAGCCTATCCTCGTACGACTTTGACCTAAGTATATGTAGTATACTTAAATGAATATATGCATATTAAATTATATATAAACATTTAAATATAAATAATAATATGCATAATATAAAGATTTTATACAAAATAAATGACTAACAATAATTCTCATATGAAGCAAACTGAGGAATGTTATCTCGATCTCAAAGGGTTTTAAATTGCAAATTCCTCAAAAAACTGTGGGTGATAGAAAAAATCTGTTTTAATTTTTGTAATCAGTGTAAAAAAAAACAAGAATCACCCATATTCATGAACATGAGAAAATTTTGTTGAACAATGTTATGATTTGTTGAATATGTACATTTGTACATTGGTACAAGACCATAGTTCATGTGACAAATATTAATAATACGAACCAACAATAGAATACATTGACAACTCAAATACTAAGGATAAAAATGGAGTTAATGGGAAATCGTACAGCAATGTCAGATATAAGTAGAGCTACAGTCAGACGCATTTATACCATGAATTCCGTAGATTTAGATCTAAGTCTAATATATATATATATATATATATATATATATATATATATATTATATATATATATATTAGGGTGGCTGTATAAACATAATCTTCAAAGAGTTAAGTTTCGGAACCCATAATATTGTTCTTATTCTCTATAAAACTCAGAATACCAATTTGTATACAAATCAGAAATGTTTTAGAGGTGCCGCAAGAGTCCAGAAGATTTTAGCTTACAGCCTTTTTTGAGTTCAGCTCCAGGTCCCCCTCACTCATAAGGGTGAGTACTATCCTCTCAATGGAAAGGGTTTCGTTGGTGCTAACAACTCATTGTCGCCTGGTTGAACTTTGGAGACCTTCAACTAATGTTTTCTTTCTTGCATCTAGGAATGTTTTACAATGTTCCTCAACGACCTGAAGCAAAAACTGTCTCTCTTCCTCATTTCAATGCTACTCCTCTTTCTGTTATATCTACAGAATCTACAGAATCTACAGAATCTACAGAAGCTAAGGCTAACAAAGACCCTAAGATCCACTCTAAGGTTAGCCCGAGAGAAAGGAAAGAGTAGGGGGTTAATAGAAGAAAATAAGGGGTTAATTAAGTAGCAACACTTATCACTCATGGGTTAACTTTCATTCAGAAAAAGAGAAAAAAGACTCCCCATCATCTTCCGCCGGCCACTGCCGACAAGTCAGAAAAATAGTCGGAGAGAATAGGAAAGGGGTGAAAGATGAAAAGAAGTAAAATAAGAACGCTTACAAACCATGCAAACACAGTCTTAACTCACTATCATACCATGCAAACTACAGACATGCAAGTAAGGAGAGGATAAGAAAAAAAAAAAAAGTAGGTAAAGTAAAACAAAAAGTGGGTTAGTTTACGCTCCGAGCTACATCTACGATCGTGTTAGTCTAATTTTTTTTTTCTTTTGCTGGCATCACACAGCAACAGACTCATCCTCGATCACCACCTCTAGAGCTCCTGTTGCTAATTGTTTTATTATATTAAACAACTCCATAATCCTATGTACATCGTCTTGGAGCCTATTTCTATCGTCCTCTTAACAACCTTACCGCCTATTTTAGTATCGTCCGCGAATTTTGACACGTTACTGGTCAATCCTACATCTATGTCGTTAATATAAATTACGAATAGCAATGGGCCTAACACTGAACCCTGTGGGTCACCGCTACCTACATCCAACCACCCCGATTCACTACCATTAACTACGACCCTCTGTCTCCTAGCACGAAGCCATTCCTCTAACAGTTAGCTACCTGACCGCGTACACCGTGCGCTTTGACCTTCGCAATTAATCTCCTATGCGGAACTGTATCGAACGCCTTTTTAAAATCTAAATAAATAACGTCAGCCGCTCTATGCCTATCGTAATCGCGCACTAGTTAGACAGAAAATCTATGACTTTTCGGCAACTCAGAAAAAATTAAATGATAACCAACATGGGTTTCGAGCAGGCAGATCATGCCTATCACAACTAATGGAACATTACACATTATTGATGCACTTGAAAGTAATGAAAACTATGATGTACTATACACAGACTTTGCCAAAGCGTTCGACAAGTGTGACCCTGGAATCATAATACACAAACTGAAATATATGGGAACAACAGGAAAAGTAAGGAAATGGATATATAATTTCCTTAGTGAGCGGCGGCAAGTCGTTACAGGACAAGGAATATCTTCATCAGAATCAGAGGTCCTCAGCTCGGTACCACAAGGAACAGTATTAGCTCCACTACTCTTCATAATCATGCTAACTGACATAGATGAAAACGTTACCAGAGACAGCACAGTAACATCCTTTGCGGATGACACAAAGATCAGTAGAAAAATAAGAAACCCAGACGATATAAGATCTCTACAAACCGACATGAACAGAATCTACAAGTGGACGGAAGACAACACTATGAAGTTTAACACAGAAATTTCAGCTGTTACGGTACGTAAAAAGAGAAGACCTAAAATCCATGGAATATTATACCCCAAATGGATAGGAAATTCAGAGATTCTAGAGCAAAAGATTTAGGGGTTGTAATGAGATGATGCGAAATTTGAAACGCAAAATAAGATAGCAGTAAACAGAGCAAAGAGAATAACGGGGCAGATATTAAGAACCTTTAAACGAAGGGATAAGAATGTAATGATTCCTCTACTGAAAACCCTGATCATACACAAATTGGAATACTGCTCGGTCCTAACACCCCCATATAAAAAAGAAGACATTCGATAGCTGGAAGGGATTCAGAGAAGCTTCACAGCCAAGATCAATGGTTGCAAAGGACTATATTACTAGGAAAGGTTACGCGAACTAGACCTATATTCACTGGAAAGGAGAAGAGAGAGAGATACACCATTATTTAACTTGGAAAACAATGGAGAAACTAGTCCCTAATCTTATTCTGAACCCTATAACTCCCCAAACAACGGTGGAAAGTAGAAAAGGTAGACTGTGTCGTGTTCCCAAAGAAAATAGTTTTGTTGTGAGAGGACCAAAACTGTTTAATCAGCTGCCCAAAGACCTAAGAAACACGAAGGAAGTTGCAGTGGACATTTTCAAAAGAAGATTAGACGCCTGGCTCAGAACAATCCCCGATGAGCCTGGCGTACCTGGGTATGTGAGGTGGAGAACACAAGAAACTAATTCACTACTTCACCAGGCCAACTCGATCGGAGGAGCGACAAGCTTGACCTTCGCAAAATGAGGAATCATCGCGCAAAACCTTTGTAAAGTTGTAAGGTTACGGTTAAGGTGTGTGTATATATATATATATATATATATATATATATATATATATTAGGGGGGGGGGTCGAAACATGTCAAAAATCGAGTTTCTCCAATTCCACAGTATGAACATAGTTGGAAATGATGATCTCAACATCTTGTAAAAAAATTGAGTTTATGCGACCCCCCTTACCCCTTCCATATCATCCCCCCATTTTACTCTCTCCACAGATATAAACACCAAATGTGACAATCATGCATTATATTAAGTCTTATTAAATAGATTAGATTAATTTGGATAGATTATTAGATAGAGTTTTAGATAGAGTGAATAGATTACATAGATTAATTTAGATAGATTAGATGAATTATATAAATTATTGTCACGTTTTTTTGTTTAGTTTCAGATTGTTATTTTCAGATTGTTTATGATTGAATGAGTTATGATTTAATTCCGAAAGAGTTATATTAAATTCAGATTGAATGATTCAGTTGCTAGAATTTAACAATTAGTTTCTTGTTATTAATGCTACTAGGCCTAAATAAGTGAAATCATGGCGCCAAGAAGCAAAACGCACAATTCAACATTTGGTCACCCTGCAGAATTTCCACCTTCAATGACTCCTTCAAAGGCTGACCGTATTTAGGCATTATTTATTGGTAAGAAAACGAGAAGAACTGATTTCGAAAGGTTCTAGAACAGCAAAAGAATGTTACAGAATTGTCACTAAAGATGTGGAAGTCATTTGGGAAAAGTTTTCCTTTCCACATATAGGATTTGGAGGAATAGCTATAAAAGTTGAACGATTGATAGAATCTGCAGCAACGCTAAATAAACCATTAAAACAAAGAAACAACAGTTTTCAGCAGAAGGTGGAGACATTCGATGAAATGTTTGATATTTGCACTTGTACTTGTTACGATAAAAAATTCAGTCGAACGGATTGCAGATGTGATATTAGAGTTCCAATGATTGAGTGGGAGTCTTTTGTGGGGCAGAAACAAAGAAAAAACCAACTAGGACCAATCGACAGAGTAACGACTTCCGCAAGAAAAAGGACTCACGATAGAGTCGAAGGATTAGAAAGAAGAGCCAAGATAAGCCTAGATATGAATGTCGCCTCAACCAGCAAACTAGACCCTTTACATATTATGGAAGATGAGAGCATGGAAATTGATGATGACCGCGACGATATTAACTTTGTTCCGGATTTTGAGCTGAGAGAAAACCATTAAAACAGAATTATTTATGATAACTTAACAATAACAGCAGATAGATACCGCGTAAGTTACAGAGCTACTGCAGCTATGGTAAATGCAGCTTTGAAGGATATGGGAATATTAAACGAAACCAATATGTTGGATAGGAAAAAAGTGGAAAGAGAAAGAATACGTGTGGGTAAAAAGAACATAATCAAAGTGAAATCAGAGAACACACAGATTGAAGGCATCGGATTTGATGGTAGAAAAGATCAAACTAAGACAAAGAAGGGAATGGAGTACGAAGAACATTATGTAATAGTCAAAGAACCTGGTGATGTTTACATGGATCATATAGCTCCAGATAACGGAACTGCTTGTTGCATTGCAGATGAAATAATAACTTTTATAGTTGATTCTAATAGCAAAGAATCCCTCAAAGCTTTGCTATGCGATGGCACCCCAGTGAACGATTGGCGGAGTGCTAAAATTGATTGAATTATATCTGGACAGGCCGGTACAATGGCTGATTTGCCTTTTGCATGCAAACGAACTTCCCTTCAGGCACGTATTTGAAGCAATTGATGGAAAAACTTCGGGACCAAACACCTTCAAAGGTTCTCTTGGAAATAAACTCCGAGAGGATTTGACCAAACTGGATATAGTTGATTATACCCCTGTAGAGGGCAACATTAAAGAAGTTTCGGCCGATATTGTTAAAAGTTTCAGCAGTGACCAAAAGTATATGTATGAAATGTGCATTAGCATGCAATCTGGACGCATCTCACAAGCGTTAGCCACCAGATCCCTAGGTGCCCTCCAGGCTGGTTTTGGATAAAGTCTCATCCAAAAGCAAATGAGGGAGCATCTAATTTTTGGTATATCATACACTTGCTTAAAGGCTTAGATAAAAAGCACCGGATGATTATGGAGCGTGTCCTCAGAAATAACGCCTATTTTGACACCCAGAGAATATCTTACTCTCAATGATAACAGACGATTATCCTAACATGACCGACTGGGACAACGAAACCATCACCCCTCCACCTATTTTACAGAATTTGACAAATGATAATCTTCTTAAAGTTCGAAATGAACCACTTCAGCTTATTCCTTTTCCCTGTCACAGCCAGGGAGTAGAACATGCTGTAAATGTGGTAAGAGAAGCATCACAAGATAGAATTGGTTACGAAAACAGACATAAATTTATTTTGAACGTACTGGAGTCGAGAAAAAAGCTACCTGTGTTCCAATGGAAAGGCCAGTGGTGTCAGTAATTTACGATTTTAAATTTCTTAAGGTGAATATTTTGGTTTTAATATGCTTCAATTAAATTTCTTAAGGTGAATATTTTGATTTTAGTATGCTTCAATTGATTCTTTAAGTAATATACGGAGAAAGATATATATACAGGGTGTCCGAGAATTATCTGTACAATTTTTGGCTGTTATTAAAAGTCAACCATGAAGTGTAGAAATTCCCGTGTTGTCCCATTTTACAGAGAATCTCATTAAGCTTCTTCTGATACTAAGTTTTGACAAGTTTTTTAGAAATTCCAGTGTGTCCGAACATTATCTGTACAATTTCATCTTTTAATAAAATTCTTGATAACACACGTAAAATTCTTAAACAAGATTATTTAGAATCTGTATTTTCAAAAGTTTCTTTTATTAAAGTAACGTTGTTACAAACATTCGATATGTGCACCATTAGTGATTCGCAAAAATCCAATCGATACTCCAAATGTTGCCATGTACGCTGCAGCATATCCACATCAATTCGCTCAATAGAAGCTGTGATTCTTGCTTTTAAATCATCAATGTCTGTCACCCGCGTACATTTCTAAAAAACTTGTCAAAACGTGATATCAGAAAAAACTTAATGAGATTCTCTGTAAAATGGGACAACACTGGAATTTCTACACTTCATGGTTGACTTTTAATAACAGCCAAAAATTGTACAGATAATTCTCGGCCACCCGGTATATATATATATATATATATATATATAATATAAATAACTTACTTTAACTTTACTTATATCATTATTTACTTTAATCTTTGTCATTTATCAGGTTTTTTATTCAAAGAATTGGTTTCAATTTCATTTCAATTTAAAAAAAGGGGGGGCATATGCAACGGGTAGGGGGGGCGCATAGCGGTGTAATTACAGTATGTTGTTTAGGGGCCCAAAGGAAACTCCGAGCAGTGTGTAGAATAAGAATACAAAATTTCGAACCCCCCCTAATATATATATATATATTAGGGTGACAACTTCTTATAGGGATAAAATTTGAAATTCAAATAAATTTGCCGGCCATTTGTCCAATGCTGCCACCCTATGAGGAAACACCGTAGACAAAATCTCATGGAATTCGGAAAGCATTTAGGGGTGCCTCGAGTCACATGAATGAAACTGTCGCGCGGAAGAAATTTCAAGAATGAACGAGTTTCGACAACGCTTCAAAAACAAAAATGTTTCGAGAATGCAAGTGTATTATATAATTTAATAGAATTGTTTCCTTTATTTCATACTATAGATTATGCAAATCGATTAATTTATTTCATTAAATTAAAATTTTCATAAATAAATCGTTAAATAATATGATGTGTATCAATCTTTGGATGATCAGCTTTTGGCTTCAAGTTCATTTTGCATACGACTGCCTGACTGAAAACAACGCTTAGAAGTTCTCTCCCGATTCTTTTAAGATATCTAAGGTAATATTTTTTATTTTGATACATTGATTATATTATTATTGGAAATTGTTCTAGAAAAGTTTCATTAATTGTTGGCATAGTTTGATGTTTAAATTATATAAATTTGGAACTGAATTTGATTTCCTATGATAATATATATACGAGTATATATACAGGGCCGTCGAGAGGGGGGGCCAGTGCCCCGGGGCCCGGGTGTCTGGGGCCCGCAGGAGAATAAAAAAAATCGTGAAAAAATAAATAAGGATCATAATAATCATTAAGAAATTGTGACGTTTTTTTCATTCAGAGCTCCTTACATGTAATATCTGCGACGGCAGAAAAGATTAAACAAAGGTTCACACCCAACGAAGTGCTCACTGTTCACTGGGACGGAAAAATTCTACCAGACGATGAAGGTGGTCGGTGTGACCGACTAGCCATTTTCGTAACCGGAGTTGATACCGAGAAGCTCTTGGGTGTACCTAAGCTGACATCAGGAACGGGTGAGGTCATCGCCTCGGTGGTACATGCTGCGCTCAAAGAATGGAATGTGTCAGAAAAGGTATCAGCTATGAGCTTCGACACTACAGCTTCAAATACTGGTTACTTGTCTGGGGCATGCGTAATTTTGGAGCAGAAACTCGGCCGCCGACTCTCATACCTTGCATGTCGCCATCACATCCTAGAACTTGTCGTTGAGAAGGCGTACATGGAATGCATGGGACCATCATCTGGTCCAGATATCCTCCTATTCTCCCGCTTCAAAGAGACGTGGAATACAATTTGCCAAGATAAGTACAAGACCCTGTCAGACCTTCCATCGAGTCTGAATGAGAATCGAGAACTGATCGCTTGCTGGAATCTATATCTGACAAAAAAACAGCCGAGGGATGATTACCGTGAATTCTTGGAGTTGTCGATTACAATCCTTGGAGGTAATTTACCTAACTTTAGGTTTCGGCGACCTGGAGCACTTCACCGAGCACGTTGGATGGCAAAAGTAATTTATTCATTAAAAATCCTGCTGCTTTCCCATCAGTTCAGACTTACAACTCGTGAAATGTCTGGCCTGGAGTTATATGTCAGCGCGTGGTTCACGGCCAGCAGTCCTTCATCTGCTCCCGCGAACGATTTGAAGCTTCTTCAAGACCTAGCAAAGTACCACGATGAAAAGATCTCAGCATCCTGCCTTAGTGTCCTCGGTCGTCACTTATGGTACCTCAGCGAGTACTTGATTGGTCTCGCACTCTTTGATAAAGGTATCAATGCAACGACGAAAAAGAATATCGCTCGATCAATCCTCGAAAAAGAAGCTGCTGAAGATCCTCCAAAGCGAGCCCCAATACCTGCTGTTTCTTCCATTTCAACAAAGCAGCTCTCGGACTTTTCCTCGAAAGAATCAAAGCTTCTCTTTGAACTTCTAAAAATTAATGATGGTCTCTTGTCCAAGGAACCAGAGACCTGGCCGGACGACGAAGATTTCAAGACTGGTTTGACTATAGTTGAAGGACTAAAAGTCGTCAATGACATGGCAGAGAGGGGAATTGCCTTGATCCAGGCCTTCAATACAAAGATTACGAAGAATGAAGAACAGCGCCAACATCTCTTGCAGGTTGTTGAGGATCATAGGAAGTCTCAGCCTGGTACATTGAAAAAGGGGTATGGCTTGAGGAAAAGCAAGAATTAATGGGTGGTCTACAATTGAATGAAAGACACCCTGGAATATATTTAGTAAATATATTATTTACTTATTACGATTGGAGTACGCCTGCACTTAAACCTTATGAACTAAAACTAACGTTTATTTACATTAATTAAAAAAAATATTAATTTATTTTCACTAGGTAATGAATAATTAATTTTTGTTATAAGGAGAATTATTTACCTCACTTGAGACACCCTTAAATATTATCTGAATGACCTAATATTTACAGTACATTGTTTTCTCATGTAGTAGCAGCATTGAACAAATGGCCAATAAAAAACTCCAACTTTCGATTTTTATTGTCACCCCAATATATATATATATATATATATATATATATATATATATATATATATATAAGTTTATATATAAATTGGCCTACAACTTCCTCAGAGAACCGCTACAAGTCGTCAAAATTAAAGGTGTATCACCATTAGAATCAGAAGTACGCAGCTCGGTAACACAAGGTACAGTACTGGTCCCACTCCTCTTCATTATCATGCTAACAGACATAGACAGTGGAGTAAACAGCAACAGTATAGTAACATCCTTTGCAGACGATATAAAGATCAGCAGAAAAATCAACGATGCAAATGAATTGGAGGCCTTGCAGGGGGACACAAACAAAATATACAAATGGTCAGAAGATAACAATATGACTTTCAACACCGAGAAATTTCAGCTCTTGAGATATGGTAGAAATGAGGAACTTAAACAGATATGATGCTCCAGATAGACAGGAAATTCAGAGAAGCACGAAAGCGGTCGATTTGGGATAATAATGACCGATGATGCCAAATTTGAGACGCAGAATCAGATAGCAATAAACAAAGCAAAAAGAGTCGCGGGACAGGTACTAAGAACGTTCAAAAGGAGGGACAAGACAGTAATGATTCCCCTGCTGAGAACACCGATCATACCAAAGCTTGAATACTGCTCATTTTTGACGTCCCCATTTAAAAAGGAAGAAATTACTAAACTAGAAGAAACGCAGAGACATTTCACAGCCAAGATTGATGGCTTCAAAGAACTCAACAACTGGGAAAGACTACATAAACTAAATCTGTACTCCCCGGAGAGAAGAAGAAGAGAAAGGTACACTATAATCTACATACGGAAAATGATTGAAAAACTGGTACCAAACCTCAAGCTAAACCAAATTACCACCAAACATTGCTGGAAAACAGGAAAAGCAGAATGTGTAGTGTTCCCAAATTAAAGACCTGACAAGGGACCTCCTCAACACTGAAGGAAAATAGCTTGGTTGTCAGGGGGCCAAGCCTTTTTAACCAGCTTCCAAAGGACCTCAGAAACGTTACAGGAGTCAAAGTTGAAGTCTTCAAGAGAAGACTAGATGCCTGTCTCAAGACGGTACCAGATGAGCCGGGTGTACCTGGCTATGTGCGGTGGAAAGCGCAAGAGAGCAACTCGCTCCTCCTCGAAGCCAGACCTAGAGGCGGGGCCACCAGCTTGACCTTCGTGTGAAGAGAGACCAACACACGGAACCTGAACGAGGTTAATGAGGAGGTTAGAGTTTAACAATCATGTACGCTACTTTGTTCCAAAACAATTATTCATCCATTAATGTTATCATATTTGCTCAAATAAATTTCTCTAAATAAAAGTTTTATACTTAAGTTTATTCATCTCAATTTTGTGTTTATGTACAATACTTTGGGGAGCAGTTGGACGGGAGAAACCCTATATAAAGATTTCACATGATTTAACTCTATTTGTACAAAACACAGTTCTTTATATACATATCTGCTCCAACGTTGAAGGTACTTGGTCGTTGTCTAGTTATAATACATCATTTACTCAAAGAAATAACTGCGCGGTTAAACGTATTAACTTGTGGCATCTTCCACATGAAAACTACCCAACTTACCAAAAATTTCCACCGGAAACGTCACACTTAAGGTATAGAATTACGTAATTCGGCACTTATTAATCAATTTATAAACTCTCATTCATGAACACATTCAACATTTTCTTAAAACAATCTAAACAACTATTATTTATTATCATATCACGTCAAGCTAAATTGCTATACTCGATGGTTAAAACAGCGCTTTTAACACTTCAGTTGATGAATGTTGACAAAGTTCCTCATTTCTTACCATATCTCAAGAAGTGAAATTTCTCAATGTTAAATGTTGTGTTGTTTTTGTCTTCCGACCATTTGTATATTTTGTTTGTGACCCTCTGCAAGGCCTCCACCTCATCTGCATCGCTGATTTTTCTGCCGATCTTCGTATCGTCTCCATACGATGTTGAAATACTGTTGCTGTTTACTCCGCTGTCTTTGTCTCTTAGCATGATAATGAATAGGAGTGAGGTCAGTACTTTACTGTGTGGTACTGAGCTGCGTACTTCTGATTCTGATAATTTTATACCTTGAATTTTGACGACCCGTAGGCGCTCTCTGAGGAAGTTATAGATCCAATTTACCACTTTGCCTATTATTCCCATGTTTCATTTTATAAGCAATTGTGTCCGTGATCACCTTTGTCGAAAGCTTTAGTAAAACCCTTGTATATTACATCGTAGTATGTATATATATATATATATATATATATATATATATATATATATATATATATATATATATATATATAATATATATATATATACATACACAAGGTGTTTGAAAACTTTCTGTACAAATTGTAATGGGGGATAGGCAACACCAAGACAAACCCTTTTCGTCTATAAGTGTATGTCCGCTGACGTCACCATTCCGCTCGAGAGGGCGCCGCTGCAATTGGCTAAAAGGTGAAGTGGGCTAGACTCGCGCTTGCCGCGGGCATTCTTAAATCTGACGTAGTACGCGTAACATGGAGCGCTTCACGACTGCTGAGATGGCTGACATGCATATGGTGTATGGGGCTGCCAATGGAAACGGAAGAGCTGCTGTGAGGTTGTACTGACAGCGCTTCCCAAACAGACGTGTGCCAAACCACCAAACGTTTGCGCATTTGCATCGGCGACTGCGAGAAACTGGAACATTCCATGCAAACATGCATGACACTGGTCGGGAGAGAAACGTGCGCACTCCTGACATGGAAGAAGAAATCCTACGGCGATTTGAGGACAATCCAAGCGCAAGCACGCGAGGTGTTGCACGTATCCTCGGTGTGAACCACGACCTGGTCTGGAGAGTGTTGCACGAGCAGCAGTTACATCCGTTTCATCGTCAGAGAGTCCAGGCATTACAAACCCGTGTAGCATGTGGATTTGCGTGCGCCCACACGTGAGAATTGTGCATGTTAAACACACTCTCACGTGTGAAACAGGCCTCATCTGAGAACAGCACAAAAGCCGGAAAATTAGGCTGCACCGCTGTCTGCTGGAGAAACCAGCGTGCGAATTCCACACGAAGAGGGTAATCCCGAGGTTGTAATGCCTGGACTCTCTGACGATGAAACGGATGTAACTGCTCGTGCAATACTCTCCAGACCAGGTCGTGGTTCACACCGAGGATACGTGCAACACCTCGCGTGCTTGCGCTTGGATTGTCCTCAAATCGCCGTAGGATTTCTTCTTCCATGTCAGGAGTGCGCACGTTTCTCTCCCGACCAGTGTCATGCATGTTTGCATGAAATGTTCCAGTTTCTCGCAGTCGCCGATGCAAATGCGCAAACGTTTGGTGGTTTGGCACACGTCTGTTTGGGAAGCGCTGTCGGTACAACCTCACAGCAGCTCTTCCGTTTCCATTGGCAGCCCCATACACCATATGCATGTCAGCCATCTCAGCAGTCGTGAAGCGCTCCATGTTACGCGTACTACGTCCGATTTAAGAATGCCCGCGGCAAGCGCGAGTCTAGCCCACTTCACCTTTTAGCCAATTGCAGCGGCGCCCTCTCGCGCCGAATGGTGACGTCAGCGGACATACACTTATAGACGAAAAGGGTTTGTCTTGGTGTTGCCTATCCCCCATTACAATTTGTACAGAAAGTTTTCAAACACCCTATATATATATATATATATATATATATATATATATATATTAGTGATGTAGGTCACATCCGCATCCGCATCCGCATCCGCAGAACATCCGCACATTTTCTCGCATCCGCGTCCGCGTCCGCATCCGCACTTTGGACTGCGGATGTCGTGCGGATGTGGACCGTTGAGATAAAACGTCATTAATAAGCGGAAATTATCAAATTCTACTATATTAATAGAACTAGTTCATTGTGCGCAAAAGTGATGCAAGCGACAAGACGAGAGGCTGTTCTTGTATGAAGTTACTCTCTTGCAACCTACTTAGATCCACGTTACAAAGCTAAGTTATTTTCACCTCGTACATTAGAACGAGTTAAATCATCACTTGGCAAAGCAGTTGAAGAGCTTCAATCTCTTGAATCTGTCGCTTCGCCACCCACCAAAAGAATAAAAGTTTCAGTGACAGAACCAACACCTTCAACAAGCAAATCTATCACAGAATTTGTCTTTCAGTTTCTTGAGTCAAGCAGCAATGACGAGACCTACGCGATGTCAAAAGATGTAGTAAAAATGATCGAGAGCTATCACCAAGAAAAACGCCTGGCTGCATGTGACAATCCTATTAGTTGGTGGAAAAATACGCAGAATATCTATCCATACTTGAGTAAACTTGCAAGGAAACATTTAGCCTGTCCTCCAACAAACGTACCAAGCGAGAGATTATTTAGCAGTGCTGGATTAATATATGATGAAAAGAGAAACAGACTGGCAGCAGAAAAGGCAGAAAAATTAATGTTCCTTAAGCATAACCTTCCTATAATTAAGTTTGAACATTAAACGATGAACATCTTAGTTTACTTTATTTTAATTACTCATTTATAAATATGCCTAATAAAACTTTAAACTTAATATAACTAGTTATCAAGCTAATTAAAGATCTCTTTCTATAAGGGTGGAGGTTGGGGAAAGAGGTCGGTGGGGTGCATTTGAGTTGGGTTCACGTCCCGCATCCTGGTAACACAATTATGGTTTCAAATAGTGGCTGAAACTCAACAAAATATAACGAATTTATTTGCAGACGAATTCACTAATTGATTTCTATATTAGTTAGATGCTTGATATTATTTTATATGTTCAGAGAAAAGTACAGCAATTATTGTACAATTAATCAATTATACTACATTATAGCTACAGCTCTCTCTATATAATAACTTATTATATACGTTAAACACAACAAATCTCGAATATATCCTAAAAAATAACGAAAGTGTAGACATCCGCATCCGCATCCGCGGATGTTGAAATCAAACATCCTCATCCGCATCCGCATCCGCGGATGTGAAAAAAATGACATCCGCTACATCACTAATATATATATATATATAATTATATTAGTGATAATAGCAAGAACTATTCCAGTTTAATAACCAATATATTAAATTGCCAATATATATATATATATATATATATATATATATATATATATATATACACAAACTCAGAATGGTTCCCTGAGAACATTATATGTTAAACACAGACCGTGCATGGAACAAGGAACTCTTCTGGGAAAATTAAATCCACTATAGTCCGAATAAGTAATGGTAAATGACAAATACCATAGTTTTTTCTTTTTCATGATTTTAGCCCGACGTGGGCAACGGGTCTCTCGCAAAGAGATCCCATAAATATAGCTTCCCTCACCAGCTATCTGCAAAGCAGACAGGATCCAGCTTTGGGACATGGATCTAGGGTTTAAAGCAAGCCTAGATCCCTACATTCAGAACCTCTATATAAGTAAAAGACTCGTTGCATTCACGTCGTGTTGAATAAATCAAAGAAAAAGGGGGTAACTATTGTATTTTTAGCCAAAAAAACCAAAACTTAAACCTCAACCGGGACATTGAGCGTCCACTTTTCAAGGCACGCAACACGTCCGTTTAGTATACACAAACTCAGAATGGTTCTGAGTTTGTGTATACTAAACGGACGTGTTGCGTGCCTTGAAAAGTGGACGCTCAATGTCCCGGTTGAGGTTTAAGTTTTGGTTTTTTGGCTAAAAATACAATAGTTACCCCCTTTTTCTTTGATTTATTCAACACGACGTGAATGCAACGAGTCTTTTACTTATATAGAGGTTCTGAATGTAGGGATCTAGGCTTGCTTTAAACCCTAGATCCATGTCCCAAAGCTGGATCCTGTCTGCTTTGCAGATAGCTGGTGAGGGAAGCTATATTTATGGGATCTCTTTGCGAGAGACCCGTTGCCCACGTCGGGCTAAAATCATGAAAAAGAAAAAACTATGGTATTTGTCATTTACCATTACTTATTCGGACTATAGTGGATTTAATTTTCCCAGAAGAGTTCCTTGTTCCATGCACGGTCTGTGTTTAACATATAATGTTCTCAGGGAACCATTCTGAGTTTGTGTATACTAAACGGACGTGTTGCGTGCCTTGAAAAGTGGACGCTCAATGTCCCGGTTGAGGTTTAAGTTTTGGTTTTTTTGGCTAAAAATACAATAGTTACCCCCTTTTTCTTTGATTTATTCAACACGACGTGAATGCAACGAGTCTTTTACTTATATAGAGGTTCTGAATGTAGGGATCTAGGCTTGCTTTAAACCCTAGATCCATGTCCCAAAGCTGGATCCTGTCTGCTTTGCAGATAGCTGGTGAGGGAAGCTATATTTATGGGATCTCTTTGCGAGAGACCCGTTGCCCACGTCGGGCTAAAATCATGAAAAAGAAAAAACTATGGTATTTGTCATTTACCATTACTTATTCTGACTATAGTGGATTTAATTTTCCCAGAAGAGTTCCTTGTTCCATGCACGGTCTGTGTTTAACATATATATATATATATATATATATATATCGGTTGGGCAGAAAAAAGGGAGACCTCGAGCTTTAATTATCGCAAGATTTTTGTGGAATATTCGCCATAAATCCAATTTCTCAGCTAAAATGCTAAAAAATGGCACACAAACCATAAAATTACCTAGTACTAACACACTAAAATTTCATCGTTCTATGTATCGTATTTGCCGAGATATGAAGGATTTAAAAGGTCTCCCTTTTTTTTTTGCCGACCCGACATTGAGTAGTAGTGTAAATGCAGAATTTCCAGTGGCATAAAGAAATATTCAATAAATCCGTAATTTTCATTAGTTTTCTTTAAAATCCGATCACCGTGGAGAAAATTTACTTAGTTGTGGGGTGTGGAAAAAATATTGACATCTGACCATAACTTTGGATTTTACAGCCAAAGTTCGAGGTTTCTCTTTTTTTTTGCCCACCCGATATATAATACCGGTAAACTACGCTGGGGTGCTGATTGGGAGACTGTAAGTTTGAATCCGAGCGAGGACTTTGTAATATCATAGACCCGTGGTGAGGCGTGGTTCGCATTCCACGTTAAGCCGAAGGCCTAAGGTGGTGCGACAAGCATGACCTTCGTCAGAATGAACAGTTCGATGAGTAGCATAACGCATAACTTATCTCTATTGAATTGACCACCACATTACGACGTGTGAGTATTTTCACACAAATTTAGAGCTATTGAGACTTCTACACTTATTTTAAGTTCACTATTCGACTAAATTTTGAGATGCTTCACGAATTTGGGTTTTATTGGCTACAGTTATGAAGATTAATATCCTGACAGTTTCGTTATTTTCATAAATTAACGATCTCGCTCACTTTTTCCCTCAATTATTTGTACATGTACATATTTATGTATATATTGAATGTGTATATTTTTGGACACACACAACACACACACACACACAACAAAAGCAGTTTCAAGATTTATTTCATCTCATAACCGAATATAATCAAACACTTTGTACAGAATCGGAAGTTACTTATAATCATGTTTGCTTTAGCACAGAGGTTTCCATATTGTTTTCTTTTATCTGAGTCATCACTCAAGGAGCTGGCGATAATTTGACCCAAATACTTAACCCTAGAAAGCCAGCATGGCCTATTACAATAAAAGTACTCTTGTTTTTCGCGAAATTATGTTTTTATTGTACGCAAGTAATTTTTATTATTGTTTAGTAACAATATATTGTTTAACCCGTTTTGGACAACTGATGCAAATTCGCAATGTTTCAAATACACGCAATCATAATTTAACCCTATAGAAAATTTCGTCGTTAAAGGGTAAATTCAATGTAGAAACGTATTTTCATTATGGGGTCACGTAGATCCGACACTAATCACTGTATATGCAATCCCACACTAGCCTTCTAGAATTAATATTTTGTAATTCTTTATGGGCTTACTTCTCATTTTGAAACTAATATCAGCCGACTGATTAGGGCTTTTGGGCTGGAATTTCCCCAACTTTGGTTTTGTGACATTAAAAGGATATAATGGTTTTGCGCACATAATTCGCAGATTTTTGGAAGACAATCCAAACCTTTCACAGAAGGACTTATTAATAACATTTATTGATGTAGACTAAGTTATTTATCTTCATGTTACCTATACAACATCCAACTTTTGCCCTTAAGTGAAGCAATTAAACCATCAATATACACCTTAAATTGCAATTTATATATATATATATATATATATATATATATATATATATATATAGTTAGCATAATTAATATTGATCCCCGTAATTTTTTACATGATTTACAGCTAAAGTTATATTTTAAGGATAAATAAAACACTATTAAGCACTTCAAACTTTTGTTTTCACATTGTTTAATATTTT
The DNA here is from genome assembly GCA_023014485.1 of Bathynomus jamesi. NCBI lineage: Eukaryota > Metazoa > Arthropoda > Malacostraca > Isopoda > Cirolanidae > Bathynomus > Bathynomus jamesi. The sequence goes on from JAJOZX010000032.1 coordinate 1,110,694, forward strand.
GCAGAAAACTGTTTCGGAACGGGGTGAAAAAGAAAAAAAATGTATACACAAAACGATGTAACACAATAAAATAGTTAGCACTGTGGGGTTCTGTTTGAGAAATAGGCGTGCCCATATTGCTCCACTTTTGGGGGACAAAAGGTATTCGTCACCATGCTCTATTAAAAATTTACACGTACCTTTAGCTACGATCTCACTAGGCCTTTCATCATGGCAAACGTGAGTGTAGTGGTAAGAATATTTCAAGTTATTCACATTCACTCGGTTGAGGGCTTCTAATATTGATTTATTGGCGGCGAGATGCAGCATAACGTAATATCTCTTGTCGTATCATTCGTTAAACAGTTTCAAAATCCATAGTCTCATTCCACCTCATTGTGTGTACGATAATTTATTTGTGAACTGAACGGCTATGAAATTAGGTGAGGATAGTTTATTAGATTAGGGTAGGTTAGGTTACTCTTGCACAGTTGCGGTTAGCGCTAAAATGGTTTAGGTTACGTTAGGGCAGGCTAGGTTATTAAGTGGACTGTGTTAAAATGATGATGAATAGGACAGGCTAGGCTAGGTTACTATTCAAATTACAATATGTACAAAATCCTGTCAGAACTTCCATCTTCAAGACTTTAAAATATAAGATTCACCCCCCTCCCCTGACTCAAATGTAGTATAAAAATTTGTGTATGATACGTTGATGAAAGGATTGTTGCTCGGAAGAGCTATAAAAAGCAGCTAAAATTTAGGACCATTTCGATAGTTTTAATCTTATTTCCTGAAGAGTTGCCTAGAATTGTGTTTCTGTATAAAGAAGGTAAAACCTTGAGTGCAATAGATTGCATTACTTAAATTTCAAGATGTGCTCTCCTAAACATTAACAGTTAGTAGGGAAACATCTTTTGTAATTAACAATCTCAGAACTGAAAAATCCAAAAAGTTGTCTAAGAAGAATGAACAATGTCTATAGTCATTATGTTTAAGGAATAGAAAGAGGTTAAGTGTTGAATTGAGAATAGAACAGGTAGATGGTTTGGATATCATTACCCAGCCATCAACAGTACGAAGAACATTTTTTAAATCAGAATTTGAAAGATGTTTAAAAAAAATGCTATTAAGAATGGGGATATGTGGTTAAAAGGGACGTTGGGACACGGGGACGTTGAAATTTGACTATGGGAGAAGTGATCAAAAATTATTTGGAAGGATGAGTCATAAAGAGTTTCAATTATTTGAATGTAACTGAAGACGGTATGTGTGGTGGACAGACAACGAACATATGAAACCTGTAGGGATTCTTGCTTGATGTCGCTAGTTAAGCATGGATGTGGTGTAATTCAATTTTTTTGGGGGTGTGCATCTCAGATTCTGGTGATTGTAAAACTTAGTAAACTGTCATGATTGTATTAAAGTAATTAAATCTCTGAAATGGGTAATGAACGGCGTATAAAAATAAATTAAAGCTATGTAAGAAATAAATAAGTGGAAAAAAATAATTACTAAGTCCACAGAGGAAGGGTAGACAGTGATTGGGAAAATTAGTTCAAGTAAGCAGATTGTAAGTTGAGATATAAATTGACTAGATACGTGATACCTTTAAAACTAAATAGACTTGTAGTTGCAAGCCCGTTGAGTCCCTTCAGTTAAAATAGCATAACTAAATTGTCATGGTTATCGCTTATTTATTTTACATGAGATATGATGTTTCTGTAAGTCAGTTGAAGTTGATATACCACATCTAACAAATTTCTCATATTAACCTCGACCAAGGTTAGAATGGAAATATAGCAACTGACAAATTCTCATGCTGCTGCTATAAACCGAGGACTTGCTGAGGATTGTTGAGATTCAATTCAAAGGTTGTTGGTGGTGAAGTCTTTATCTCTATGGTTCTTGAGGTAAGGTTTGTCTGTTATGCGTAAGAACATAATGGAGTATTTGATTCATAGCTCAGGAGAAAATTACAAATATATTTCTATTTAAAAGCAGAATCAGAGTAGGCGCTGAACAGAATCCTGAGATATAAATAAATACAGCTTGGAGGGACGTAGAGGATGTAATGATCTCACTTACAGATAAGTGTGAAATAGACAGACAGGAAGAAAGCCGAGGGCATTGGAGCATCTGGTGTACATAATACACTATATTTCAATTGTTGGATAACCGATAAGAAAATAGAAAAAAGAAAAATCTGAAAGTTGTTTGTATATTAAATGCTGATGCTTGGTACAAAGAGCTTTTGAACCTTGATGCTCCCTCTAACGATGCATAATTTATTGATTCAAACTTTAACCAACAGCAAGATTGATTTACTGATTTTATTGGTTTTAAAGCAAACAGATGATCTCTATTTTGCAGCACAAAGAGTAAACTGCACGTAGTGGATCTCCAGAGAGGAAAAAATATTTTATAATATACACTATACAGCCTATAATTAATTAAATTTTCGACTTTTTCAACTAGTTTGTTAAAGTTATGAATGAAGGATAACTTGTAAATTGTGTAAATAGTGGGACTTTTTCCAGTTTGTGTACCGTTTTTCATATAATTTATTTTTGAGAATATTTTTGTTAAAACTAACGAAAATATCACGACTTAACCTAACCAATTATCAAAAGCGTACAGTTGATCTATTAGTAAATAGTAAATACTATTCCAGAAACAAACAATGTTATAATTAATAATACATCAACTGTACGCTCTTGATAATTGGTTAGGTTAAGTCGTGATATTTTCGTTAGTTTTAACAAAAATATTCTCAAAAATAAATTATATGAAAAACGGTACACAAACTGGAAAAGCTCCAAATAGTGTTATATGGATTACTTTGGTAATTCAGGCAAACTATTCAAACTACAATATGTACAAAATCCTGTCAGAACTTCCTGCTTCAAGATTTTAAAACAAAAGATTTAGCCCCCTTTAAGAACATTTGGATAGTTTTAATCTTATTTCAAGTTCAGAACATGGATTCAGACTAAGAAGGGTTTTTAGATTTTTCAAATTTTTTTATCTGATCAGGAAGATGATGGACATAATCTAGCCTACACATTATTAATTTGGAATTTATTAAGTCACTTGACAAGGTTCCACATAATTCCAAACTTTCCTTACTGATAAATTCCTTATTAAAATTATTCCCCAAACCTATGAACTCATCTCTCTGATACAGTGTTTTATTTTATTATTTAAGGTTAAAATCCTACTTGTAAACTTCTGTATTTTATCTATTTTATAAAATTTTCACCCAGTTCGCTATACCAATATTTAATTCCTTCTGAATTTCTATTTAACTTAAACTTCTCATCTTCGTGGTTACTTACCAAATCAGTTATACATTATATACAGTAAGTTTATCTCAGCTCTCAGACAACTTCTTCACTATCTCACTGGGATACATTGTGTATAGTGAGAGGTCCAATATCCTTATTTTTATAGGTAGATGACTCAGATCAAGGAATGTTAAGTAAAATATCTAAAATTTACAAATGCTACAAAAAGTAGGCTGCCTAATCATTCCCAATTATTTATTTATATCTGTTCCCTGGATACAAGTAAGAAAAAAATATTGTTATTAAAGAATTTTTGTATCTTTGCTGGTAAAAAAATAATAATTAAAAATTGCTCTTGTTAGAAAGCCTGTCAGTAAGAACCAAGAGATTTTTGGGAAGAATTAAAAGTATTAAATAATAGTACAGGGTGTTCGAAAAGTCCCTTCACTCCCTAATACCAATTTTATTTTTGTGTGATTAATTGTATTTATATGTGGTAGGTGTAATTTAAGAAGCAAGTCACTAGTAACAATTACTTTAATTACAGTAAATACAGTTACTAATTACAGTTACTAATCAAGAATATCTGTGTGTGCACCATCATTTTTGTAACGGGCGGTATGTTTTAATACCGAGATCTTTTGTCATGTGATTTCTCAGTGTGAACATGGGGACTGCAAATTCTTGTGATCATTCCCGAAATGATTTTTTCGGTGAACGAGCCACCGATGCAATCACATCTTCACATTGTTCTGCTCGCGTTGTTGGTCTTCCAGACCATGGTCTGTCCTTGATGGAGCCAGTTTCAAACAGCTTTTTCTCTAAGAATAATACCGTCTTGTGGTGCAGCCTCATTGAATCTTGTGTTGAAATCATTCTGGATATCATGCATCTTTTTGCCATATGTGACCTTTCATGAGCCCATGTGCTCATCACTATACTTTTCTCCAGAGTGTAAGTGGACTGATCTGTCATTGTTCTCACAACTCTTATACCTGGAAAAGAAAAAAATGTCAATTAATCACACAAAAATAAAATTGGTATTACAATATGTACATTTTGTAGGGGGTAACGTGACTTTTCAAACACTCTGTACATTGTCTCTCCCTAATAACCTTAGTATAAAAAAGGAATATAGTACTGACATACATATATATATATATATATATATATATATTTATGCAGGAAGGAGGGGCCAGGGGCAAATGTCCCGAAAGCGCCCCTCCGATAGAAGAAGAAGAGTCAAAATCAAGGTCCGGGGTTTTCGAGATGCCTTGACACTCTGCGTTTGAAAGATGGGAGGTCATAGACAGGAGGAAAGATGGATTGAGGAAGATTGCTCCAGAGTTAACCGGTTGAGTAGATGGAAGACTGAAAATACCGATTAGCCCTTGCATTAGATAGTTGGACAGGAAAGGAATGAGAAACTATAGAAAGTCTGGTACTGCGTGCTCTCCTTAAAGCAGGAGGCATACAGTTAGAGGTTTCAGAAGAGTAATGTCCGTTATGATAACGATAGTAAAGAGAGAGAGTGAGGCAACACTGCGGCGATCAGAGAAGGACTAAAGACAGTCAGTAAGAGTCGGGAAATTGATGAGACGAAAAGCCTTTGATTCCACCCAATCATGTACGGCTGCGTGGGTTGAACCACCCCACGCATGAGAAGCATACTCCATACAAGGGCGAAAAAGACTCCTGTACAGAGACAGCAACTGAGTGTGGGTGAAGAAACTGCGGAGGCGGTACAGCACACCTAACCTCTTAGAAGCTGTTTTAGAAAGATAATATATGTGATATTTCCAGGAAAGATTACGATAAAAGGAAACGCCAAGAATGTTAAGAAAAGAGGAAGGATTGAGTTGTATGTTGTTGAAAGTAAGGGGATAGTTGTGTAGAAGACTGTGACGAGTAAACAGATAGAGGAACTGAGTTTTTGAGGCATTCAAAGCCACAATTTTTTCTCTGTCCCAATCAGATACAGCAGAAAGATCAGAGGTCAGGTGTTCCATAGCCGTACTACACGCATCATGGAGTGACTGTTGAGAGGGACGCTTTGGGAAGCGGGTAGAGAAGTGAAGAGTGGAATCATCGGCGTAGGAGTGAATAGGACAGGAAGTGCGAATTAAAAGATCAATAATAAATTAAAGGAAAAGAGTAGGTGACAGGACAGAACCCTGAGGAACACCACTGTTAATATCTTCCGGAGAAGAACACTGGCCATCTACAGCTGCAGCTATGGATCGGCCAGAAAGGAAATTAGAGATGAAGGCAAGATAGAAGGATAGAAACCGAGGTAGGGCAGTTTCGAAATTAAAGATTTGTGCCAGACTCTATCAAAAGCTTTTCATATGTCTAGCACAATAGCAAAAGTTTCACCGAAATCCCGAAAGGAGGATGACCAAGAGTCAGAGAGATATGCAAAAGATCGCCAGTAGAGAGTCCCTTCCGGAATCCATACTGACGATCTGAAAGAAGAGTGTGAGAAGAAAGGTGTTTAAGAATCTTCCTATTAAGGATAGATTCAAACACTTTAGAAAGACAAGAAATTAAAGCAATTGGACGATAGTTGGAGGGTTGAGAGCGGTCTCCCTTCTTTGGGACAGGCTAAATGAAAGCGAACTTCAAGCATGAAGGAAAAGTACCAGATGAGAGACTCGGACGACGAAAGATAAATTTTTAATGTGTTCGTTCCTTCATAACTAGAAATTTAACATCAAATATAACTTATATGAAAAACAAAGAGCAACCATTTAAAGTTAAGCACCTTCAGACCTAATTTCGGCGGTGTATTGATTAGCGTCACTGACTACGAATCCATCGGCCCCGTGTTCGAAACCCGCTGACGGCAGCCGGCGCGCAGCAAAACCCAGCTGTTCATCCTTCCACACAATAAAGAAAGTGGTTGGTAGATAAGTGGGTACGCTGGGTGGCCTAGTGGTTAAGACGCTGGACTGCTGGTGGGGCGTGGTTCGGATTCCACGTTAAACTGTAGGTCAAAGGTGGAGTGAAAAGCTTGACCTTCGTCAGAATGAACAATTCGGGCGGAAATTAACCAAAGGGTAACCAAAGGTTATATATATATATATATATATCACAGAATTCTGAACTCGCAGACACCTCACATGATGTCGAGATTTTCCATTTCTGAATCTGAATTTTTAGCGACTCGGCACTCCAATCTTGTATCTATAGCTATAACTTCTGTCTATTTACCTATCTATCTGTTTATCGATGGACAGAGAGATAGATAAAATGAGGCGATTTGGATGATAGTTAATAATACGCTTTAAGTGAAAATTTTCATTTGATGCGTTGATTGTTTTAGGGAAATTTAGTCATAATAATGGTAATAGCGTTATTACCTAATATTTGTAAGTCTGTGCACGTTGTACGAATTACCTTCCGTGTTTTTTAAAGAGTAATCATGTTTGTACGCTGATACATCAGACAACCGTTGGATACATTTGGGTATTTCAGATATATTACAGTGAATGCTTACCTAGCCAGTTATGTAGAAGTGAAAATAAGTTTTAAACTACTACTACTACTACTACTACTACTACTACTAATAATAATAATAATAATAATATTGGTTCCTCCACCCCCAACTTCTAACTTCCAACAGTTTAATAGTGTAGAATCTGTTGAAGAATGCGTAGAAATCAACCTCAGACATAAGTAAGAAGTAATATATATATATATATATATATTATATATATATATATATTAAGAAACCACAGAGAATACAACAGTAAACTTCAAAGACTGGACGTAGAAAATAGCGTTAACTCATCGGCATATGTGTATTAAAGTTCGGTTCGTCTGAGTGATGTCAGCCTTTATATAACTGGCTGTCTGGGGTCTGGAATATCGTCCAAAATTTGTGCGTTACATTTGCTGAACCATGATAATCATTAGCTAGAAAGTAACTAGTTAATTTTTAGACAATATAGTCAGGTATGTGAGAGACAAAAGCAATAAAGAATTATGCAAACCGGCACAGTTCATACATTATAGTGTATATACACATAATATATACAGTATATATATATATATTATATATATATATATATATATATATATATATATATATATGCATATGGAGTTATTAAGTTTTACGTATTTAATACAGGTGTAAAAAGTGTATGGTGGATTATATACATATAATCAGGGGTGTAGTGGCAAATTTTGAGGTGCAGGATAGTGATGAAAGCCGGTATTGAAAAACCGGTATTTATACCGGTATTGGACAAGAGTCACGATACCGATATCGTGATTATCGATACCGGGTTTTCGATATTGAAAAACTGCCTATTGTCTTTATTGTGGGAGCAATCAGCAAATGTCAAGTTAACAAAGATTTATTTTTTGTAGGATTTTGTGGCCAATGTGAGTAGAAATAATGATTTATCTTACACATGCAGTATATCTTTGAGGGGCATCATAAGTGTATGTCACAATTTATCATTTGTTATAATATTATGTTATTGACGTTATGTGATGTGTCTGTTTTTCTGAAAAGGGAAACTATCATCCAGAACTCTCGCCTTAAACATTTGAAATCGTATAAATACGTATTGAAACGTTCAAAAACGTTTTTACACGATTCTAAAACCTTGCGTTGCTTTTTTAGATTCGTTATTGAATTCATTCAGATTTAGAATTTCGTACTAGACGCTTGCAATGGTTGATTGATGCGCATATTTCATAAGTTAAATTTTGTAATTTTGTTACGTGCGCATTGCAGTCTTGTGATATGGGAATAAGCTATTTCTTACTGTAAATAATCTACCCCTTCAAATCTATTACAAGAATGTCAAAAAAATCAATCGTGTGGAATTATTTTATTAAGAAAAATAAAGACGAAGCTGAATGTTCAAAGTGTGAAAAAGTTATAAAGTGCAGTGGGGGCTCGCTCAACTAGTGGATTATCTGTTCATTTGAAAACAATTCATAATATAAATGTTGCTGAGATCAAGATAGGTGAAAATCAACAACATAAAAAGCAAAAAACTTTCGATACATTTATTAACAAAAAATCTATTGAAGAAGAAATTGCAAAACTTGCATGTGTTGATGAACTTAGCTTCCGCTCTATTGCCACAAGTGAATTCATTCAAGAGAGTTTAGCTAAAAATAAATATAAGCTTCATCCAACTTCACATTCAGGTGTCAAACATGTGGTAGTTAGATTTCATGAAAGAAAGAAGGCTGAATTGATAGATCACTTTGGGAAATTAGTGAGTAAAGGAGTTCGATTTTCTATAACCTTTGATGAATATACCTCATTTCAGAATAAGAGATATATGAATATAAATGTTCATCAAGAAGACCTATATTGGTCCTTGGGATTAATCAAAATATTTGGAAGCCTTGACAGTACCAGGACAGTGGAAATTGTAAAAAAAAAAGGTTAAATGCTTATTGCCTCAATTTAGTTCAACACATAATAGGATGTACGACAGATGGTGCATCAGTTATGGTGAGGTTTGGAAAAGATATTACACCTGAACACCAACAATGCATTGCCCACGCTGTTCATCTCGCCGTTTCCTCTGTTTTATACAAAAGAAGAGAAGTTCATATTGAGAATTATGAAGAGGAAGAAGATAATGAAATGATAGATATAGAGGAAGATGAAGAGGACAAGGGTGAAGAGAATGCTAGTTGCACTGACATTTCTACTGATGATACTGATGATAATGAAGAGAAAGCTGGCCCCTTTACCAATCTACTTGAACTAGGAATAGATGATAATATCAATATTCCACGTCTGCAAGACAACTGCCATGGTGTAATAAACAAGGTAAGAAGAATATATCGAATCTTTCGCAAGTCACCATTAAAAAATGAAAAACTACAAGACTTTGCTAAGGACCAATTCAACGGAAAGGAATTGAAACTCATTTTAGATTGTAAAACAAGATGGAATAGTCTTTTAAGTATGGTCGAACGATTCCTTAAATTGAAACAATGCATCCCAAAGCTTTAAGAATGATTCGTTCTACTGAAACCATTTCTTCAAGAGAGTGGGAAATTTTGGAAGATCTATATGATACACTTCGTCCTGTTGAAATAATTCTGAAAAGACTATGTTCAAAAAATGCATCTCTCTTGACAGCTGAAATCGCCATCAAATTTATTTTAAAGAAACTTGTAGAGAAGAACACTCCAACAGCATTGGAGCTCAAAGACTGTCTCAGTAATTTCTATTCTTCAAGGAGACAAAGAGATATTGTTGGTTTAATTAAATATCTTCACAACCCTGAAGTTTTAAAAGTTCAAGAAGAAGAACTATTTTCTATTCCATCTAAACTAGTGCTCAAAAGAAACTTCAGAAAGGATTTTTAAAAGGCTTTTTCCTAAGAATGACAAAAATTTAGTTGGTTTCGAGGAAGAAAGCGAAGACCAAGACTTACAAGCATGTAACTACTCAGAGAATGTTACTGAAGACAAGAATGAAGTAGATTCATAAAGAAGTGAAAATTTAGAGAAGCTGTACAAGGCATTGCTTTCCATTAAACCGACTAGTGTAGAATCAGAAAGAGCTTTTTCTGCTGCTGGCTTATTTCTGACCAAGCTAAGATTAAATGTCTCTGAACAATCATTAGACAGTCTTTGTTTCCTCAAAACTTACTTCCAAAACCAAAATAAGAAATAAATATGCAAAACTATTAACCCTTTAAGGACTGAAGATGCCAATTGCTAACGTTTCAAATACACACATTCATAACTTAACCCTACAAAAAATTCAGGGCTGAAAGGGTTAATAAACTTTTTTTTTAATTTTTATTTTTCCCTTTTACCTTTGGTTATCTGATATACTTAATCATTATAAATAGTCCTTCCTTTTTCCTCCCTTTCCCTAGGAGCTGCTGTTCAAACTTTTTTCAATCAATGGTATTTTCCCTTTGGTGTCTGTGACAGAATTTAAAAAGTACAGTAACTTCAGTTTTTATTGTCGTTAATGTGGTGAGTACTACAGGTCCTGCAGGCTTGTGGGAGGGTTGGCACTTGGCAGGGTGACACCAAAAAAATCATTATAAATTATTCTCTGCATAAAACCGGTATCAACACCGATCAGTAAAATAATTGTTCAAATACCTGCATTAAAAATTGTCGGTATTATTTCATCCCTAGTGCACGAGCTCTAAGGAAACACCGGCATGTTGGTACATACTGTAATTTTAAATTCTTCTATTATTTCCTTGTACCAGTACCTCAGTTAATGAGGTTACTACCCAGAATGAGCGAAACGTTGAATACACGAATTTTACGGTAGTACTCCGAGGCGTAATAATTAACTCGTCTAATTTTTGTACTTATAAGTCATATTTAAGGGAAAAATTTGGCTCCCTTTTTCAATTCAATAAAAATATGCCTCAACTAAGTAAACCAATAGCACTGGTGGGTGGCATTGGCATTTTATCTGGAACAATTTCATGGTATTTTGTATCCTTGAACTCAATATTAATTAGTGTTTCACCAGGTTGCAACGCATTTAAATCAAGAATATAAAAAAGTTTAAACAATATGCATTGCAAGCACTTTACTTACCAAAGTTATACTTCATAACAGTTTCCACAAAGGGTCTGGTTCTACATGTCTCTTGTGAGAAGAAGGTACTCTTGTCCTCGAGTTTACGGTCGATCTGTGATAACGGTGCTGGTTAAACTATTTTATAATAATAATAATAATTCACTTAGACTTGGAATATTAAAAACTTGAAATCACAATTAGTATCAACTAAAAAAATAAATAAAATTTGGATGAGTGCAGGTGCGGGAGCAACACTACACCCCTGTGTATATATAGCGTTTGAAAAAAGTATCTTTATTGCCGTTTGTACAGAAACTGACGACAGAAATAGTCACAATGATGGAGTGTAAAAATTAACTTGTACGTCTATTTGTTCGAACCTCTGTTGTTTAATGTCTATAATATTGTTGGAATAACTGTTTAATTTAATGAGACAAAAGTTGATTATTGTATAGTATAGCCAATACGACGTAAAATAAATTAATCTTTGCCGATGATGTAAAATGTAGTTTTATTAAAGTTGTTAGCTTTTGGCCAGGTATTTTACAGTTGGGTGTTGATAAATCAAAGGTAATCATGAGTAGGAGTTAATGAGAGAGCCTCTGGTTAGAATGCACGTCATACAAATACCAGAGTATACCCTTTAAAACTCACTAATTGTTTTCTATTAAATGGATATACTAGGGGCACTCAATATATTTTGCCTCACCCTTTTTTCTTAGCTAAATAATAGGCCATGGGGCTGAAATGTCTTTTGGGCTGTACGTTTGAACTTTCTGCACTTCACATAACCGGATTTTTCCAATTTGAACCTCTCCTCTTTGTATAAAACCGCTTTTAAACGCCCTTGTATAAAACCGATGGTTAACGCAGTTTCGAAAATGGCGTCTGACAGTGATGTACGTCGTAAAGAGAGAGCTATTATCGAGTTCTTAACTGCAGAGAAGGAAACAGTTGGAAATATTCACAAACGTCTACTAAACGTTTACGGAGATGCTGTTGTTGATCGAAGCACAGTTGGACGCTGGTCTAAACGTGTGAGATCATCGGAGAGAGGGAGAGCCAGCTTCGATGATGAGCCACGCAGCGGTCGCCCGGCATCAGCTGTGACATCTCACACTGTGCAACGTGCTAACAGCATCATTCGATCAAATCAGCGCGTCACATACATGGAGCTATCACTGGAGCTAGAAATTTAGTGAAGGAAGTGTAAATACGATAATTCAGCAACTGGGATACTCAAAAGTGTGTTCTTGGTTTGTCCCTCGCGAACTGACTGAAGATCACAAAGCCCAAAGAAAAGAAATTGCTTCTGAGTCGTTGGTTCAATATGAGACAGAAGGGGCTGACTTCCTTTCACGAATTCTGACTGGGGATGACTTCCTTTCACGAACTGTGACTGGGGATGAGACTTGGGTACACCACTTTGAACATGAAACAAAACGCCAATCCAAGGAGTGGCATCACGGTGATTCCCCATGCAAGAAAAAGTTAAAAATGGCTCCCTCTGCAGGAAAGGTTATGGCCACCATCTTCTGGGACATGGAAGGGGTGATTCTGGTGGAAAGTATGAAGAAAGGACAATCAATCAACTCAGAGGCATATATTGCTACCCTACAGAGACTCCAGAGACGTATAAAGCGAGTTCGACCGGAGAGAAAACTGGAAGACGTCCTTCTTTTGCATGATAACGCAAGACCACACAACAGTTTGCAAACAAGAGAGGTCATCACAAAAATGCGCTTGACTGTGTTACCCCACCCTCCATACAGCCAGGATCTGCCACCTTCAGCCTTCCATTTGTTTGGACCAATGAAGGATGCTATTTGTGGAAGAAAGTTTCAGAGTGACGAGGAGGTTGTTGAGGTTAAGAAGTGGCTCCAGCGGAACCCAGTAGACTTTTACCAGCAAGGAATAAAGGCACTTGTTTCGAGGTGGAGGAAAGCTGTAGAAAAGGATGGAGACTGTGGAAAAAGAGAAACTTGTAAAAAAGGTCTGTAACTAATTGTGTACAAAATTTCTGGAACTTACAAGGAAACTTGGAAAGAAAAAAAAGGTGGGGCAAAATATATTGAGTGGTCATCGTATTAAGAATGTTTTTCTTGGTACAAATCTACTTATCTGGTTATATATATATATGATACACACAGACCGTGCATGGAAGAAAATATCTTTCACCACTATTTCGTGGAATATCAGTTAGATAGAGTGAAAGATATACTTTAAACAAGATGGAGACCCTGCTCACAGAGCACACCAAACTGTCACATTTCTTGAGAATGAAACACCGGATTTTATCGAACCCAATATGTGGCTGGCTAGTAGCCCCGATCCTTCACCACTAGATTATGGTGTTTGGTAAACCCTGAAGTCCAAAGTTTACATACGTGGAACCAAAATAGAGACATAGATGAACTACGCGAAAGAATTCTGTTCGGCTGGGAGAATGTGTCTCAACGATACGTAAACAGGTGTATTGATCAGTGGCGTCTACGTTTGGAGGCCTGCGTTGAGCAGGAAGGGGGACACATCAAGCAACTTCTCAAATAAGACGAACAACATGCTAAGGTAAGCATATATGAAGTTTGGGAGCTCTAGTCCCCTTACTTTTTTTAATATGACAGTTTAGCTCTAAAGGGTAACTTTTTTACCCACCCTGTATATATATATATATATATATATATATATTTGTGTGTGTGTGTGTGTGTGTGTGTGTGTGTGTGTGTGTATCTGTGTGTGTGTCTATATTATATATTGTTAATGATATGATGATGCTGATAAGCTAAGGAGGACCATAGGGTTTGAAATAGAAGCATAAAATAGCATAATGTTCATGAAATGCGTGATAGCTATTTTCCCTTATGAGATGGAATTCATAGCATTAGTTCCCTAACCTGAGTAAAAAACAATTTAATTATGGCCAAAGGTAAGGTAAAATTTAAAAAACATATACTGAAACATGTAATAATAACAATAACAACAACTAGCCATCATTACAGGTAGTTGAAACCACAAATTAGACACAACAGAAGCAGGGCTACGTTAACACTTTGGGTGCCACGTCACACGTATGTGTGTGCAAGTTATTTTTTCATTCTGGCGATGGCACACACATACGTGTGACACACATTTTTCAACTCCTGAGCGCAGCACACAAAGATATGTGACAGTATAGGGAAATTACTATGTTATTTGAAATCTGTGGGCTCTGAGGAAAATTTTGATATATTATACTTGGTCGTTGGGGAAAAAATTTATTAAATATCCAGCGTTCTGTTACAGTTACTCAAATCAGTTTATAGTGAAATATATTTAGCATTTTTATGTTTTATTTGTATTATTATGTGCATGTATAATGCACAAAATAATACTATAATGATAAAACTATAATGATATAAGTAACTGCATCCAGGTTCCGGCACGTGGAGCCAGGTGGATGGTGGAACCCCTTTTTTTTTTTTTTTTTTTTACTTCCGTTGTTTTTGGTTACAAAGACTTACATGAAAATACTTATTGTAATCTATTTAGGAAATAAACACAAATACACTTTTATATAAAAAAAAATCCTTTTATTTGATTACAAAATACAAAGCATTTTATGTGAATATAATTATTGTAATTTATTTATGAAAATCTCTAAAACATTCTAGACAAAAGAATGTTTCCCCAGGGCAAGAGCTGCAATACGTATGCACATTCTTAGCATGTTTCCTTGCTTCTTCTCTGCCTCTCTCTTTTGTGATTTTTTCATAACATTGTTTGCATCTTCTTCTGATCTTTTTTCCTTGAACATTTTTCTTTTCAAGAATTAAATGTGATGTAGACGCTGGTCTCCTTTGCCGGGGTAAAGTCTCTTCAAAATCCAGGAGTGCCAAAGTTATTTTCTCTTTGAATTCTTTCAGTTGCATCTTTTTGCCAGTTACTTTTTTATACACAATCCAAGCATTCACAACTGAGACTCCTAATAGAAGTGCAATGGCAAGCTTGCGGTACCATTTTATACCCTTCCTAAGTGCCGTTTCATAGGATGCCATCTGGTCAGAGATGTCTATTCCGGTCTTCCCCTTATTGTACGCAATAATTCCTAAGGGCTTCTTTCCACTTTTCCTACGATTTCTTTGCCTTTCTTGTGTATTGGATGGGCCTGGTTCTTCAGTTTCCCTCTCTTCTCTCTCTCTAATTTCCACAAGTTCAGGACTGTGTTTTGTTGATAATAACCGGACATCTCTGGCATCTTTCCATTTCAATACAACTATTCCGTTTTGTTCTTCCATTGCAATCATTTCCCCTTTTTTCAGGTCTGCACTCATTACCTCAGGTGGCATGTTCTTCTTTATTTTATAAAATATATAGTTATGTAAACATAAGATAATAATTTTAAGATTATAATTTTATAAATATTTAATAATAGAATCTGAAAAAAAGAGAAAATAATGAAAAAAAATGTCACACACATGGTTTGCCATGACCAGAAAGGCTAAATTTGTTACTTTTCACAAATGGGTGTGCCATGGGCTCATAAGGAGTGACTATTTAAAAAAATAAAAATGCATATATTTAAAAAAATTATTAGAATTTTTAAAAATTTCTTATGCATTTCTGTTTCTCTATTCATGCCTATTATTAATTCACACAAAAATAAAAATGGGCTGGTAGAAATTTTTGCGGATTTGGGCGTGGCACCCAAAGTGTTAAAAGGAGATTACGGTTCAGTTGCCAACTGTTTTTTATTTCGAAGGGCTTTAAAGTCAAATGTTTAATTTAATAATCTTAGCATGTGTACATATATAATAATAATTAATCATAAAATAATAATATTAATAATAATAAAATAATAATAAAAAAATAATAATATTAATAATAATAAAATAATAATAATAAAATAATAATAATAAAATAATAATATTAATAATAATAAAATAATAATAATAAAATAATATTAATAATAATAAAATAATAATAATAAAATAATAATATTAATAATAATAAAATAATAATAATAAAATAATAATATTAATAATAATAATAATAATAATAATATTAATAATAATAAAATAATAATAATAAAATAATAATAATAATAATGATGTTTAAGTGTATATTTAGAAAACGGAATCGATGTTTCAGTAATTGCGGATGAATCTATCCGAATATGCATGATTAGATTGATTTTTGCTACCGCAAATATATTGAATATTTTCCTGGTTTTAAAGTTGCATTAAACGGCTGGATGTCGAGAGTGAGATGTGTGTTTAATTTAGTGCTAGCATTTCTTTAAATTTGTATTACAGATGTATAGCTTAGAGCAACAGTTACAGTTTATCCGACTGAACAATAAATATGACAATGAAGGAAAACGTATCGAAATTTGAACTTACGATATATAAATTACAATTATTCAAGTGTGCGTATACACCTGGTCTTTTTTAAAATGTCTGAAATATAATATATATATATATATATATATATATATATATATATATTTAGCTATGATAATGATAATATTAGCTGCTCATAATAATTACAGTTACCTCGTTACTATACGAATTTTACCGCTTGTTGATTGAAATATATAGCTACCCCTAAATTAGATAAATAAAATATAATTTAAATAAAATTAGTTAATATTTTCTGGATCTATTTCCTAATACAAATATTAGAACATAAATAAATTGTTTATGAGTTAATTGTACTTATAGTAATTTTATTCTCTGTGGTAACACTCAGTTGGTACACTCAATTGGCAAAAAATTATTTTTAAGGCCTTCTGCGAAGATATTGGCGTGCCCAATCTCTGCTGTATTTTTTTAGACGTTACACGTCTATTAGGTAGAATTGGTTGTCTTTCGGTTATTATGTAATTATTAACCCTTTCATGCCTGAGTTATGGAATTTTATTTCAAGGTTTTTCCTATTTAAGCCAAAATAATCCCTAATATTCAGATTGCAAGGCTCAAATTCGTTTGTCAAGATCATGTTGTCACAAGGCCACGGTCAGCGTTAAAGGAATAAAGAAAGCTTAAAATCTATGAGATTTGTCAGACACTATACTTGCAGTTCTTCTTATATACTTAATATATACACGTTGTTTCCATTGACTATATATATATATATATATATATATATATATATATATATATATATACATATACAGGGTGGGCGGAAAGAGCTCCCTATTTTGGATTGGTAAAAAAATATGTATATTATCCATTTATTTCAGAAGAAATAATATGAAAAGGTAGGCATACATGGTAGGTTTTCTCTAAAATTCAATGTGGGCTCCAACTCTTTCCACCAGCTTCTGGAGCCGCCCAGGAATGGCGTCCACTGACTTTAGCAGGAACTCCGGCGGGATGGAGGACATGACTTCCCGAATTCGGTCCTCCAGTTCTTCCAATGTCCTCGGTTTGGTGCGGTAGACTTCTTCCTTTACCCACCCCCAAAGAAAGAAGTCGCACGGTGTCAAGTCGAGGCTCCTGGCTGGCCATTGATGTGGACCACGACGACCCATCCAACGCCCAGGGAAGTGGGCATCCAGCCACTCACGGACAACAAGAGCGAAGTGCGGAGGGGCGCCATCTTGCATAAATATCAGATCGTCGATGTTCTCCCATGTGCTAACAACCGGCCAGACCTCGTTTCGCAACATAGCAAGGTACCACTCAGCATTCATGGTGTTGCGCAGAAGGAACGGGCCCACAACCTGATCTGAGGTCATACCACACCAGACCGTTACACTGAACCGATTCTGCCGTTTTTCAGCGGTAACCATGGGATCCTCTCCTGCCCAGTAGTGGCAATTGTGGCGGTTGACAAAGCCTCCGACGTGGAACACCGCCTCGTCGCTCCAGAGGATGTTGCGGAAGAGATGGGGCCAGTCTTCATGCCAAGCCAGCATGATTTCCCCGAACTCCATGCGAATGTCGCAGTCCTCGTCCGAGAGAGATTGGCAGTAATGCGGCTTCCACGCACGCCAGTTCAGCTCCTTCTTCAGCACAGTTCGCACTGAGTAGCGGGAGAGTCCACTTTCCCGAGCTGCCTGGCGAGTTGACTTTCGTGGACTCCGTGCGAACATTTCCTGAACTGCCTGCACTGTCTCCTGGGCCCTGGATGTCGAAGGGCGACCACATCTTCGAACATCTGCCACAGACCCCGTGGTCATGAGCTTCGAGTGGCAGTTCTTGATTGTTTTCGGGTCCACTTGGGCACGTGGTCCGTGAATGGCCCGCCACCATCTTTGAACTCGAACGACAGATTGCCAAACTTCGTACCGTGCCGCCAACTGGGCACGCTCCTGCAGTGTTAAACGCTCAGCCATGTTACCCTTCAATCTGAAATAAAAAAAAAAAATGAACGTTACAATTGTACCACTTTAGAGAACACAAAGAGAACACTTTAGAGAAAAAAGATTACCGTTACAATTGTACCACTTTAGAGAACACACCATAACAATATAACAATACAATCACAATTTATACATAATTTATATGTAATTTAAATTAGGGAGCTACTTTCCGCCCACCCTGTATATATATATATATATATATATATATATATATATATATATATATATATATATATACAGGGTGGGCGGAAAGTAGCTCCCTAATTTAAATTACATATAAATTATGTATAAATTGTGATTGTATTGTTATATTGTTATGGTGTGTTCTCTAAAGTGGTACAATTGTAACGGTAATCTTTTTTTCTCTAAAGTGGTACAATTGTAACGTTCATTTTTTTTTTTTCATTTCAGATTGAAGGGTAACATGGCTGAGCGTTTAACACTGCAGGAGCGTGCCCAGTTGGCGGCACGGTACGAAGTTTGGCAATCTGTCGTTCGAGTTCAAAGATGGTGGCGGGCCATTCACGGACCACGTGCCCAAGTGGACCCGAAAACAATCAAGAACTGCCACTCGAAGCTCATGACCACGGGGTCTGTGGCAGATGTTCGAAGATGTGGTCGCCCTTCGACATCCAGGGCCCAGGAGACGGTGCAGGCAGTTCAGGAAATGTTCGCACGGAGTCCACGAAAGTCAACTCGCCAGGCAGCTCGGGAAAGTGGACTCTCCCGCTACTCAGTGCGAACTGTGCTGAAGAAGGAGCTGAACTGGCGTGCGTGGAAGCCGCATTACTGCCAATCTCTCTCGGACGAGTACTGCGACATTCGCATGGAGTTCGGGGGAATCATGCTGGCTTGGCATGAAGACTGGCCCCATCTCTTCCGCAACATCCTCTGGAGCGACGAGGCGGTGTTCCACGTCGGAGGCTTTGTCAACCGCCACAATTGCCACTACTGGGCAGGAGAGGATCCCATGGTTACCGCTGAAAAACGGCAGAATCGGTTCAGTGTAACGGTCTGGTGTGGTATGACCTCAGATCAGGTTGTGGGCCCGTTCCTTCTGCGCAACACCATGAATGCTGAGCGGTACCTTGCTATGTTGCGAAACGAGGTCTGGCCGGTTGTCAGCACATGGGAGAACATCGACGATCTGATATTTATGCAAGATGGCGCCCCTCCGTACTTCGCTCTTGTTGTCCGTGAGTGGCTGGATGCCCACTTCCCTGGGCGTTGGATGGGTCGTCGTGGTCCACATCAATGGCCAGCCAGGAGCCCCGACTTGACACCGTGCGACTTCTTTCTTTGGGGGTGGGTAAAGGAAGAAGTCTACCGCACCAAACCGAGGACATTGGAAGAACTGGAGGACCGAATTCGGGAAGTCATGTCCTCCATCCCGCCGGAGTTCCTGCTAAAGTCAGTGGACGCCATTCCTGGGCGGCTCCAGAAGCTGGTGGAAAGAGTTGGAGCCCACATTGAATTTTAGAGAAAACCTACCATGTATGCCTACCTTTTCATATTATTTCTTCTGAAATAAATGGATAATATACGTATTTTTTTACCAATCCAAAATAGGGAGCTACTTTCCGCCCACCCTGTATATTATAATATATATATATATATATATATATATATATATAAATATATATATATATATTAGTAGAAACCTGATGCGCGAGAGACGCTCCCCCCCCCCCCCGAATGCATGCATAAATTTTTTGAACACTTCCAGAAGTGGCGTGTTTTAAGATAAAACTAATGGGGACCGCAAAACCGTACGCGCAGGGTTCCGGAACGCTGGCGGAACGCTATGTAAAATGAGCCATGAATGTTTTCCTTCTTAACCTACCCTTAGATTAACCTATCCTATCCCCGGACTTGGGAATGTTTGTTTGTTTGTTTGTTAGTTTTTGTTTTTGTTTTTATTTTGTTTTTTGTTTTTTATTCCTTTTCTGTTTTGGTTTTGGTTTTAAACCTACAAATATCGCTCATGAAAGAACATGAAACCTTATAAAAGAAGGTGAGAAACCGAAGGATGAGGTGGGGCCCCTCATGGGTCAAACCCACAAATGTCCTTCGTGAAAGACTGTAAGGCCTCATACACGGGGATGAGGAATTTAAGGAAGGGGGCCCCTCATAACTGAGACGAACGCCTCCAGGGACAAATTTCAAGGCGCCCCAATTTTGTCTCCAGAAAAGCGGGCATACTACTGCATCGACCTACTCAGACATCTATAGAGGATTCCGATTACATCGCGATTAATCCTCTCAGCACAGTTGGATCCTGGACGACACCCATAGAGTTCGTTATACCCAGCGCAGGATGGTTATAACGTAAGGAGCTTCTGTATAATAATTATACAGAAGTTTCTTACGTCATAGTCTTTCTTACTCAGATTTCCTAAAAACTTCTTCATAATGAAATTAAACGCAAGTCATTCCATATCCAAAGATCAGAAAAACATGTCTCAAATTTAAATAATAACTTTCAACAAATTGTTAGTAAAATAGATTATTTATGTACAGTATTTGTATTGACTATTATTTTGTATTGATTATTTTAACTCTAAACTAGATAAACAAGATCAATTTAAATTAGATAACAAACTTACCAAACTAGATTTGGATAAACAAAATCCGATTGATCCTAAGTCTGTAATTTTAAATTTGTCTAATAGACAATTAACTAAGTTTGAAACAGAAACACTCTCTAAAGGACTGAAATTTTCTTTCCCACTTTGGAAACCTCACTCTGAGCATCATTTCCTTTCATTTGAAAAATTATATGCATAGGTGAACCAGTTCCCCTTTATTACAGTAACATCATTTCAGATGACGCATGTATCATAGATTTAAATCGGCTCTCAAAAATCTGGCTTTTTTTTAATTATAACTATAACAAATTTAAATACAACTATATTTTTATTAAAGAAGCGTATCACTGCATTAAACATTTGGCTAATGATAAGAGCATATTAATTTGTAAGCCTGATAAAGGTAATGGTATAGCTATTCTCAATAAATTAGATTATATCAGCAAAATGCATAAAATTTTGAGCGATAGTACCAAATTTTCTAAAATTTCTGGAAATCCACTTAATAATATTTTCCAATTAGAAGGCAAACTAAATCGTATCCTTCGAAACTGAAACAACCCGAAAAACTCTAACGAACCCTGGCGTTTTACACGGCCTCCCGAAAGTCCATAAGAATAACTCTCCGTGCCGCCCCGTTCTTTCCGCTATAAACACCCTTAATTATAAACTTGCTAAATTTTTTATTCCTCTATTATTCAAGTTCACTGTCAATGAATATTCCGCTAAAGATTCTTTCTCTTTCGTTAGGAAATCACTTAAATAAATCTCACTGACTTTGTAGTTATGGCCAGCTTTGACGTAACATCTTTGTTCACTAACATCCCTCTCAGTGAAATTATCGACTCATGTATCAATCTTCTCAAATCATAAAACTCTACAGCCGTCAATCTAGGTGAAGATAACATACGCTCACTCCTTCAAATTGCTATTCAAGACTGCGTCTTCTTTTTCAATAAAGAATAATACGTAAAGCAGACGAAGTATCAATAGGGGGACCCCTTAGGTCCCATCTTTGCAAATTTATTCCTTTCTTACCATGAGAAAAAGTGGTTGGAGGACTGTCTCTAGTATTTTAAACCAATCTTCTTCCGTCGTTATGGAGACGATTGTTTTGTTTTATTTAAATCTTCTGATCATATTGAACTTTTTCGAAAATATTTAAATTCAAAATATAACATTAAATTCACTTCCGAAACTGAAAACGATAGTTCTTTACCATTCTTAGCCATAAATATTATGCATTGCAATAATCACTTCGTAACATCAGTTTTTCGTAAATCCACTTTCACAGGCTTGAGGATGAAATTTGACAGTTTCGCGCCACTTCAGTAAAAACGTAACCTGATCCTAACCCTCTTAAACCGCTCATACGAGATTTTCTCCAGTAGTATGACCGCAAAAGGTTAGATGGCAATGCAATTGCAAATGTTGATCAATGTTGCAAGAGGTTATGCAACAAGGGGGTTATCCCCCAAGCTGCAATGAAGGGGAACTCCCCCAGCAAGCTGGGGGAGTCCACCTGACCTCTTTGGGGGAGAAGTTGGGACGGCCTCACCCCCCGAAGGGGTATACCTAACCTAAGAGAGGGAGAAAAAGGAGGATGGTCTTTGGGGAGAAGCTGGGACGGCCTCACCCCCAAAGGGAAACCTAAACTAAGCCCTAACCTAAGAAAGATAGAGGGGTGTTCGCCTGGCTCCTGCCAGACGCATAATGAGAGTTCATCCGGGTGCCCGCTATCTTATAAGATCCTAATCAGCCAGTTGGCTTAGAAGGCTTCTTAGAAGGCGTAAATGGCTTGGTCAGGTGTACATTATGAAGGATAAGTTGCCAGATTGCACTATTTATTTAATTAAAGCATATATTCTTGACAGTTAGCTTTCCGCCAGTTGGCTTAATCCGCCAGTTGGCTTAACTCGCCAGTTGACGTAGAAGACCTTGAAGGCAGGTGTATATATTAATTAACTTTTCAGCTGCCAGATTGCGTTATTCAGATATTCTTGACAGTTGGCTTAGAAATTCGTCACTCGGTTTCGAAGGCCTAACCAGCCATTTCGTATACATATAATTAAATAATAATATTGTTTATATATAAACCCAAAAGAATTAAATAAAACACCATTACATCATTCTGTTTATTTAGACGAATTATTGGAATCAATTTCACGAAATATATAGAAAATAAATATACAATCCTATACAAACTAGGAATATATGCAATAAAAACTCATAATAATATAAGAAATACGAACGAAGAATATATATATGATCAAAAAATAAAAAATAATAATATACAAAACGATGGAGTATAACCATCAATATAACAGTACAGGATAAATATATATATATATATATATAGTTATATTAAATAATTAAATATATTGAAAATAAAAACTAATAATATACAAAACGGGGGACTATAATCATCAACATATTAGTACAGGAAAAAAAAAAATATATATATATACACTACCAGTCAAAAGTTTAAGTACACCCTGAAATATTCATAAATTTCAAATTTTGTTTAAGGTTTTTTATTTATTAACTAAGTTATCATGACACAAATTCATAAGTACAAACATGGGAACTTAAATGACAACAAATCTGGACAATTTACGAGAAGCAAAGTCTAAATTTTAGATTCATCAATTACAGCAGAACAAATTCGAGGCATGCGCTCAACAAGAGAAAGAAGATAGTCTGGTGAAAGCTGCTGTCAGCATTCTTGTAAGAGTTCCCAGAGCTTCTGAGCGCTGGATGGCTGCTTGGCTTTCACTCATCGATCCAGTTCATCCCACACTAGCTCAATGGGGTTCAGATCCGGGGATTGTGCTGGCCATTCCATAACTGTGAGCTGACGTTGCCGTTCTTTCTGCTTCAGGTAATTTTGACACAGCTTGGAAGTGTGTTTAGGATCGTTGTCTTGCTGCATTATGAACTGTTGGCCAACTAGTCGCAGTCCAGATGGGATGGCATGGCGCTGTAGAATGCTGCGATAACCACGTTGGTTCAGTATTCCAGTGACTTTGTGGAGATCTCCAACTTGCTCCCCTGCAAAACATCTCCAGACCATCACACTTTCTCCACCGTGCTTCACTGTTGGCACAACACACTGCTGTGTCATTCTTTCACCAACTCTGCTCCGCACAAATACTTTGCGTTTGGATCCAAAAACTTCATATTTTGATTCGTCAGTTCAAAGGATGAATTTCCACTGCTGAACAGTCCATTTTTGGTGTTTTCTATCCCAGGCTAGCCTTTTCTTTTTGTTCTGAAGTCTCAGCATTGGTTTCTTTGCTGCAGTTCATCCTTTTAATCCTGCCTCTCTTAGTCTTCTCTGAACAGTTGATGTTGAAACTGTTGTACTTCTGGAGTTCAGTTGGGCTTTGATTTTAGGTGCTGTGAGGCGTCTGTTGCGCAGACTGGTGACTCGGATATACTTGTCCTCTGAATCTGTTGTGGTTCTTGGTCTCCCTGACCTTTTTCTGTCCTTATTACGACCAGTTTCTTCGTACCGTTTAATGGTACAAGCAGCCACATTCACAGAAACTTTAAATTTTTTTGAAATTTGCCTCAGTGATTGGCCCTCATTTCTCAAAGTTACAATCGACAGTCTTTTTTCTGTTGTTAACTGAGCTTTGGCACCAAGTTTTGCTTTTCGAAACGGAAATATACCTTAAACTACACAGTTAGCTCCTCTGCAAGAATTTTATATGTAAAGACCTGCAGTGCATGTTAATAACTGAACACATGTATTAACATACGTCTGGAAACACATACTACCTTAGTAAATACTTTTAAACTGTTTTTGGACCTTTGTGCAGAGCTAATGGCATTAATTTTAGGTTGCATGCCAGATGTAAATTAACACATTTTGAAGGCTGTTTTGAGGAAGCTTCTGTTACAACACACTGCATAGAGCAGATGCATTGAAGCATACAATATAAAAGCCACGTAAGCGAATTCATCTGTAGTACCTGTTAAGTTTACATTTAATGTTTATGTCATAAGCTAAGCAGCAAAACATTGGAAATTAGTAGGTGTGTTTAAACTTTTGACTGGTAGTGTATATATGTACACAATTATATTAAATAATTAAATATATTGAAAATAAATATACATCAAAATACATTCGTTCTACTGCGCTTAACTAAAACACTAAACTCGCACGTAATCGAGTCTACAGTCACATCATTATTGCTTTGCACTACGCAGTAAATACGATTTAACATTATTTCACCGCTCAAGGTGTACGCGCGCCTATACTCCATGTAAATGGCCTTCATATCGTTCAATACTATTTTTGTGCCCACTTTACATTCGGTTGGCAAGTTATCTTTAAACACGGATAGAATACAATCAAAAGCACGCACAAAGAGGGTATCGTTAGCAAACACATCATTATTAAATACAAGTTTATAAACACTCCTTTCCAATTGAGGGTTTTTTCTTACCGACCCGAGCTTTTCAATCGTGAACTCTTCTTCACAACGCATAGCGGCAATTGAAGTAATCTTCACAACGCATAGCGGCAATTGAAATAATCTTCACAACGCATAGCGGCAATTGAAATAATCTTCACAACGCAGAGCGGCAATTGAAATAATCTTCACAACGCATAGCGGCAATTGAAATAATCTTCCAAGTCGTAACGACAGCTGCTCATTATATAGAGGTACAATTCTTCAGGGTGAACAGTGTAGGCGAGCTCTGCTCTGTACCACTCAAGTCCTTTGTACCAAAGTTCAAGATCTTTCGAAGAGTCTAAACCTTTTAAATAAGCATCCAGCTCTAGAACATTCTCGCCCTGCTCTTTCCTACATTCGATAAATTCGTCGAGCAGAGCGGTGTATGCGTATTCAAGAACCGTATCAAAATAAAGCATATCCGTAACACACGCGTCTAATATGGGCTTCAGCTTGCGGAATCCGACGATTTCAAACATTCTGTCGAGGATGAATCGGTTTCGCGTCGGGACAAGAACGTTATTATCAGATACATTCTTCCACATCAGTCGTATATCAACGCATGGCTGATCGTTATTTATACACAAAGTACAAACAACGGCATATGAGGGGGCATCACTAATCTGTTCTCTTCTTGTACCTACACCTGCAGGTATTTTATAACGGTCCTCACCCCACTTCTCAACTATCACGAAGACTCTATTTATCTCCTCGACACTTAAATAAATAACATTACGTTTACCAGAGTTTGCTTGTCTACAAATCGTTTCAAGTACATAGTTAATGGCACCGGTTTCACGCCTGAACACGCGCAATGACTTTGTCACGGACACATCGTACGCGGCATTAAGAATGCTTCTCAAAGGAAGTTGCATCGTATTCGAGGAGTGCACGTCCAGTTGGTTCAAGCTCTGAGATTACTATGAGCCACAAGTGAGCAGATCGGCTCAACGGGGTGAGCGAGTCACACCATAAGCCAGTGGTACTCATTCGGCGGCTCGCGAGCCAAATATATATATAGCGCATTTGGCCGCGAGCCGTGCAATGAGTACGTAAATTAACACATTTTGAAGGCTATTTTGAGGAAGCTTCTGTGTTACAACACACTGCATAGAGCAGATGCACTGAAGCATACAATATAAAAGCCAAGGTCTAAGGCAGTGGTACTCATTGCACGGCTCGCGAGCAAATGCGCTATATATATATATGGCTCGCGAGCCGCACAATGAGTACCACTGCCATAAGCTGTTGAATCGTGTACGGATTTGTTCTAGCATGAAGCATGCGAGTACTTGTAACCATTATACCGGGTAATTTTCCGACACAAGGGGTAATTTCAGTGTTAATGTTTTATGCGCACTAGACGTTCTCCACACATTAACAATCCGTTGCACTATTTGAGAGAAGCATGTGACCGTATTTATCCTTTTTGTTTAACAATCGATACTCGTCTCTAAATTCTATTAAAAATTCACACAGTCCTTTAGCCACAACCTCACTGGGAACTTCGTAATGATATATATGAATGTAGTGGTAAAAGTACTTTAGCTTGTACATGACGACAAATTTTTCATTCTCAGCCACAGGGTACGCGTACTTGGTATGATGTAGCATGATATAATATCGCCTGTCACACCACTCATCAACAAGACTCATTTTCCATATCAGTTGCTTCTCTTCTGCACGCGTTGTTTCTTTCACCTCACGGTATATGTACGCTTTTATACAGTTTAGCCCTACAACGTAGTCCATTACATCGTTTATGCCGCGAAATCCGGCAATACTCTCGCCAGAATATCGATAGAGTATTTGAACATCTTGTTCCTTCGCGCGATTCAATGTAGCCTTAAAAGTCTCAAAGGAGGGTGGGGTAGGTCGTCTTTCAGTATTCACCACATCTTCCGACTTTACCGAATACCACTTCATAAACGTCGAACAGGAAATATCAAAAGTAGCCATCACTATTTTTTCGTCTACATGAGAAAATACACGTCTGAGCTCCAGGATTTGCAGAGGTCAACTGAGCACGCCTGGGTAGAGATATGCCTAGGTAGTAGCAGGAGTCACATGACCGAGCTCACAGTGAGCGGAGTTTAGGATTCTACACACACACGCACAAAAAGAACAAAATGAAACCCTAATTGAAACAAATATACGTAATAAATAAACCTATCTTTAACAATACACACACATATATATATATATATATATATATATATATATATATAAAACAATCAAGGATTAAGGTGTCCAAAGGGTACGGTATCATAGATAACAGGCACCCGGTAACGTTTCCAATAGGTGTTACGGCATACCTTCGTGCCCCTAAGTTCCTTCACACACCCCAGTTTCTGCGCCCGAAAATTGTGGGTTCCCACAGTCAGCTGGGGTGGATGGTTGTCCTCATCTTCCAAGCACACTAGATCCTTCAACGAGTCAAAGTTAACGACCCGTCGGTTCGCATGATTAAGCGTGATACCCTCAGTCTTCACGATATATTTCATATCCTCCCCCACCCTCACCCGTACCCCATAAGTTTTTGGTCCTGTTGATACAAATGAGTCAGAGTATGCACCGTCACCATACTAATCCTTGATCTCGTCAGTTAACTCTCAGAGGAATTCCCCAATAGGAGGCATGTATTCACTCTCCCTCTCTGTGAATATCACGCTATCTGTGTCGGCGTACAGCACCCTCCGCCCAAGAGAATGCAGTAGTCCCCAAAGCTTGATGCGGGCGTAGGCCGTTGTGAAACTGGCTACAGGTATGTTTGTAACCCGTGAGGTATCTGTGGCCAGTTCGGTGATGTTGTACTTTATTATGCAAGTATTACCTACATTCACGATCTCCATAACCTCTTTATCGGGAGCGTTGACATAATCCCAGACTTCACTATAACTTTGTGCCAAATGAACGTTCCCTTTGCCAGTATTCTGTGCAAATTTTCCCCAAAGACTGTTTAGACACAACTTTGCACTAAAGCGTTTGCCAGGATTCTTAACAATTTGGGAACGGTCAAGCCGTATACCTTCACGGGCACGGTAACGCTGAATATAAGCGGATTTTTCGTCTTCGGTATCAACTCCTCGCGGATACCCCGATGCTTCTACCTTATCCTTCAAAAAAGCGTTTATATATGGCGTGAAAAGGTTGGGTAGCTTCTGAAACCTCCACACCTCATGTATCTTCAATATTCTGTAGCCATGTCGAAAGACTAGGTCCAGCTCAGGGCTTGTATATACACCTCTGATCTTACGCTGTTTGGGTGTATGATTACAATCCCCATTGTTCCCCTCTGCGCACTTCACGCACAGGGGAAATATGAGCTTGTGATCTATAACGACGGGTAAGATCGGCATCCATAAATCGCGAAGGGGGAGCACGGTTGCGAAAGAGAGTCCAAAGTAGCGCTCACTCAAGTTAGCTGAGAACTCTTCGATGGTTGGAATGGCCGAGCCCACTAAATTTTCAGGCGCACCTAAGGGGTACGGGTTGTTCTTCATCACATAGGGATATAAAGAACAGAAGTAGTAGTAATGGAGCTTCACGCCCTCCGTAGGCGGAAAGTATAGCTTGAATGGGTTTGTACGCCTTCCAAGCAAGCTATCGCCGCATTTGAGGCATTCCAACACCATTGAACGTTTGATTGCCATTATTTCTTCACGATACTGGCCATCTTTTTCCACTCGTACATCATACTCATGCTCCCACACGATCTTGTGAGTGAACTGGGAGCCTATAAGTTGATCGCGGTTACGGGTCCATGAGAGGCTCTCGGCGGGGGATCTTCCATGAAGGTCCCCTGTGATGGCAAACTCAGGGCGTGGGCATCCATGCCACCAGCAGTCGTTAAAGGAGTACACAGTCTTCCCACCAGTGGTTGGATCGTCACTTAGACCATCAACCCAAAAAACAAGACCATTGATCTTAATGGATACTTCCCCCATGTTGCGGGCGTGTTTTATGTATACCCGGTCTGTTGCTGTAGTTGTATGAGCCAGTAAATAGCCTTGTGCCCATAACTGCGGGGATTGTTTCTGTGAATGACAGCTAAGGTGTCTTTAGGCATGAAGTTATTCTTGAACACCGTAAAACATAATGAGGCGATCGTGGTTGCGACTTACAGCGGTTCGCATTTGAAACAGTCTATGTACATCCTTCTAAAGGCCTGGAAACATACGCTAAACACGCGAACATCATTCACGCAATAACGCTCACATTCATCAGCTATACTGTATGGACTAGTTTCATTAAAACTGTTGAAGTAGCGGTCAAAATCTTCACGCTCACTATCACTCATGTTGGTGTAGTTAAAGTAATGTTTGGGGATGCAGTCCTACGTAATTTAAAGTTTCGTTAGTGAGGAAGTGTAAGGGAAATACCCTTTTGAAACTTCAGCGGCTACGCCCATGACCTTGGGTAGCTTGGCTAATTTACAAGGTGTGAACAGCAGGTGTCTTTAAACTGAACATTACCTCTTATCTGCATTTATTAGTTTGTTGCCTCTTTTCAAGGGTCACCTGTAAATATCTCCGATGACTCGTGTTCAAGCAACTCCTTATAAAGGAACTGTGTCAAATTTTGCCCGTTATGGGCAAGAATATACAGTCATTTTTTTAACTTGTCCGCTAACTTGACAATATAGGATACAAAGAGTTTCACAGGGCTGTCGTGTGCAATCGTTTTAAAAACGTTTGTCCGTTTACCACATTTGTGACACTCATCACACTCGACATCCATGCACTCATCACAGATAGTCTGACTTACGAGTAAATGTGGAATAACCTCTTTGGTTTCAGCGTTCGTGTATGTTTCTATATCGTAGTACACGGTTATACAAGGGCTATTTTTAGGCTTAGCATCTTTCATATAACATACATGCTTCACTCCATCCGCCTTATATTTTCATGACATGTAGAACAGTGAATTTCATCGCATTTATGCACAAACTTACCCCAATTATCCATCATATGAAACATGCCACATTCACAGATTCTCATTTTCCTGCAAGTGCCAATTGATTTATGGAGCTCAAAGCATTTATTATTGAAAAATGTACGTCTACACACATTACATTCCCTCTTCTCAGCTTCAACTACACGACTTTCACATTTGGGGCTTTTACACTGCTCACATACCATGTAGCACTCCTTACAATGTTTCACTATATCATCCGCAAACTCGAGACATCCCTTACACAAATCATGATGCCTTCCATATTTTCGACTTTTATCATAACTAGCGTAGAGAGTCCTTATATTACGGATGGGGATACGATGTTCCTGACAACCCTAAAATAAGTAGAGGTCTTGTACGATCTCTCACACAGCTTTTAAAAACATACACAGTCCTACGACGATCATCCATTCCAAATACAACTATACGAACATTCATTTCCTGCTCGACCCTTCTCAGCTCTTCAGGACCCATATTACACTCAAACTCAAGCTTACAATCTGAAGCCAGTTTACGGGCACGCTGCACAACCGTAGGCAGCCAGATATTATACGCGATTGTATTTAGTACAGTGAACATATGAGCTAAGACTATTGCTATAAAGCCGCAACCACGATCGACGTTTAAATGCTTTCTGTAAATAGATTGAGAATTGAAATTAAGAGTATAAGGTGTGGCACTATGACCCGCAATCCGGAATACTCTGTCAATTCGTCAGCCAGACTCTGTACTGAACGGACGCATTTCCTGAGCTCTCTGATATTGCATCTACTTTGGCATATTGCTAAGAATTTTGCTTTTAGAGTTTTGAATTTTATATACTTGCGCTTATATTCACATTGTTATACATAGTTAAGTAATTGAATATTAGTGGTTTTTAGCGATTTAGAAGTTTTCATAGCGTGCCGGCTTAATTTAACTTATACTTGTGACGGTTATAAACTAAGTTAAACTGCGCGATGCCGTCGCAGAAAGCGTCGTGTATTAGGTGTCGGGTAAACCGGTGGTATACGGATTTTAAAGATTATAACGGCGGTCCTATGGCGATTACCGAGAGATCAGTTTGTTTCTTTTGCGATTTAAGGGAGGAAATAGTTGACATAAAATGCAGTGTACGTGAGGTAACGCTTGATGAGGGCAGGGGTAGGGCTACGGTTGATGAAAGCCGAACCAATACTAACGTTGAAGACGTTAGTAATTTGAAGGGTGAGGTGCGTAACCTAGTTTCTAGTTTAGGTAGCTTATCGGGAAGGTTGGATAGAGTTGAGGAAGGGGTTAAGGTTGGTCCGAGATTAGTAGATGGGGAGAGATTTAGAGAAGTTAAGGGAGGAGCTAGGCCGCGTACGTTAGTTGATAGGAATCCCCGCCCTATCGAGGTTTCGAACCCTTTCGCCCATTTGGAAAGGGACGTGAATGAGGGGGGAAACTATTTTAATTGGGGACTCTTTAGTGTGGCATATGGACACAGAGTTCGTTGAACGGCATCCAACCAAGAGGAGGAGGGTCTGTCTCCCAGGTGCCAGGGTTGACAGAGTTAGAGACGAAGTGGATCGGATTGACGTTGCCTCCCGTCACTCGATGTTGGTGACGATGGTAGGGGGCAACGACTCGTATAGGCCCGATACGAGAGTGCCTGACCTTTTGGAGAGATATAGGGGTTAATTAGGTCCGTAAAGGCGAGGTCAGATAGGTCTTTAGTTCTAGGTATTACCCCTAGGCACGGTTTGGGTCTTAGGATAACGTCTAAAACGATATTTTTTAATACTAAATTAGAAGAGATTTGTGTTAATGAAAATGTACCCTTCGTAAAACTGTGGTCAGAATTCAGTGATCCTAACCTTTTTATAAAAGATGGGGTGCATTTTGATGAAATAGGTAATGCTAGGCTAGGTAGGTTAAATGACGAAAACGTACGAAAGCTGTATAGGTCGAAGCCTTCTTTAAACGTTGTGGGTCCGGGGAACGTGGGCCCGACGTGAAAAATAGTTTAAAACGCCGGCCCGTGGTAAAACATAACTTAAACATCGTTTATTGTAACGCGCTTAGTATTAGAAATAAATTAAACGAATTTAAGGCGATAATTTATTTCGGTAAATACGATATAGTTGCTATCACTGAAATGTGGTTAAATACCGTGACTCGGGACTTGTTCGGGAATTTGATATACCGGGTTTTAAACTCTTTACTAATGATAGGTTACATAAGATTGGTTTTGCTGTACATTCATAATTCCCTTAGGGCTATTGTGGTTAAGATAGATTTTCCGGCAGTAATTAATGCGATATGCGTTGAAGTTAGGGCGCGTAGTATTAGTTTTAATTTTGTTGTTGTTTATAGACCTCCCGTTCAACTCCTTGATATGGATACTAGATTTTACTCACTTCTTGGTAACTTTATTGACAATCGGAATAGTATAATTGTCGGAGACTTTATCTGCCCTAATGTTAATTACGAGACATTTACTGATAATGAGGAGGGTTTGAGATTGATTGAGTTCATGGAAGATAATTTTTTACGACAGATGGTTACCGAACCAACGCGCGGTGACAATATTTTAGATTTGGTAATGACGAACGGCGAAAATATAGTCGAAGGTTTAGAAGTAGGCGAGAGTTTAGGATGTAGTGATCATCAAATTCTTAGGTTTAAGTTATTGATAGAAAACACTAAGGATAGTAACGTAAAAGAAGTCCCTGATTTTCGTAGGGCCAATTTTGATAGTTTTGCGGATAGGATGATAGTGGACTGGGATAACTTATTTATGGGTAATGACAAATTTGCATTGGGAGGCGTTTAAAGAAAGTTTTATGAATATTTGGTTAATGTTTACTATAACACCAGCTGCACCCCAAGTAAAATGAAATATTTCCAGTAGTACATCATAATTTACTAAGGAAAATGGTGTATGTCTTTATTTGGGGAAATTCGTATTTACGAAGATATTTGCTTCTGAAATTTTAATTAACGATATCCATTTGACGTGACGTCACGTCAAATGCGCGTTTATGATAACGACATTTGTTTTGAGTTTCATCTAGTCTAGTGATTGACGCCATTTTCCTTTAAATAAATTTAGATATGGCATGTGAAGGCTGTAATTACGATTTCGAAGAACTGATAGCGCGGGTTTATAATAACGATACAGCCGCTATAGAGATTTTCATTGCGCATAACGTTTGACCATCAACAAGGAAGTGTCCATTGTGTGTAATACAAGCAATGAGAAGGTTAGGTATAGGTAAGGTTAGGTTAGGTTAGGTAAGGTTAGGTTAGGTAAGGTAAGGTTAGGTTAGGTAATGTTAGGTTAGGTTAGGTTAGTTAAAGTTAGGTTAGGTTAGGTTGGTTTTTTGCAAAATGCATTTTTCTGTAGTTTTTGGTGTTTTGTTCTGATTTGCTATTTATTTGTTGTGGAAATGACCCATGCGTATGCCCAAAATTCCCGATATTTACTTAGTAAATTTCAATGTCTCGTAACTTTTAACTGGTTCATTTCCACAACAAATGAATAGCAGATCTGAACAGAACACACCAAAAACTACTAAAAATGTATTTTGAAAAAAATTGGAGGAGGTGGTGTTATAGTAAACATTTACCGAATATTGAAAGGGAGTTTATTCCTCGTAGGTCCACGCGCGCTAGAAATCATGGTAGGCCCAAGTGGTGGACTAAGGAAATAGGCGAGTTCATAAACGAGCGTAACAGAGCGTATAGACTTAATAAACGTAATGGCACGGCAGCTAACTTTAATAGATATATCGAGCTTAGACGTCAGGTTAAAAGATCAGTTAGGAATGCTAAGCGTAATTTAGAGAAACTTATAGCTGCGGATAGTAAACATAATCCAAAAAAGTTTTTTGAATACGTCAATAATCATAAGCCGATAAAAGATAACATAGGCCCTCTAGTGGATGTTAACGGCGCTTTGGCTTCTGACGCTCAGGCGATGGCGGGTATTTTCAATAACTTTTTTGCGACAGTTTTTACCGTAGAAGACGTAAATAATGTCCCCGATGTGGACGATATCGTTCCATTTAGTAGCGAGACTATTTTAGATGAAATAACTGTTTACGAGGGTGAGATTGCGCACTATATCGATAGGCTAAAAGTTAGCAAGGCTCCAGGCCCTGACGCTTTTTATCCCAGATATATGAAAGATTTGAAAGACGTTATCGTAGGCCCCTTGAAGATTTTAATCAGTCACTCGAAACGGGGATTATTCCTCAAGACTTCAAATTAGCTAACGTCACGCCTATTTTTTAAAAAGGCGCACAGTAGCTAGCAATTATATACCCATAAGCTGCTTAACGTCAATTGTCGGTAAACTTTTGGAATTCGTAGTTAGGGATCGTATCGTCGATCACTTAGAAAGTAGAGATTTGATTAATAGTAGTCAGCATGGGTTTCGACGCCATAGATCTTGTTTAACTAATTTATTAGAATTTTATAACGAAATAGTGCGCGAATACAAGAGGCATAGAGCGGCTGACGTTTTTTATTTAGATTTTAAAAAGGCGTTCGATACAGTTCCGCATAGAAGATTAATTGCGAAGGTTAAAGCGCACGGTATACGCGGTCAGGTAGCTAACTGGTTAGAGGAATGGCTTCGTGCTAGGAGACAGAGGGTCATTGTTATTGTTAGTGAATCGGGGTGGTTGGATGTAGGTAGCGGTGTCCCACAGGGTTTAGTTTTAGGCCCATTTCTATTCGTAATTTACATTAACGACATAGATGTAGGATTGACCAGTAACGTGTAAAAATTTGCGGACGATACTAAAATAGGCGGTAAGGTTGTTAACGAGGACGATAGAAATAGGCTCAAAGACGATGTAAATAGGATTATGGAGTGGACGGATAAGTGGCAGATGCAATTTAACGTAGACAAATGTAAAGTTTTGCATATAGGTTCTCGTAACAATAATTACACGTACACGATGGATGATAGAGAGTTAGTGAGCGTTGACGAGGAAGTAGATTTAGGCGTACGCGTATCTAAGGATTTAAAAGTTAAGAACCAGTGCCTGGAGTCTTGCGAAAAAGCTAATAGGATGTTAGACTTCATAGCGCGTAATTTCGAATTTAAATCGAAGGATATTATATTGTCCCTTTACAAGTCCCTAGTCAGGCGTCATTTAGAATATGCCGTTCAGTTTTGGTGCCCGTATTTGCGTGAGGATACTGATAGGTTAGAAAGGGTTCAGCTTCGTGCCACGAAACTAATTCCGTCATTGCGCAACAAGCTTTATGAATATAGTTTTAAAGAGTTAGACTTGCATTCACTCGAAACTAGGAGATTAAGGGGAAGGCTTATTGAAGTTTTCAAAATCGTTAATAACATCGATAACGTAAATTTTGACAAACTGTTCACTTTCGATAATAGCAATACACATAATAACGGATTTAAGTTGCGTGGCAGACGTTTCATTACTAATATCGCTAAAAACTTCTTTACGTTTAAAGTAATTGATAAATGGAATAATCTTCCCACGTCAGTCGTTAACTCTACCAGCGTTAATGTGCTTAAGAACCGTTTAGATCGGCATTTTAAAAATATTAACGTTGTTTAAAATAAAAAAACAATTAGTAACAGGAGCTCTGGGAGTGGTGGTCGAGGATGAGTCTGTTGACGATTAATGGCAGTTTGTGACATGCCAGCTTGTGATATGCCAGCAAAAAAAATCATTATAAAAAAAATTAGACTAACACGAACGTAGATGTAGCTCGTAGCGTAATCTAACTCACTTTTTGTTTAACTTTACCGGCTTTTCTTTTTCCCCCCTTATCCTCTCCTTATTCGCATGTCTGTAACTCTCTTTACTTGCATGTCTGTAGATTGCATGGTATGACAGTGAGTTAAGACTGTGTTTGCATGGTTTGTAAGCGTTCTTATTTGACTTCTTTTCATCTTTCACCCCTCTCCTATTCTCTTCGACTATTTTTCCGACTTGTCGGCAGTGGCCGGCGGATGATGATGGTGAGACTTTTTTCTCTTTTTCTGAATGAATGTTAACCCACGAATGATAGGTTTTGCTATTTCCTTAACCCCTTATTGTCCTCTTTTAACCCCTACTCTTTCTTTTCTCTCGGGCTAACCTTAGAATGGATCTTAGGGTCTTTGCTAGCCTTAGCTTCTGTAGGTCTGTAGATCTACCGTGAAGTTGTCCATATTGAAGGCTGTACTACTTTGAGAGGCTTGCATTATACGGCCCAAGATATATTCTATGTCTACAGCTGCCAAGCGTCTGAACGGTATGACTACCCAAAAATTATCTACATCCCTGTCATCTGACCCGAACCTGAAGGACAACCTCATCCGGACTTCACGGCCGTCGCGGTTCTGAATGGCAAACTCCATAATACGTTCAACTACGCGTCGCAGTCCAACACCGTTGGTATACAGGGATCCAGGGTCAACCCTGACCACGTACCGATTTCTACTCAGGGCAGGGATGGGGGAAGCGGTGCGCACCAAATCGAATGTTATACCTTCCTCCACAGCACGAGACGCTGCTGTTGTGGAGGAAGCACCCGGAATTGAACAGGAATAAAGGGGTATATTTGAGGAAGGTACTATTGTGGGGATTATGTCGTAAGACGTAGAGGGTTGGGGCTCTATTACTGGGGTCTAACAACCGGCGCAATCCTGGCACGCCTTATACCTGACGTGGAGGGTTCTTCATCATGCTTCTACTTTGAATTGTCGCGTGCTACAGGTATCGCTGGTAAGGGTTCGTCAGGGGGGTTGGAGTCTGTAGTTACACGGTCATCGGGGTCATCTGTAATATCGATGATGGGGAGGCTGTACATCGTCATTTACGGTTCTGTGGAAGAAGAAAAAAAAGAATATAAGGAGCAGCACATAAGTTTTGTTATATTTTGTAAATGACCCACCTAGGGGTGTGATGTGTTAGAGATGGAATCTGTAGAAAAATTCAGGTTCACAAGCCCCTCCACATGTATTATATCTGACCCTACAGAAAGTGGTAAAACTGTGTTTATGCTTAAAATCATTAAAGATAAGCGGAAGAGGTTCTCAAAATTTGTGCATAAAGTAATATGGTGCTATTCGACGTATCAATCAGTGTTCAACGAGTACCAAGATGATATTTTATTTCACAGAGGTGTATATGATGTTAATTCGTGAAAGAGAAATGAGCATACAGTCATTGTAATTGACGATCTAATGTTGGAAATTAGTGATGTAGCGGATGTCATTTTTTTCACATCCGCGGATGCGGATGCGGATGAGGATGTTTGATTTCAACATCCGCGGATGCGGATGTCTACATTTTCGTTATTTTTTAGGATATATTCGAGATTTGTTGTGTTTAACGTATATAATAAGTTATTATATAGAGAGAGCTGTAGCTATAATGTAGTATAATTGATTAATTGTACAATAATTGCTGTACTTTTCTCTGAACATATAAAATAATATCAAGCATCTAACTAATATAGAAATCAATTAGTGAATTCGTCTTCAAATAAATTCGTTATATTTTGTTGAGTTTCAGCCACAATTAGAAACCATAATTGTGTTACCAGGATGCGGGACGTGAACCCAACTCAAATGCACCCCACCGACCTCTTTCCCCAACCTCCACCCTTATAGAAAGAGATCTTTAATTAGCTTGATAACTATTTATATTAAGTTTAAAGTTTTATTAGGCATATTTATAAATGAGTAATTAAAATAAAGTAAACTAAGATGTTCATCGTTTAATGTTCAAACTTAATTATAGGAAGGTTATGCTTAAGGAACATTAATTTTTCTGCCTTTTCTGCTGCCAGTCTGTTTCTCTTTTCATCATATATTAATCCAGCACTGCTAAATAATCTCTCGCTTGGTACGTTTGTTGGAGGACAGGCTAAATGTTTCCTTGCAAGTTTACTCAAGTATGGATAGATATTCTGCGTATTTTTCCACCAACTAATAGTATTGTCACATGCAGCCAGGCGTTTTTCTTGGTGATAGCTCTCGATCATTATTTACTACATCTTTTGACATCGCGTAGGTCTCGTCATTGCTGCTTGACTCAAGAAACTGAGAGACAGATTCTGTGATAGATTTGCTTGTTGAAGGTGTTGGTTCTGTCACTGAAACTTTTATTCTTTTGGTGGGTGGTGAAGCGACAGATTCAAGAGATTGAAGCTCTTCAACTGCTTTGCCAAGTGATGATTTAACTCGTTCTAATGTACTAGGTGAAAATAACTTAGCTTTGTAACGTGGATCTAAGTAGGTTGCAAGAGAGTAACTTCATACAAGAACAGCCTCTCGTCTTGTCGCTTGCATCACTTTTGCGCACAATGAACTAGTTCTATTAATATAATAGAATTTGATAATTTCCGCTTATTAATGACGTTTTATCTCAACGGTCCACATCCGCACGACATCCGCAATCCAAAGTGCGGATGCGGACGCGGATGCGGATGCGAGAAAATGTGCGGATGTTCCGCGGATGCGGATGCGGATGCGGATGTGACCTACATCACTATTGGAAATGGATAAAATGTTTGCTGAGACATTTACAATGTTCTCCCACCATCTTAAGATAAACGTATTCTTCATCAATCAGAATCTATTTTTCAAAAAATAGATACATGCGCGATGTGTCGTTAAATACACAATATCTAGTCTTATTCGCGCAACGTAGAGATGTGTCACAAATTTGGGCATTAACCAATCAAATGTTCCCGAATCAGCGT
The DNA here is from genome assembly GCA_023014485.1 of Bathynomus jamesi. Lineage (NCBI taxonomy): Eukaryota > Metazoa > Arthropoda > Malacostraca > Isopoda > Cirolanidae > Bathynomus > Bathynomus jamesi. Next base: position 1,149,557 of record JAJOZX010000032.1, read on the forward strand.
AAGGAGTTTTTGGAGGTTTATAAAGCCACAAGTCAGCGTTACGGATAATTGCTTCACCTTCACCCGCGAAACACGTTTAGGGTGTTTCTAAGAACGAATATATTCCCGAACGAGCCTGAAACTGTGTATATTCCAGAATGACAAAAAGGCTGAAGAAATATCATGAATCAATAAAAATCTATGAACGATTTTCCCGGGCATTGCAGCAGATGTTTGTTAAAAATATCGACTCCGACGTTTTAAAATCTGTGAAATCTGTCTTAATGTTACAAAATGTAATGTGCCAATGAAACCCCCTCAGAAGAGTCGCCTACGTCGTTACAAGAACATTATACGTGCGCTCGCTCGTAAAAGTCAAGCTGTGGGAAAGAAAAAGCGAATTATTGTACAAAGAGGGGGGATCATTCTTCCCCACCTTATTTTCAGTTTTGGGACCTTTACTGACTAGATTAATATAATGAAGAACGTGGTAGTGATTCCGCACGAGGTGTATGCGTTACTGCAAAGTTCAAAGACTCCAGACACGGTTCTAGAACCCCGTAAAAGTAGGCTTAAAAGAATGGAAAGCGAACTGTTAGCCCTATTAAACAGTGAAAAGTCACCTGATGAGGAAAGAATCTTGTACCAAGAGGCTCTGCAGAAATTTCTTCATGAGTACGAAGATTATAAGAATCCGACAGAGCTCCCCGTGGTTATTAGGCGCAGCGCTAGCAACGATGAGCATGGCGACATAGGATCTGGGCCCGACGTTAGAGATCACCAGCCAAAGAATAACGGAACGCAACACATCGAGCATATATTAAAAAGCAGTCTCCCACATACATTGCGGAATAAAGGCTTAAGTCTTTATAATCTATTGAGTGAGGACCCCATCATAGAGTGGGTCGGTACAGGCGAGGTCATTGTTGAAGGAGCAAGGATACAGGGATCCAGTATCGTCGACATTGTCCATGACCTGTTGAGAAAGTGGGACAGGCCCTCACCAACAGGATGGAAGCATATTAAAACAAGACTACAACAAATAAATGTCCCCAAAACATTGATAGGAAATCTGAATAGGTTAAAAGACTTGGAGTAAGTCTTGCATGTGTCACAACTGATTACGCCATCACCCCCAACAGTAGCTTCTCTGAAGAGGAGAAAGAAGAGAACCAACGGCCAACCTTATCCACGTGTCTCTAAAATATGCAAATGGCTAACATATTAAGAAAACGCTATTATGACATTTCTAACCCAGCCTCATATGGCGGTGTTAATAGACTGTACAGGGGTGTTTACAATGATAGGGTAGGGAAAAAAGATGTTGAGAGGTTTCTGCGGGAGCAGGATGCTTATACACTTCATAAGCCGGTGAGAAAAAGGTTTAAAATGGCTAGGACAACAGCGGCTTCGATTGACTCTATTTGGCAAGCGGATTTAACAGACATGCAAAGATATTCAGTGTATAATGATGGCTACCGCTACATCCTATTCATAATAAATGTATTCTCTAGATATCTGTGGCTAATTCCTCTGAAAAATAAATCCCCTGAAACAGTTGCTAAAGCTACCAAAACGCTGATGTTGAAAGAAAACAGGTTCCTGGCTATTTTTGTACGGATATGGGGAAAGAATTTATAGGCCGTGCTTTTCAGAACATGCTGACAGATTTTAATATCAGTTACAACACTAACAATTCTATACATAAGGCCTCTTTAGCTGAAAGAGTTCAACGTACCATAAAGGAACGCATGCGTCGCTATTTTATTGTAAAAACACATACAGATATATAAACTTTCTGGGATCATTGGCCTCGTCATACAACCGTTCACACCACCGTACGATTGGCATAACACCTAACGAAGTTTTAGAAAGAGGTACGCGCACAGAGGTGAGAAGAGATGGAGCACCGCCACCACACTCTACACGTTTCAAAATCACTGATTATTTAAGGCTAACGCCTTCAGGAAATAAATTCGCGAAGGGATTTGGGCAAGGATGGACACGAGATTTTTAAAGAAAGTTAGTGCTATGAGACCTAAAGGCGAGATAATGATGTATTACGTTGATGATTTGAATGGGGAGGAAATCGCAGGAGGCTTTTACCGCGAGGAGTTGCAGAAAGTGGCATTTAATTTAGGAAAAAAATGTGTTTAAAATTGAAAACATTTTAGGCGGCAAAGGTTCAGGAAAGAGGAAAATGTACCTGATGAAATGGCTGGGTTACCCAGAAAGCTTCAACAAATATATAAAAGCTGCTGCAATAATGCAGTTTAAATAGTATGCAACATGGCTCCTAACCACTTCTATGTCACATTCCCGTCCTCTTCTTCTCTGCCTGTACATCCTAACAACACCCTGGCCAACTTTGTATTAGAACTCCATGGGCCCATTGAGTTAGAACGTGATTCGTATGAAGTTGGTGTTTGTGAATTCCAGCTAGCCACCGAATTTTTAACTCTTGAAAATGAACAGATCATATTTTTGATCCTTTGAAGAGTCGATGAGTGTGAAAAATTAGGCATAACCTTAGACAACACTATGCGATCAGTCCTGTTCGGTGAGGTGCCTTACTATAGTACAAATGTAACACTAGGAATCTGTCATTATGACACAGCCACGGACATTATGACAGGGTTAAACAAGAGTATTAAAAAGTCGTACCTGACAAATGACTTACTTTTTGAAATCGTAAATATAGACACGCCTGCACGCACGTTGAAGTTAATATCAACGCTTAGGAGAAATATTAAAAACAAAGAGCTGTTCACAATTGTTGCCGAGGATCGATATGGTCCAGCCCTCCAAAGAGATACCTTCCACGAGGCACAACATGACTTATCCAGCTTAATGTATCAGTTGAAGTTGGAGAAATTGGGCGAAAGCTACCCATCCCCAGACATGTGCTATATTTACAGCAATATCGTGGGCATCAATTTGTTGGGGACACCCAGGCGCGCCTGCTGCGTATTGCACCCATTCCCAACCATAGAGGGAAGAGGTTGAGCATTACATATGACAAGCCCCATTATGTGAATGTCGCGACTAATCTATTAACCAATATCTCAATATATTTATAAGAACGATTGAGGGAAAAAATTTCCCATTCGGTGATGGGAGCTTAACAGTGAAGCCACACTTTTGTCGCATTCAGTTATAATGACCCGAAGGCCTTTCACAGTCTATCGAGGAGTGAGATATCAGCGTGGGAGTGGGCTTGGATTCATTTTTTCAATCATACTACGCAAGGCTGTCCCATTGTTGAAGAGGGGTGCTAGATACCTTGGGAGGAAGGCGTTACAATCAGGTTTTAACGCGGTAGAAGACATAACGGGTGGAACTAAACCTAAAGAATCTCTAAAAAACATTTAAAACGCACACGGGACGAAATCATCAAAGATGCAAAGAGAAAAATGCGTGCTGGCGGAAAGAAGAAGAAGGGCTGTCAGGAAGAAGGGGTTACCATCACTTGGTACTAAACGTAAGAGGACATCAAAAAAGAAGTGTTCTAAGCGTATGAAGCCTATGGCTGATCATTTTTTTTAACTGATATAAGCTGAGGACACTGCTCTCACGAATCATAGGAGATTACTACTTGTTGAGAGAGGTGGCACTATTTCTGACTCGTCAGAATGTTGTAAATCAGAACTGTCCCTCTTTGATATGCCCTCTACACAGGTTTCTATTGAGCATGGCGACTTCATTATAATTAATCCAGTAAACACAATTAATTCACCGCGTGCCTCTATAGAATTCGTGATACCCAGCTGAGGGCCATACTTTTTTGACCCAAGCTGTATGCACATGTACGCTAAACTGCGTATAGCCCATTCAGATGGAACGGATTGCGATGATAGTTACTCTGCATACCCTGAAACCAACTTTCTACACTCCATATTCAGCCAGTGTGAGGTGTATTTAAATCAGGTTAACATCTCGGTAGGAACGAGTTATTATCACCTACGAGCCTATGTGGAAAATGTCCTCAACTTTTCAAAAGAAGCGAAGGATACCTTTATAACTGCCGAGGGCCATTATCAGACTAAAGACGAAAGTAGTATAAAGGATAAATTTAAAAATTCTAAAAAGAAGATATACGAGTGTTCTGGACGTCTGCATACAGACTTCACGTTCCAGGAGAAATTGCTTATGAATGGGGTGGATATGAAGCTAAAACTCATCCGCACGAATCCTGAGATCTGTATAAATCTGGGACCTGATCAAGAAGATGGCGCAAAGCCCGTTGTGATTCACATCATGGAAACATATCTGCGCGTACGGCGTGTAAAATTAAGTGGAAATTGAAAAAAATTTAATACACGCAATATTAAAATACCAAATTAACAGAGTACAGATCAAACTATACACGTGCCCGCCGGGCCTTGAAAATATAACTTTATACGTAAATGGCGTTGCATTGGGCGGGACTATGGTTACGGACTATTCATCAGACGCGGTGTTCCAGCTCTGCGCGAGAGCTTATAGCAATCTGGCCCATAATGCAGGTGTTTGTGACGAGCGTGGGATTGGCGTAACGCAGAAAGAATTTGTCGATCAATTTAACCTTTACCCATTTGATATTACCCCCATCTTATCTGCTAGTGTAAATACACACTTATGTCCACAAGATAGATAGATAGATAGATAGAATAACCTTTATTAATAATAATAAAATAAATAAATTTTGTTCAATTTACTATGGCATGAATAATTGTGAAGCTCGTCTATTTATTTTATTTAATTTGGCCCTTAAGCTTTAGGCTTTACTGGGCTCTTATTAAAAATAAGCAGCTAGTTGTTATAAATTAATAATAATAAATAAATAAATAAGTAAATAAGTATTATTAATAGTTAAAACATGTATTACAATATTAAACAATATTAAACAACATCTCAGTCAGATTGGAGTTCGCCGACCCTATAGACGCGCTTATTAGTGTACTAGTATATCTCGAATCAAAAGCTCTAATAGAGCTCGATCGTTTCAGGAACGTTGTCACAAACTTTTAAAATGGACGCGAATAAACTCCAGAGAGTAATGAAAAGTGACCGAATCACACGCTCTAAATTTATCGGTGTGTTTGCGAAGAAAGAAACATTGAAATTGCCATCTACGAGAGATTGGTATAGTCTTATCGTGAACACAGATGTTATTGGTAGTGAAGAGATTCATTGGTTTGCAGTCTATTTTAAAAATAGGGAAAGAATGTACTATTTTGATTCACTCGGCACTCAGCCATGGAGTGACCCTGTTGTTGTACAATTTATCGAACAGCTACATGTCCCTGAAATTGTCTGGAATCCTTACCGTTTCCAAGGATATTTTAGTAATACTTGTGGCATGAACTGTCTTTCATTTCTCCTGCACATGTCACGTGGGAGGGGATTTATAAATTTTTAAATATTATTCGATTTGTGCGACGCTGAGATGAATGATGAATTGGTATGCAGACATAAAAAAAAGTTCACATTTGTTAGCACTTGTATTCTGCAAAGTTTTACGTGTGTGTGTGTATAATTGTAACTATATTGTGTAAAGTTTTATGTGTGTATATATATATATAATTATAACTGTAAAATGTCTCCATTAATGTTAGTCTTATTTAATGGACGCTAGTTCTGTAAGCCGAATTGTACGAAAACATGCTTTCTACCACTTAATAAATTGAATGAAAATACAATGTGTTTTGTCCTTAACCCCCATAAAAACTTACAATGGTTCCTCGATGATCTGGCATTCGTTGGACCGGATGTGAGCTAATACCTCGACCTCGGTATTCAAGTCACTGGGTTAGCTGTGCGGTAAAGCCTCCATTTCGTCGTCATTTATTTGCCTTTCAACAAAGCTGTCGCGAAAAGTAGCTATAACACGATCAAGCTCCGCACCGGTCCTTTAAGGAGAAATTAACATGATTAGTTCATACTGAATCTGTTTTAATTAAAGTTAAATTAAATTAAAGTCTAATTAAAGAGTTACAATACGAGAAAATGCCGATTAGGGTGTCCACAAATTATAATCACAAAGCAGATATCCTGACAGTTTTCAAAAGTAAGATTATCTGGATGTGCTACGCATCATCTGCCAGCACCGGGTATCGAGCCCGGTTAACACATACAGCCATATATATATATATATATATATATATATATATATATATATATATATGAGGAGAGTTACAATAAGAGAAAACGCCGATTTGGGCTCCCAGCAAATTATAATCACAAAGTAGATATCCTGACAGTTTTCAAAAGTAAGATTAGCTGGGTGTGCTACGCATCATCTGCCTCCCCAGGGGCCTCGACCCCTGGGCAGATATTCTTTTACTTCGTTTTATTACGAGTTTTTATAAATTATAACACTTGCACTGAATGAAGTGATATATATATATATATACACACACACACATATGTTAACCCCTCCGTCTATGGTCTTGGTCGGTTCGAAGTTGACGGGGATTCTGGTTACGTGGCAGCAACGGATTTGTTACTCTGGAGTAGCTGATACCTTACAGGGAATCGCAGTACTTTTCTTCTATATTATCCGATTTCTTCTTATAACATATCGGGAAATTATTTCTCTCATTTAAGACTAAATTCTTTGAAGAGAGCAAGGCTCGAAGGAGAAGACAAAGATATTTCTTACTAAGCAAGAGGAAGCCATATTTTTTCATTTTTTAAACAGCATATTGACAGATCTGATGTTATCATGATCTGCCGAGTTAACTAAAAATGGAAATTGAAATATGCCTTCCCATCACGAATTTCAAACATGCTCATGGGCCAAAATGAAAGGCTTAAGATTAAAAATTAAACGTTAAGCAGGACATGACTTCATCTTTTACAACGAAGAGAGAATGTATACAAAAAAATTAACAAGATTACATTATTAAACTAAGTCTACGAAAATAATTAAGTTGTTTAAACAGAAATAGTTAACCAATTATAAAATAGGAAGCAAATCAAAAAATGTATCCAAACTTGTGTTAGCGTTATGCGATTTTGGGTTTTATACAAACTGATTACGTAGTTTACAAAGAAATAATTCACCAATTATAAAATAGAAAGCAAATCAAAGTTTTATCCAAACTCGTGTCAGCGTGATACGATTTAGGGTTTGATATGTAAAAATGAATATATGAATAAGAATATAAGGATTATATAAATATTACGAAGAACAGGGTGTCCATAAATGTTTACCCTGAAAACAGTATGCTCTCATGTTTTAATGACGAATCCTACATCCGTTTTCTTTTTACAGGTGATGTCGTACACGCATAGAGTTTCTGTGCTGGTGTTTTCGTCTACCGCATTCGCCGCTAGGAACGCTGTAGTAGCTGTTCAATTAAGATGGCGTCTGTGACAGAGAAGGCACAATGTGCTGTGTGGCTTGCAGAAACAAAATCTCCTGTCAGTGTTCAGCGAAGGTTCAGAACAAAGTATGGAAAGAATCCACTTGATGTGAAGTTAATTAAGTCGTTGATGAAAAAATTCTTGGAAACTGGAAACGTGGAAAAGGGAAAGAGCAGTGGTAGACCATCAGTTTCCGATGGGACGGTGAAAAACATTCAAACTGCTCTCACACGGTTACCAAGGAAATCGGTGAGACAAGCTTCATGCCAACTAAAGATACCGAAGTCTACGGTGCACAAGGTGTTACACAAACATTTGAAGTTACACGCCTACAAGGTACAAATTGTTCAAGAAATGAAGCCTGATGACCGTCCAAAACGTGAACAATTCGCTATTGACATTTTGAACAGCATTGACGAGGATAATGACTTGTTACGTGTCTGCTTTTCAGACGAGGGTACATTTCATCTTAGTGGTAGAGTCAACAGACACAGTGTGTGTATTTGGGGATCGGAAAACCCACGTGCCGTAAGAGAGCATATTCGGGGCAGTCCGAAGATCAATGTCTGGTGTGGACTAATGCATGACCAGATAATTGGTCCTTTCTTCTTCGCTGAGAACACTGTTTCCGCAACTCTGTACCTGGATATGCTCACCAATTACGCCATCCCCCAACTGCAGGACAGGCAGCCAACTGTCTTCTTCCAACAAGATGGGGCACCCCCTCATTGGGCGCATGTTGTTCGTGAAACTCTCGACGCAACATTTCCAAATCGATGGATTGGCAGGGACGGGCCAATCCCATGGCCCCCAAGATCACCAGACATTACCCAGCTGGATTTCTTTTTCTGGGGTCATGTTAAAGATTTGGTTTATGCAACAGTTGTTCCAGATATCAGGACATTGCGAGAACGCATTACGGATGCAATTGCAACAGTTAACCTACAAATGTTGGAAAATGTGTGGCGTGAGTGTGAATACCGTTTAGACATTTTACGTGCCACTAGGGGTGTACATGTGGAAGCTTATTAAGTTCATTAACTATGTATCAAAACTTTGTATGTTTATCTCCTTATGATTAAAACTGTTTGGATACGAGTGTTTATTTAAAAGTTATAGCATGCTTTAATCAGGGTAATCATTTATGGACACTCTATATCATCAGAACTATATGAATGAAGGGATTATTCATTGTTCATTTTTACACATAGCCCGGCCTTCCGCTTAAATCACACACTAATTTTTCAAAACGCATTTATTATGGCATTTTATAAATTAACTAACACAGGCACTGAATGAACCGAAGTATAATCCCGAATCACAAATTAAATTAATTACTTACATTTAACCTTTTAATGCCCAGTGTGTGAAATTTTCATCGTTAAATTTGGAGGCAATTTTAGACCTTATTTATAAGGTTATAAGGACGATTTTTGCATCAACTGATTCCGCCTACTTTTCGACTTAATTTGGGTATGAAAAGGTTAATGTCGTCTTCAACGGATGATTCTTGCATTCCATCGCAAATTTCTGCAATGCTTTGTGTGGAGAGAAGATCACTCCGGTCTGCCACTGCGGCATCTCCATCTTCAAACAACTGCGGGTAGTCGTAAAAGTTTTGTGATTGGCTCATGACGAGATATTTCTGTAACTACTGGTTGATAAATACAACTGTCGTGGATTCCAGATGAAAAAGCCCCCTTTTATATCCGCGAACCTAATTGGAAACCTCCCTAAGAGCCGAATCACAAGTTTCCTATTGGCCGTCGGTGAAATTTGAGCAGGCATAACGTGTAAGTGCTACTATCCACCAACCAGAGGTCCTGGGGCACCGCCCACTGGGGTGTAATTGGCTGATCCGTTAATTCTGCGGCGTGTCAGATATAACTTACCCATTCCATAGATTTCTTCCAGAAATGATTCGTTGCAGAGAGAGAGAGAGAGAGAGAGAGAGAGAGAGAGAGAGAGAGAGAGAGAGAGAGAGAGAGAGAGAGAGAGAGGCTTTGTTTGGGAAATAAAACTTTATGTGAAGGATTTACAAAATATTAAAAAAAAATAATTGTGAAGGGTTATGGAGAGAATGGCCGTGTCATAAACTTCTGTTTTATTGTCTTACCTGTGCTAATATATATATATATATATATATATATATATATGAAGGATTTAGCGGCTCTTATATCACGTAAAATAATTTTAAAAAAATTAACTGGCCGCCGTAACATCAACTTCTGTTTTATTGTCTTACCTGAGCTAATATATAAGTATATATATTAGTGGTGGACAGGATGTCAGTTTTTCAACATCTGCGGATGCGGATTTTTAATTTCAATATCCGCAGATGCGGATGCGGATATTTAGTTAATCTATCAATATAATATAGAATTATCAATATATGACATAATTTTTCAAATCTCGTGATATCACTCTTATTGCAGGCAATGCATAAGAATTAAAATTAATAATAATATTTTAATTATGATAAAAATAATAACTTTCTGAAGAGTTTCAGCCAGAGAAAATTCAATGAAACAAGTTTCATTCAATTTTCTGTGTTGCCAGGTGTTTATATTTTGAGGTTTATATATTTGTTCATTAATAATTAATACTTTACATGAAATGTGCATGACTGGGCCTTATAAGCTACTTTATAAGCTAATTTAATTGTAAATTGCATAATTTATTAGAGGTAATATCCGCATAACATCCGCAGTCAGAAGTGCGGATGCGGATGTTAAAAATTATGCTGATACTGATGAGGATAGCCGGTCCACCACTAATATATATATATATATGAAGGATTTACCGACTTTTACAATCACGTAAAATAATTTTTAGAAATAAACAGAGATGGAAAGGGCGGCGACACATTCGCCCTTCAAGTTTATGGTGTCGAGAGATTGGGGTATGGCAAATGTCCAATTTTTTTACCTGTGGTAATATATATATATATATATATATATGATACACACAGACCGTGCATGGAACAAGGAACTCTTTTAGGAAAATTAAATCCACTATAGTCTGAATAAGTAATGGTAAATGACAAACACACTATAGTTTTTTCTTTTTCATGATGTTAGCCCGACGTGGGCAACGGGTCACTCGCAAAGAGGTCCCAAAAATATAGCTTCCCTCACCAGCTATCTGCAAAGCAGATAGGATCCAGCTTTGGAACAGGATCTAGGGTTTAAAGCAGCCTAGCCCCACTACATTTAGAACCTCAATATAAGCAAAAGACTCGCTGCCTTCACGTCAGATTGAATACACCAAAGAAAAAAGAGTAACTATTGTATTTTTAGCCAAAAACCAAAACTTAAACCTCAACTAGCAGAATTGAGCGTTATGTGCCTTGAACTAATCAATAGATTTTATCCACAAATTTCTGTTAAATGTATTTTCACATTCGAACATTAGAACGTAAATTACACGCTTTTTTTTTAACTTAAAGATATAATTCCAAAACCCTTGTGCTCATCAGTTGTCTACAAATATACATGTGACGACTGCACATCGTCGTACGTTGGCATGACTGCACGCCAACTCCAAATTCGTATCGATGAACACAGGGTTAGTAATAGTCGTACTAAAAATAGACTTAGAAATCCCTCCCAATTGCATATACGTTCCCACTCCCATCAGCTAGACCACCCAATTAAATCTAATAACTTTTCAACAATTCCTAAAGCATACAAACACGATCTACCCCTCTTAGAAACAATACTCATTTTGAAACATAAACCGGCTATAATTCATAACCTCAATATATTTCAATAAAATTTTCTTTACCTATCAACCAATCAAGTCAACAGCTTTTAATAAATTGTGTCAACTTTTCTTAACTCTCATTCTCTGCTGTATCTGTGATCGAGTAACGTGTACCTGATTTGTTTTTTTAAGGTTTTATAAATTTTAATGTTTTACATTTTAAACTTTTCCATTATGTTTCCCTTTATTATTTTATAATGTTTTTACTTACTTTTATTCTTATTTTAAAGGTAAGCCTTCTTTTATGGTTTCTTTTATAATATTTTTTATTTTAATTGTATTAACTTTATAATTTCATGTTTATCTTAATTTCTTAATTTTATTTCGTTTGAGGTATTTGTGTCAATTTAATTTTGTTTTAAATTCATAGTTAGTTTTAATTGTATATCTATATCTCATTTTAGCACTGAATATTAGAATATGTCGAAAGCTTTGAATATTAAATGTTTGCATATGGACTAGTCTTTTTGTTTCTTATTTGACTAAGGTTTCCACTGCAAAAATTAATTGGCTTTATTGTATATATATATATATATTATATATATATATATATATATATATATGAATGTGATAATTCTAACATTAATTTTTGCTTATAAAGTCCAAACTCGCATGACATTCTAAGTCCAATGCTAGGCAACCGCACACCAAATGGGAGGTTCGCACCCGCACTTCCGCACACCTCTAAGTTTTTGCACTTCCGCACAACCGCACCCGCACCCTATTTACATATATAAAGTTTTATCGCAAGGAAATATATAAGTTTCCATTAATATATACATACTTTTATAAACTTTTATTTAATATTTAATTGTGAAAATAAAGTTTTAATACAAAAAAGTCATTTTTTTCTTATGAAAGGTCAGAAAATTACTAGAATACAATATCATTTAATTTTATTTTATACTAATACTATATTACTATACTATATTATCAAGTGTGCGAACGGGTGTGCGGACCAATGACCGTCTGCCAGATGTAGAGGATTGAATTTTACTTAAAGATTTCTCATCTTGAATGTTTGAAATCTGGGCAAATTTTTTGCCTTTGCCAACTGCCAGACGTATGACAGCCAACATCTCTTTGTCCATAATTATGCCTTAACACAGTCATTTCAACTTCAGCTCTTCCGCAGGATGGAAGTTTTTAACTTTGTGAGGCATTTTAACTAGTTTATGGGTTTGAAAGGGCTTGGTTCTGACCGGCCGAAATTAATTAACCTTTTTAAACACTGTTTTAGTTTTCTTCCCCTGCGGTTTTGGGTGATCTTATATTGTTGCGTAAATGCAATCAAAGTGTATATATATATATATATATATATATATATATATATATATATATATATATATTATATAATACACACAGACCGTGAATGGAACAAGGAACTCTTCTGGGAAAATTAAATCCACTATAGTCCGAATAAGTAATGGTAAATGACAAACACTATACCATTACTTATTCGGGTTATAGTGGATTTAATTTTCGCAGAAGAGTTCCTTGTTCCATACACGGTCTGTGTGTATCATAAAAGATCTCAGGGGACCATTCTGAGTTCTATCCCATATATATATACATACAGTGTGTCCGTAAAATCATGGTGGGATTTTAAATAGCTATATTATTGCAACGAAACATGATAATGAGATGAAAAAAAGGCAAATTGAAGAACAACTCTAAAAGAATAACTTTATTTAACGTAGTTCGATATGAGCTCCTCTGGTAGCCCTGCAGACATCTAGGCGGTGATTCAATTCACGCCACACACGCCCAAGAACATCAGGAGTGACGGATGCGATAGCTTCCGTGATTCGCTCGTGCAAGTGATGAATATCCCTAATGGGTACACTGTACACGCTTTGCTTGACGTAACCTCACAAATAAAAGTCCAAAGGTGTCAGGTCCGGAGAGCGTGGAGGCCATGGCTTCCATCCTCCTCTTCCTATCCATCTCTGTGGAAATTTTTCATTAAGGAATTCTCGAACAACGTTGGCATAGTGCGGAGGAGCAACATCTTGCTGAAAGATGACATTATTGTCAATAAATTGGGGTACTGGAAAATGTTCCAACATAGCGAGGTAGTTGTGTGACGTCACAGTGGGTTCCGCGAAGAAAAATGGGCCAATCACTCGATCTCGTGCTAGAGCACACCACACATTAACTTTCGGGCTATTACGCTCATGTTCAACATAGGCATGTGGACAGCCTAGACTAACTACGAGGTAAAGGTTAAGCTTAGCCTAGACTAACTACAAGATACAACTTTGAGAGTTGTTCTTAAATTTGGCATTGTTTCATCTCATTATCATGTTTCGTTGCAATAATATAGCTATCTAAAATCCCACCATGACTTTACGGACACACTGTATATATATATATATATATATATATATATATATATATATGTGTGTGTGTGTGTGTGTGTGTGTGTACACATTTGATTTTTCATTAAAACATATGTGCATTAAATACATAGTTTCGCTTGTGGGGACAGACGCACCATCTAATCATTAACATATATATATATATATATATATATATGATGAATAAAAGCACGAAGGAAAGGAAACACAAAAAGGTGCTCAAACGCTTTCGTCTAATGACATCCTCAGGAAACTGAAGTACATAAAAGGTTACGGCCTATATATAGGTTACAGAAAGAAAAAAATAAATAAATAAATAACATACATACACACAAACATATATATATATATATATATATACATACATATCTACACACACATATATATATATATATATATATATATATATATATATATATATATGCAATAAACGGAGAAGTAAAAATAAAACTTAAAAATTAAAAATTAGAGGATTAACAAAGAGGCAACAGATTTGTAAGGAAAAATATCGATTTTTAGCACAAGATCAAATGAATTATAAAAATACAAATTTATACTGGAAATCTGCCCGGGTTTTAACACTTTGCCTTTTAGAGTCAAGTTTCGATATATATAAAAATAAAATGAAGATTAAAAGTTAATAAAGTAGCGTACAAGTTTACCAAAGATTTAGCGTCCTACCCTTTTTATCTAAATTGTTTTGAAGGAATTCAAAACAACAGGATCGAGTTGAAAAAGATCTTTGCTTATGTTGAAGTTATTTGAAAGTTGGATAATGGCAGACTCAAGAATATTTCTATTGACAATGTTGCTAGAATGAAATAAAACTGAAGCATTATTCCAATCAATACAGTGGGATAACTCTGACAAATGGACAAAAAGAGCACTGGACAACTGTCCTGTTCTAACGGAATATTGATGCTGTTTTATACGTGTGTGCAAATCCTTTCCCGTCTGACCTATGTAAAAGGAATCACATTGTTTACACCCAATTTTATAGATAATGCCTGAATTATTGGTAGGGCTATTTTTTACTATGATATTTTTCACAATATTGTTATATGAAAATACTACATTAATATCCAAAAGTTTAAGTACATTAGCAATGCCTAAAAAGCCCGGGAAAAATGGAAGTACTAAAATATTTTTTGACAAAGTACGAGTGTTATTATTGACACGATAGAAAGTTCGTTTTGCCTGTTGAGACAAGATTCCATAAACGCAGATGGTAACACAGATCACTTCCAATACCGTTGATTTTTTCCAATTCGGCATCGATGTATTCCGGACTGGCGATCTAAGGGCGCGGAGAAACATTGATGAAAAAATGGCCTTCTTAGGGGGTGTCATGTCCCGAGTAAAAGTGTACGTAGGACAAATTGTTTGTTGTTTTCCGATAGATACTAAACTTAAAACCTGGGCTTTCCCTATGTACCGCACATCCAAAAATGGGATTGAATTGTCTTGTTCCACTTCTAAAGTAAACTTAATGGAGGGGACTTGATCATTTAACTGAAGGAGGAAGTTATCCAGGTCACGATTCATGGGCCAGATACACAAAATATCGTCGACGTACCGCAACCAAGGGATGCCAACCCCCAGGATTCTCGGAATGTAAGTAATTTCGAAAAACTCCATATAAATATTGGAGAGGAGGGGCGATAAGGGGTTGCCCATGGCCATCCCAAACACTTGTTGATAATACTCGTTATTGAAAGTGAATTTACAGTCTTTGATGCAAAGCTTAATAAGTTCCAAAACAATGTGTGAAGGTAGTGGCAGGTCATACTTATGTAATTCTTGGGAGAGAAGTCAAGCATATCATCAATCGGCACTTTTGTAAACAATGAACAAACGTCAAAACTGATCAATCTATCGTTAGTTTCAGTACGTGCATTATTCAATTTTTCAGTAAGATCCATGGAATTTTTTACATGTGAATCAGAGATAGTTCCGAGAATGGGGACAAGACTTTGACAAGCCATTTGGAGAGTTTATAAGTAATAGAGCCCACCGAGCTAATAATAGGGCGCATAGGGTTGCCAGGTTTGTGGGTTTTAATAAGACCGTAAAGGTAGGGCAGAGAAGGTGAAGTGGACATGAAAAGCGGAATTAAGTCCTTATGATCTTTGAGAATGCGTTTCAAGCCACTATTAAATGATTTGATGACGTCATCCTGCGGGTTCTTCCTAAGTTTGCTGTATGTGGCGGGGTCCTGGAGAAGCTCGTTCATCTTTCCGATGTAGTCCACTTTGTCCATAATAACTATGGTGTTAGCCTTGTCTGCTTTAGTAATATGGAGCTCCCCATCTTTTTTTAATTGTGAGAGGCCATCGCGAAAACGTTTAGGAAAGTTATCTTCGTAATTACATTCGCCGCACTATAAACGAGGCCTTTAACTATGTTAAACAAATACTGAGGGAGATTACACTGTTTTTCAAAACACGCGAGACTGTAACAAATTTGTAAAGCCGAAGGTTTTTTAACAATAAAAAAGGACATACCATATCCAAGGGCACTTTTTGCATCGTCACTAATGTTTTTCGAAGAAAGGTTCAAAACACACTTTGAGCTTGCTTTTTTACTCCACTGACTATTTCGAATGAGACTTTTAATTTTCCGATCCAAAATGTTACGAAGTGAAGTAGTTCTCCGACGCAACTCGTTGTAAATTTCATCAAACAAAGGTTGGATCCACGGTTGGGGAATAACGGTTACAAAATTATGTTTGGCGATGTTTAAATTTTTGAAGGCGGACCACTCATTTTGTCTGGTGACTTCAATATGTTTCTTTAAAATTAATCTGCTGAAGTTGTTGAACGGATGGTCGTCAATTTGTCTGAGGCGAATCGGAAGCAGGGATTTGGGAAGAACTCGCTCCTCTAGACAGTTAGTAAGAAACTTCCCAAATCCCTGCTTCCGATTCGCCTCAGACAAATTGACGACCATCCGTTCAACAACTTCAGCAGATTAATTTTAAAGAAACATATTGAAGTCACCAGACAAAATGAGTGGTCCGCCTTCAAAAATTTAAACATCGCCAAACATAATTTTGTAACCGTTATTCCCCAACCGTGGATCCAACCTTTGTTTGATGAAATTTACAACGAGTTGCGTCGGAGAACTACTTCACTTCGTAACATTTTGGATCGGAAAATTAAAAGTCTCATTCGAAATAGTCAGTGGAGTAAAAAAGCAAGCTCAAAGTGTGTTTTGAACCTTTCTTCGAAAAACATTAGTGACGATGCAAAAAGTGCCCTTGGATATGGTATGTCCTTTTTTATTGTTAAAAAACCTTCGGCTTTACAAATTTGTTACAGTCTCGCGTGTTTTGAAAAACAGTGTAATCTCCCTCAGTATTTGTTTAACATAGTTAAAGGCCTCGTTTATAGTGCGGCGAATGGTAATTACGAAGATAACTTTCCTAAACGTTTTCGCGATGGCCTCTCACAATTAAAAAAAGATGGGGAGCTCCATATTACTAAAGCAGACAAGGCTAACACCATAGTTATTATGGACAAAGTGGACTACATCGGAAAGATGAACGAGCTTCTCCAGGACCCGCCACATACAGCAAACTTAGGAAGAACCCGCAGGATGACGTCATCAAATCATTTAATAGTGGCTTGAAACGCATTCTCAAAGATCATAAGGACTTAATTCCGCTTTTCATGTCCACTTCACCTTCTCTGCCCTACCTTTACGGTCTTATTAAAACCCACAAACCTGGCAACCCTATGCGCCCTATTATTAGCTCGGTGGGCTCTATTACTTATAAACTCTCCAAATGGCTTGTCAAAGTCTTGTCCCCCATTCTCGGAACTATCTCTGATTCACATGTAAAAAATTCCATGGATCTTACTGAAAAATTGAATAATGCACGTACTGAAACTAACGATAGATTGATCAGTTTTGACGTTTGTTCATTGTTTACAAAAGTGCCGATTGATGATATGCTTGACTTTCTCTCCCAAGAATTACATAAGTATGACCTGCCACTACCTTCACACATTGTTTTGGAACTTATTAAGCTTTGCATCAAAGACTGTAAATTCACTTTCAATAACGAGTATTATCAACAAGTGTTTGGGATGGCCATGGGCAACCCCTTATCGCCCCTCCTCTCCAATATTTATATGGAGTTTTCGAAATTACTTACATTCCGAGAATCCTGGGGGTTGGCATCCCTTGGTTGCGGTACGTCGACGATATTTTGTGTATCTGGCCCATGAATCGTGACCTGGATAACTTCCTCCTTCAGTTAAATGATCAAGTCCCCTCCATTAAGTTTACTTTAGAAGTGGAACAAGACAATTCAATCCCATTTTTGGATGTGCGGGTACATAGGGAAAGCCCAGGTTTTAAGTTTAGTATCTATCGGAAAACAACAAACAATTTGTCCTACGTACACTTTTACTCGGGACATGACACCCCCACTAAGAAGGCCATTTTTTCATCAATGTTTCTCCGCGCCCTTAGGATCGCCAGTCCGGAATACATCGATGCCGAATTGGAAAAAATCAACGGTATTGGAAGTGATCTGTGTTATCCATCTGCGTTTATGGAATCTTGTCTCAACAAGGCAAAACGAACTTTCTATCGTGTCAATAATAACACTCGTACTTTGTCAAAAAATATTTTAGTACTTCCATTTTTCCCGGGCTTTTTAGGCATTGCTAATGTACTTAAACTTTTGGATATTAATGTAGTATTTTCATATAACAATATTGTGAAAAATATCATAGTAAAAAATAGCCCTACCAATAATTCAGGCATTATCTATAAAATTGGGTGTAAACAATGTGATTCCTTTTACATAGGTCAGACGGGAAAGGATTTGCACACACGTATAAAACAGCATCAATATTCCGTTAGAACAGGACAGTTGTCCAGTGCCCTTTTTGTCCATTTGTCAGAGTTATCCCACTGTATTGATTGGAATAATGCTTCAGTTTTATTTCACTCTAGCAACATTGTTAATAGAAATATTCTTGAGTCTGCCATTATCCAACTTTCAAATAACTTCAACATAAGCAAAGTCTTTTTCAACTCGATCCTGTTGTTTTGAATTCCTTCAAAACAGATTTAGATAAAAGGGTAGACGCTAAATCTTTGGTAAACTTGTACGCTACTTTATTAACTTTTAATTTCATTTTATTTTTATATATATCGAAACTTGACCTAAAAGGCAAAGTGTTAAAACCCGGGCAGATTTCCAGTATAAATTTGTATTTTTATAATTCATTTGATCTTGTGCTAAAAATCGATATTTTCCTTACAAATCTGTTTGCCTTTGTTAATCCTCTAATTTTTAATTTTAATTTTATTTTTACTTCTCCGTTTATTGCATATATATATATATATATGTATGTGTGTAGATATGTATGTGTATATATATATATATATATGTTTGTGTGTATGTATGTTATTTATTTATTATTTTTTTTCTTTCTGTAACCTATATATAGGCCGTAACCTTTTATGTACTTCAGTGTTCCTGAGGATGTCATTAGACGAAAGCGCTTGACCACCTTTTGTGTTTCCTTTCCTTCGTGGTTTTATTCATCATAAATATTTTTCACGTGTTACTTTCGTGAAATAATTTTCATATATATAATATATATATATATATATATATATATATATAATTTAGGGTGTTTCAAAAAAATGAAATTTTAAAAAATTAATCTCATCATTTAAAATTATTCCATTTCATACAAAACTAAAAATTATAAACTTTCATTACAATACAACAAAAATAAAAGGTGCCTCAAGAGAGCCAAAGTTTTTTCCAACATAGTATTATTCATGAATGTTAAAATTACTGTTTTTGTTTTATTAAGATATTTCAGATAGCTGTATTTCTCAAATGTAATGACTATCACAGTACAGTTGACTTCTTGACGTTTCGAAACAATTTCCGGTGTTGCTTCACACATTGGATGAGACATTGGTACTGCTTCTCATCTTTTGTCAATTTCCCCGAGGAGAGCTCACTGAGAGCTTCAGCTCTCTCCGCTGTATCGTTCACGACTTGTAAAGAACCAACAATTTTTTTTGCTACTTTGTAATTTTCATCCTCTTCCCATAAAGCTGGATCGTTCTTCAGAAAGGTTAGATCAAGGTTCAGTTTGCTGAAGAACTTCTTTGTTGCTGTTGTAACGTAATGATGTAAGGGTTTCCATGTTCCATCACTAGATGCCTTGAGACGCCTACCTTTTCCACGATTTTCCAATGCAATTACCATTTCCTTTTTTTCGCGAATGTCCACCTCATCGTCAAAGAAGCTGAAAGCAACCAACTCTTCTCCTAAGTACCACAAGTGTCTTTTGAAAACATTGAGAACTGCTTCCGCAAGCTCACGATCATGGAATTCATTGAGCCTTGCCATATATGCTAGATCTAGACGAGGAGAGGAGATTCCCAATGGAGCAGTGAACCAGGCTACCAGATACACACGGACAACAAAAATCACAAACCTCGTGATTCCTCTTATTTCTCTGGCAGTTATATTCATTTGATGTCGGAAAAGAAATAATTTGATGGCATAAATGAGCTTTGACATCCATCTTGCTCTGTGTATGGCTCCAGGCCTTTTGAATTTAATACCTCTTGGCGGAGTTTCACCTAGAACTATAATCCACAGCTCCAGCAGTTCCCGGTAATCTTCTCTTGGTTGCTCATCTTTAAGTATTGTTGTAGCAAAAGAAATCAACTGAGTGACATTTGCATCTTCCAGCTCCCCTTGAAGGGGTGTAAAAGATGAGAGATTAAGGGATTTCCAGCTTTCCTTAAATCTCTTAAACAACAGGATTTCTGGTCCTGTAGATAATCCCATCAAGAAAGTGTAGGCCTTTTCGACTTGAAGTTCGAATATATGGTGACGACATGCAAGATTCAACAACTCCCTTCCAAGTTTATTTTCGATAAGGATGCATGCACCACCACGTCCACCCGTATTTGACGGTGTTGTATCAAAGCTCATGGCATTCACCGAGTCTTGAAGATTGAAATTTCGTAATGTAGAAACCACCGCATCAGCTTGAGCAACACCAGTTCCAGATGAAATTTTTGGAATGGCAAGTATTTCTTCGACACCATCACCAGATACAATAATTGGCAGTCTATCTACCTTTTCTTTACCAGTCAAATCAAGCATAATTTTTCCATCCCAGTGAACAACAAGCACCTTATTGACCAAGGATTCTTTAATTTTCTTTTCATGCTGTATTGCAGCTTCTAGGCGGTGCTTCTTTCTGGCTCTGTATACCGTTGAATGGCTGACGGAAATCTCAGGACGCTGAATCACTTGACTCCTTATTAGTGACGTTAGGAGATGAACAGCCTCCCTATCACTCATGAAAGTTCTGTCTAGAGTGGCGCAGAGGTCTGGAGTCATGATGGACTTTTGTTTTTTTGCAATTGAAGTTCCCCCCGTTGTACCTCCAACAGTTGGCAAGTAATCAGAATCATGAGAAGAGGAGGAACTCTCTGTATCTGATTCAGTAGAATCACTTGTTTTATTCGAATCCACAGTTTTTGATGTGCTTGCTATTTCTTTCTTACATCTTTGTTTTCTCTTTTCTTCATTTGCTACTCTTTCAAAACGTCGCCTTTCCTTCTCCATTGTTACCTTGTCTATTCCAGCCATAGTTCCCCGTCGTCCAGGCTCTCTTTGAGCTTGCAAGAACTGAAGGTCCTCGGGGTTCTGGATCAGTTTTGCTGCATCAGCGTGAGCTATATCAAATAGATTTGGGAAAGTGCTGATAAAATCTTCTCTTTTCTTGTTTTCTGTAGTAGAACTTCTAGTTTTATTCTTTTGTAGCTGCTTCCATGTGGCATACAAACCTTCAATTTTTGTAATAACATGTTGTTTGGGTCTAGTTGGGATTCTGGCTTTGTTCCAGAATAGCAATATTTCATCAAAAGTTTTGTTGGCTGCCTCTTTAATTGTGTCATTCTCTTCCCGATGGAAGTAATAAAATCGCTTCAGGACATCTCCAATACATGGTAACTTAGATCCCCTGATACTGTGAGCGAGACTGCTCCCTATAAGAAAAATTTCTTGTCTTTTTTGCCTAGC
Organism: Bathynomus jamesi; assembly: GCA_023014485.1. Classification (NCBI taxonomy): domain Eukaryota; kingdom Metazoa; phylum Arthropoda; class Malacostraca; order Isopoda; family Cirolanidae; genus Bathynomus; species Bathynomus jamesi. The sequence continues at coordinate 1,171,094 of JAJOZX010000032.1, forward strand.
TGCCATGAATCTGAAACAAAAGAATTATATGAAAGTTATCAACATACTGTTACTGTTTCATAACTGTTTCTATTTAGTTTATTTTTATTAACTTAAGAAATGTACAGTGTTGGTGGGTCAACTAGTGACAAGTTAAAGAGCAAAACACAATTCCAACAAACTAATTTCCAACAATACTACAAAATAATTTTATGTGCTCAATTAAATAAAAAAAAAAAAAAATTTCGAGAACATTCCTTTAGCTTTACGTACCTAATATTACATTTATAAATAATGAATTTGAATATAAAATAACTAGATAACGGCATATAATGCTGAAAATAAATAGTTATTAATTTCTCAAGTTTGTCAGATTTTAAAATAATCGTCTTGTTATGAATGTAGTTGTTATTTATAGATTTTACCCAAGCAAGCCAAACTTTACAAGGCATGAGGCACCTTAAGATGTTCATTAAACTTCACAAAATTCCATAACATCAGTTTACACAACTAATCGAATATTTTGAGAGGGTGAGACTTTCAAAAAAAAAATAATAAATTCAACCCTTATAAGGGTGAAACACCCTAATATATATATATACGGTATATATATATATACACACACGCTTGATGGGTGCATAGATGCGATCGTCATCATTCAATGCCATATATTTTTCTGTGCATTGCACATGAGAGTCATGCGTAGGTAGTTACGAGGTATAGTAGAAGAACAACGGTAAGAACTCCATCTTACTCCAAATCCTACAAATGAGGCGAAATGTTGCAACTTGGTTCGTGGGCGTAGTCGTCACACAGGCGCTCGGCATTCACACACACACACACACACACACACACACAGACACACGCCCACATATATAGGCTATATATTTATTTTATATTTATATTCAAGGTTAGTTTGTCGGTAAGGTTAGATTACTGTACTCTATATTCTCCATAAAAACAAATCTGCACCTTATCACAAATTGGTCTGAGTTTTACCTCTTGCATAAACAAGTTATTGTACTATAAAGACTGAGCTTGGGGGGGGTTCGACTTGTGATGGTGTAATATCACTGTTATGCCTAGGACAGTGTTATTGTAGAATCTATACTCTACAGTCATAGTAGCATCGGGTCTGCGTGCTGATTCTAAGCATCAGATGATTAAATTTTAAAATGGTGACCGCTAAAGTTCATAGTATGTCGTCACACACACACACACAAATATAGGCTCGGCCCCTATATATAAAAAATATTTTCAAGTTTAGGTTAGGTTTGGTTACTCTATATTCAATTTTCTATTTTCTTGCGGGTATGGCACCCCCATCTCTTGGTACTCCCCCTAACTCTCCCCACACCCCATACTCCTACATCCCCCAATTACCTCCACCTCGCACCCCCTTCGGCATTTTTTCAGCCATACTACTAATCCAAATCTAAATATCTTCATTCTGAATAATAATAATATAATAATAATAATAATAATAATAATAATAATAAGCAAAAATTGCAAATTATTTTAATTGGAAATTTTTTCTTTGATGAAGAGTTTCATATAAAATAAATATTTAATAAAGAAATTAACATTAGTTGATTTAGTTTTCCCATAAAAGTATGTTTTATTTTCTAAACATAACGTTTCGAAATGCAAAGAGGTCGAAGGTGAAGCAAAAAGTTTTACATTTTTACATATACAGGGTGTTTCACAACCGGTCTGCCATACTTTAAGGGGTGATATCGAGTAAAAAAGTTAATACAGCATAGGTGCTATTTCCAACCGTTGCGGAGCTACGGACATTTTAAGATGTGCAAACAACAAATCCCTACTTGTGTGTAATTCGATAGACCAATCGTTGGACTGATCGTGCTGGTCCAATGTCGTTGCCTCCGAGATCTCCGGACCTAACCCCGTTAGATTTCTTTTTATGGGGCCTTATGAAAGAGATGGTCTACAAGATCAAAGTACAAACGAGAGAGGAATTCTTGCGTCGGATTATGGATGCCGCTGCTTACATACGAGAACACCCCGAAATGATTCAATGGGCAGTAGTCTCTTGTTTGGAACGAGCAAGTCTGTGCACTCGTTTATTTTTTTCCGTGCACCTTAAAACGTCCGTAGCTCCGCAACCGTTGGAAATAGCACCAATGTTGTATTAAAAAATCCCTACTCCATATCATCCCTACTCGATATCACCCCCAAAATCATCCCCCAAAGTATGGCAGACCTGTTGTGGAACACCCTGTATATACCAGTTAAATTAAAGAGAAATAAAAACTTGTAATGTAAAAAAAATTCGGCAAATTCGGTTAAACCTCATTATGTGAAAAATATAAATACTGTATGACTAATTCCAAATCGAGTGTAATATCTTCAGTTTAAAGATTGTACAATTAGATAAATACTGTTTCCAAATTGTCTAACAAAATATTTGTTAAAGAATAAATGATGTAAAATAAATTATTCGTCTGTAATAAACATACTCAAAATTTTGAGTTCAAAAAATTTATTTCTTAACCACCAAGAAAAATTAATAACAATTTTTATCTATTATTATTATTATTATTATTATTATTATTATTATTATTATTCAAATACAGTTTTTTATAAAACTTTGGTTTAAATTCCTGGGCAGAGTGAGCACGAACTGGCTTCGAAACAAGTAAATCTTGATAGCGTAGATCACTTCGCCATCCACCGGTCCTGATGGTGGGCTCCGGGAGCAATGAACTTCACACCACAAAAAGTAATTCCGGCTAAGATGGTGCTTACTTCAGAAATTCGCGGTATATAACACTGGGCAACACGTATTTTATTGAATGATATCTGACACTTGATTCTAGGTAATTTGGGTGCGCTGAATACGAATTTCAACTCGGTTTGGCTCTATCAGGTCCTGATTCTTGTCGACAGCCTATGTGCCATTTTCCAGATTTTTCAAATTAGGACTTAAAAATTAAGTCATGTGTTAAATTTTTTTTTCAAGTTTCATGAATACAAGCAGTTCAAACTACAGTAAAATTACATTATAACGATAGAAATGACTTAAAATAAAAAAAAAACAGATATGAAGCTTTCACTGTGGCAAAAATTTTCTTTTGTAAGACTTTCTAGCGTATTTGCTTGTTGATGGCAGGTCTCTTTTCAAGCACCAGCAGTAATCAGCCATCATGTGGGAATCCCAGCGGCCTTGGTACCGTTCCTCCATAATTTTGATATCTTGGTGGAATCTCTCCCCTTGTTCGTCACTTACATCACCTAAATTACTTGGAAATTGGTCAAGATGGCTATTCAAAAAATGCATTTTTATGCTCATATTGCAACCTAACTCTTTGTAGTCCCTTAAAAGTTTTTTTACGATTTCTTCGTAGTTATCTGCCCTATAATTGCCTAAAAAGTTTTCTATCAAGTCCACGAATGAGAACCAGCCATTTTTTTCGCGTTCATTCATGACATTAGGAAAATTGCTGTCTTTAATCATTGTTCTTATTTGTGGACCGTCGAAAATTCCCGCCTTGATTTTTTCAAAACTTAAACTTGGAAATTTTGAAGTTATGTATTTGAAACACTCGCCGTTCGTATCTAAAGCTTTTACATATTGTTTAATGAGGCCTAGTTTTATATGCAGAGGAGGAAATATGATTTTATCTCTGCTCACTAAAGGTGGATTAATTACGTTTTTTTCTCCGACAGTAAGTGATGTTCGTGCTGGCCAGATTTGTTTGAAATAATGTTCTTCCTTGGCTCTGCTGTCCCATAAGCAAAGGAAGCATGGATATTTAGTATACCCTCCTTGTTGTCCTAGCAGAAAATTAACCATTTTTAAGTCAACACATATGATCCACTCGTGCTCCCTATATTTGATAAGATTTAAAACCTTTTCTATATGTTCATACTTTTCTTTTAATTTTGTTGAGTGCCCAATCGGTATCGAGTCGTATAGATTGCCATTATGCAACAACACACACTTAAGACTTCTTTTCGAACTGTCTAAAAACAAGCGCCAATCATTTGCATCGTAAGACTCAACCCCCATCTTCTTTAACAAACCAACTATGTCGCAGCAATATACTAAACTATCCTCTGTTCTAAAATATTTAACAAGTTCTTCTTCTCTTTTTCTGTAAAATGAAATGTATGTGTTTGAAGTAAGCAAGTTTTTCTCTTTAAGTCTTGAAGCTAAAATTTCCGCAGCCTTTTTTGGCAAATTTAGATCCCTTACAAGATCATTCAACTCGGCCTGGTTAAACTTTTGCGGATCGTTTTGACTTTCAAATACGCTGGGGTCAAAATCGGTGTCTGACTCCTCAAAGTGCATAACAATATTTTCAGGAACATCTTCAACTAATTCTTGAGTTGGCAGACCCTTAAATTTTGGAATGGGGATCTCATTTGAATGTAGCACAGGTCGTATCGCGGTGTCGAAATTTGGGTACTCGATACAATGTTTATTTTTCTTAGTGAAGCCCGAAGTCTTGACAAAGCAAAGGTAGCAATCGGTCTCGTGGTTAGTAGGCTCTCGCCACACCTAATATGGAAAAAAAATTGTAAAGCGTTAACAAAAGCGACGAGAGACTTGTTTTTATGAATTTTATCAAAAGTTATCACCCAAACATTTAACATTTCTATGGGTTTCAACCTTATGCAATATTTGAGATTCTTATAAACATTTTCTGTAAATTTTTGTTTATGTACCTAAGTTACAATTACATTTAGGTAAGTTACAGTATACTAGTGATTAAATTACGTAGTTTTATGAAATCATAAACTTACCATCGGAACTCCAAAAGGTATTTTTGAATCCGAACCCTTCGTCCAATGTCGCAGTCTTTCAATGCATATAGTGCAGGCTTTATGTGGAGCCCACGATTTATCTTGGTCCCCCAGTTTTATGCCAAAATAAGCTAAGTAAGCTCTTTTTACGAAGTCAGTTATATTTGCTCGTTGATGTGGAAGTGTAAAATTTCCACATATATAACAGAAGGAATCAGGGTTGTTTTTGCATTTGAACTTTCTAGTGCTTGATGACATATTGCTTGATTGTTCTGCCAATTTGTAAAGGTATTTAAAGCCCTTAATTCATATAAATTTAAGAAAATCTGAAATATAAACACAAAAATTAGTTTAAATAGGTACTTATTATGAAATAGGTACTTACAATCTATGAAATTAAACTAGAAACACGGATGAGTAGGTACAATATAAATTACGTCTAATTAAATCAACTATATTAAATCACGATGACAAAATTACTCACTAAATCATATGCCAATTCAAAATTATGTTAATGCCCAAACTTAATTAACTACCGTAACTCAACTGACTGACTGACTGATTGAATTGACTGATTAACTCTGGAAACGAGTCGCTTTTATATATTTTAGTTGTCCCTCTAGAATACTCTACAGAGAACAGGAACGCTCGAGAAAATTTTAGAATTCTATGATATTTTTAGCTTAATTTACTAATATTAAAATGGGTTAAAAATGACAAAATTAAAAATATTTTTAGGGTGTTACATATAAAAATATACATAATACAACAATACCATAACAATAGGTACAAATACCTAGATAAAAACCTAGTTGCATAATGTGTAACTGCAAAAAGACTTAGCGAGTATTGAGAAAAAAACCTTTTTATGAATACGACGAAAGAGGAGGGGTGTTGAGCAAAATCAGGACCTGATAGAGCAAAACCGAGTAAAAATTCGTGCTCAGCGCACCCAAATTACCTAGAACTAACTGTCAAATCTAATTCAATAGACAAAAAGTTGAAATTTGTTCCCCAGTGTAATCTAACCGGGCATTCAATAATTTTAAGGCTAACTAAAGAAGTCTGAGGGCCCTAATCTTCAGGTGATCCATATATATATATATATATATATATATATATATGCCCGGGTAGGTTAATTGAATGCCCGGTTAGGTCAACTAAATATCTGGTTAGGTTCATTGAATGCCCGGTTAGGTCAGCTGTACGCCTTTGATGATTGGTTAGGTTTAGTTGTGATATTTTCGTTAAAACTAACGAAAATATCACGACTAAACCTAACCAATCGTCAAGGGCGTACAGTTGACCTAACCGGGCATTCAAATTTTATCCTATGTAAATAAGGTTCTCTATTTATTATATGTTTGCAATAAATAATAAATTTGTTGTTATTGTTTTCTTATCTTATTTTGGTTAATTTGCAGAGTTTAAAGTTTAGGGGTGATATAGTTGAAAAGATCAACATTGGGGTGGTGATTGTTGAAAAGTGTATGTTGGGGGGGGGGAATAGTTTAAAAGATCCACTGAGTTTTTGAGGTATTGAAAACCAGAAGGTTTTCTCTGCCCCATTCAGAAAGAGTAGAAAGATCAGAGGCCAGGTGCACCATAGCCGTCTCACGCGAAGCATGTAGTGACTGTTGAGAGGGACGCTTTGATAAAAGACGTACAGAAAACTGGTATTTCCATCACTTCGTACAATACTGCTGCGTCAGCCACAGTCACAATTTTGAAGTACAATTTTCCATCCGATTTTCCTACACATTGACGAATTTCATCAATTTGTAGATCTAATTCACTTGTCTTTTGTAAACTGCTTTTGTTAATTTAAAATATTTAATAAACAGACTGACAGAAACGATAATTAACGTTAAAGAACCAAGATTCGAAATCGGTAAAAAATATTACGTTGAACGGTGATGTGTGAAACAATTTATATACAATATGAGTATGAAACTCAGTTACATAGGCCCCTATATAGGTCTTCTGCGTAAAATTAGTTGATTCATAGCAAGTCAAAATACTTGAAAGCTTGACGCTATCTGTTGGAGGAAATGTCAATTAAATGTCTTTTCATTTCATCTTCACTAACATAGTGTAATTACATGAAAGTTAATTTTCATTTGTCAATCAAGAACAACATGCTAACAGGAACTTACGTTTTAACACTAAATACTGTAGCACTGTTGAGCTTCATTAGAAGAATGTGATCGTATCGGATGACGTCATAGGCGAGGGGGAAAGGTAAGACTGGAATGTCAGAGATCATGTCTGTATATGACGTCCTTATTAGATGGGGTTTGATTTATTGTAAAGGCTTATATGTATATATGATTTTGGTTTTGTGACATTTAGTTTTGTTTTTTTAATTTATTTATTAAATAGCAATTAAATAGAATGGATGATGGATACACTGATGAGATCATCTCCGCCCGCCTGCAAATGGGGGTGCGGGTGAGGGGCAAATTTTATATATATATATATATATACAGGGTGGGCCGTAAGTTTCCATACATAGGAAAAATTAAACGTTTGTTTTTATGTTTCAGATACCCTAAGAATATGCGTTTGACGTAAGATCTTCTTTACTGACGAAGCAAATTTTTACGTCAATGGAGAGGTTAATCGGCAAAACATACGTTATTGGAGTAATGCTAACCCTAACTGGCTGAGTCCGACGAAGATGCAAGGTGCCGGTAAAGTGATGGTGTGGGCCGGGATATGGGGTGACAGAATTATTGGACCAATTTTTGTCAGTGGAAATCTTAATGCCGAAAGGTATGTTAACATGTTGCAAGAAGAGATTTTCCCATCCCTGCTAAACGAGGAAGGTAACTTCCCAGTTTACTTCCAGCAAGATGGAGCTCCACCTCATTATGGTCTTCACGTGCGTCGGTATTTGGATCAGCAGTTTCCGGATGCTTGGATTGGTCGGCGTGGTCCTGTGGAGTGGCCTCCCAGATCCCCAGATCTCACCCCCCTTGATTTCTATCTTTGGGGGCACTTGAAGGCCATGGTGTATCAGGAAAAGATACGAGACATAAATCATCTAAAGGAACGTATCACCAACGCCATTACAAGCATAACGTCAACTGTGCTAATGCGTGTTCATCAACAGTGGGGAACACGTATTGAAATGTGTTTTCAAAACAATGGCAACCATGTAGAGCATATTATATAAATAAAAATGGTTGTCCATAACAAAATGTTTATTTTTCCTATGTATGGAAACTTACGACCCACCCTGTATATATAATGAACAAAAATGGTGGTGTTTCACTTCTCGCGTATGCAAGACATTTGCTCTACAGTATCTGTGAACGACAGAAGACAGAATTTATTTTTATTTATAAATAAAAACACATGTGTAATATATGTATATATTACTGGTACAAATAGCGAATACTGGTGCAGTCCTAAATTATCTTATTTTCCTTTGTTCACTTTTGTAAACACTTCTTTTCTCATTTGTCGTCAAACAAATTAGTGATGAAGAATTTTAGTCCTTTTAATTAACATTAATTAGTAGGAGAGTTTAAGCCCGGAGATAGAGTCGCTAATTTTTTTTTTAAATAAATGGGTTTATGTAAGTTTTCATTTAATTGTTTACTTTGAAAAAAAGATTAACAAATGATAACAATTACTTTAATGAAGTAAATACGAACAGTAAGAGAAAAGACACAATTTTATGCAATGAGGTTTCCCTATTTGACGTTCCAGGATGTTATAGCGTTATTCTGAATCTTTAATAAAGGCATCCATTCTGCTAACATGAGGAGGATTCATGTCTTCTCGTTAACTGGTACTGCGGTGCAATATAGGCACTCAAGCTTAAAATACTTCAGAGTCCAATAATTATTACTTGTCCTGTTTTTCTTTTCATTGTTGTTTCTGCATGCTTAGTTCTATTATTCGTATGAGTTTAATGAGAATGAGACTGAAGGGGAGAGTGACACGCTGAAAGACGATGAAAGCAAACCGGAAGAAGGAAGTGTGAAGAAGACAAAACAAGTAAGTTGGCACCTACACAGATTCATTTCACTTCATAATAAGAAAGAAATTACCTTTAATGCTTAGTGTAGTGTTTTTTATTCTAATTTTCGATGGGTAGAGTTTCCATTTCTTGAATTATGCAGAATTTTTGAAAAAGAGGTTGTTTGATCTGATCTGTACACTTAATAATATGAATTTGTGATTATTACGATTGTAGATATAAAATTATTAGGTACAAATAAGGAACTTTTTTTATATATATATCTCTCTCTCTCTCTATCATATATATATATATAATATATATATATATATATATAATATATATAATATATATATATATATTATATATATATAATATGATGCAAACACAAAAGGAAAAACAAAAAATTATTCCAAGGCCTTTTGTGTATTCAGCAATACACCTCGTCGGGGAATAAACGGAGAAGGCGAGATGGCGAAAATATATACCTATGTACATTAGAACAGAGAAATAAAAAAAGATTAGCACAAGGTTAACAAGCACTGATTGAAGGCAAAAGACATTTTAACAAGATATTGTAAATTTTTTCATTCCCGCACTGTTATTGACATTATTTTTCAAATGGATGAATGTACATTCTAGAATATTCCTTTCAATTATATCCGTTTTTTTAACGAGCACATTAGAACTAGCCCACTTGATACTATGATTAAATCTTTGCATATGGAAACAATGCATTATAATTATTTGCTGTTCTACACGCATATTTATGCTGTTTTACCCTGAATCTAACGTTTTTCCCTTTTGATCTACTGTATATATACTGAATTACATTGTGTACATCCGATCAAATACATACACCCAACAGCATTATCCGGACTATTCTTTATTCGGCGAGAGTTAACCGTAATATTATACTTAAAGACTGCGTTAATGTCAATTGCTTTAAGTAAGGTCGGAAGATAGTTAAAATTTACATGGTAAGGTAGGCTAAGGATAATTTTTTATGCTCAAATTCATTTAGAGTTACATTATTATAATACCTATTCTTAGCTTCCCTAAGACAGTTATCTAGAAATGAAATAGGATAACATAATGTAGAACATAGCAGAGAAAATAGAAAATTTTATCGAGGGGTGATGGTCAATGAATGTAAATGAATTCGAGTATAAAAATATCCTTAGCTACCTTACCATGTAAATTTTAAATTCTTCGTTCTCTAATTCTCACTTCATTCCCTGCAGGGGTGAAGTGCTACGGGAGCGCACGGGAGCACAGCTCCCAAACCTCCATTCATCCAAATTTTATTTATTTAATTTTTTAGTTGATACTTGGAAGTTGGGAACAAACAGACTGAGATGAAAGCACTGGCTTCTAAATGTGATTTCAAATTTTTAATATACCAAGTCTAAGTGAAGTAATATCATTATTATTATTATTATTATTATTATTATTATTATTTATTCCTTAGAAATCCTGATCATTAAAATTTGCCACTACACCCCTGTTTCCCTGACGAAGTGTATTGCTGAATACACGAAAGTCCTTGGAATAATTTTTTCTTTTTCCCTCTGGGTTTGCATCATTTATTCATTTCACGTGTTTAAGTGTGAAATTCATCCCATATATATATATATATATTAGAATATCTATACCATGGATGAAGGAATAATATAAGGTAAGGAGTGCGTTTTGAGGAGGGGTCTTTTTTAGTTTAAATAATATGAGGAGAAATTTTGATATTTTAGATTTGATATGCTGCAAATGACTTTTAAAATGTAGTTTTTCATCTAAATTAATGTCAATTACTTTAACCTCATTCACCCTTGCAAGAGTAGTATTCCCAATTTTTACTTAACAGTTTGTATTAATGAGGGATGGGAAACTGTTAAATTTTTAAGTCCATTTTTCGATTTCGGTTTGAGTTTGCAAAAATATCGATTTCAGTTTCGATTTGTTTTTAATTTTTTTCGATTCGAATTTATTTTTCGATTCAAGTTTTATAGTTTTCGGTTCGATTCAATTTAAATTTCGATTCCAGTTTTTTTTCAGATTTCTTTAAGAATTTCTTCGTACTATTTATATTTTTTGGGGGGGTACCCTATTGACAAATTCAGATTTAATTTTATATTTGTATTTGCATTCGATTTCTGTTTTTCAGAGAGAGAATTTGCTTTAGTAACTATCTTTATTTTTGTATGATTAAGCACGAAACACTCATCTTTTTTTTTTTTTACTTATTCACTTCATTTCTTTCACATAAAGTTTTATTTGACAAAAACTCTCAATTCGAAATGTTTTATTAATTCGTACACTTTTTAAATTTTAAAGCACACGACATGTATAAAATATATAAATAATAGTATTAGAAAGGGGAATAAAACAATTAAATGCACCTCTGTTGTTTATTATATACAAAATACAAATAGTACCTTGTAAACTCGCATGTTAAAATTAGAGCAAACAATTAAAATATTGTCAATGTTTCGGGCAACAAATTGTTTCTTTGAGGACTTAAAATCAATGTGAAAAGAGAAAAAAGCCGTTCCACACTAACTTCTCATTGGAACAGCATACACAACTAAAGACAATTGAGGGGTCGCGCGTCTTAAGGTACCTAAGCGCCACCATAGGCAAAAACGTGTTTTTGACGGATATCACTATTTTCACCCTTCCTCTATCGCGTGGTTTTGGTTATAATGACCTTACGACACTAGAAGTATGGTTGAAAACCTTATGAAGCGAACTACTTTTTTCACCTCTATCGCCAGCCAAAAGTTCACCCAAAGTTCGGCATAATAAGAAAATAAAAAAATTTAAAAAATGTATATAAAATATAAAATATGAAAATCTATCCCTAAAACTCATCAACATCTTCATTAGCATACTTAGAACTCTAATTTAGCAAAAAATGAACGTTCTAGCTCAATTAATAACAGAGATACTATTGCCAGAATATTGCTGAACTTTGGAGGCGATTTCTGACGAATTTTAATTTTGGCGCTTAGGTACCTTAAGACGCGGGACCCCTCAATTTGTACAGCTCCTCATGCTTTATCTTCATTGCGTTCCACCACGCAATTAGGCTATTGCCTGCTGAAATTTTTTCAATATTCTTAAAATCTCGAAGATTCGAAATGATGCTTCTATTCGTAGCACTGGTTGAGATTTTCTTAATTTTGCAGCAGCTCTAAGCATGTTTTCCAACTCATCCTCTGATGTACTGGATGTCAAGCTTGCCGAAGATGTCGATTCCATATGTAGGTTGGGATCCATCGCACACATTTTCGTGTGACGTTGGGTCAAATGAGTAATCGAACGCTCCTGTTCTACTTCAGAGTAAAGGATAAATAGATATTTTAAATCCATACAAATGTTAAGTCGCAAAAAAAGGAAAATAATTCACGTTATTTATATTTTTTTGCAATCCAAATGCTCATCAAAACTGAGACGCAAAACTATTATTTTTAATCTATTCGAATTCAGATTTCAGGTTTTGATTGTTTTTCAATTTCAGTTCGAATTTCGATTTTAGTTGTCAGAATTTTGTTCAGTTCGAGTTTTTTTCGATTTCAGTTCATAAAATAATATCGGTTTTATCAGTTTATCGATTCCAGTTCGATTCAGTTTTCCATCCCTGGTATTAATATATCTCTTGGTAAAAATCATATAAGATGACTTTGTCAGGTTCAATAAATGTTTATTGGCACACATTTAATTGCACACATTTCTAATTGCCTGTTCGTTTCATTAATCAAAAAGTCTTCGTTATGATGGGAAGAAGTAAGTATGGTATCATTTGCGTATTGTACGCAATTTACTGAAAATCGTTGCCGTGAATTAGAAATAATAATGGGCCAAGAATATAGCCTTGTGGGACTCCACTAGTTAGCATCGCCTTGTCGGATAAACTATCTTTAAATCTAATGATGACGATTTGGCAGATATAATTTAACCCAATCGAGGATATTCCATCTTATTCTATATATGTGAAGTTTATTCAATAAGATTTCATGCGAAAGTATATCAAATGCTTTTGACAAGTCGAGGAAGATCAAAGCAGTGTGTTTTTTGTTAATTTAGTTCTGATACACATTTTCGAAATAGCATGTTTATGGCATCTTCATTTGCATATCCACCTCTAAACCCAAAGTGTGTTTGTAAAAATACAGTATTTGATTAAGAATTTAGGTAAGTTTATTGTACAAGATTTTTTCAAATACTTTACTTAAAGTTGGCAGTACGGAAATGGGGCGATAATTGGATGGAGGAGTAGCATGGCCGCAAAAATGGGAGAGTGCAATTGCAATTGAAATGTTGATCAATGCTGCACTGTTGCAAGATCCCTCCCCTTCCCCTTGTTGGAAAACCCTCCCCTTCCACCCTTGTTGCAACCCCCACCCCCAGGGTGCCAAAAACATAGAAAAAAAGGAAGCAAGGGGGATTCCCCCAGCTGCCACAAGCTGGGGGGAATCAACCTAACCTTAGAGAGAGAGGAGAGAGAGAGACCATCTTCGCCTGGCTCCTACAGACGCATAATAAACCTCTTGGTCTTTGCACTTGGTTTAGAAGGTCCTAATCAGCCAGTTAGCTTGGAAGGCTTAATCCGGCTTAGAAGGCGTAAATGGCATGTTCAAGTGTACATTATTACTTTATGAGTTGTCAGATTGTGCTATTTATCTAATTAAAGCAGATGTTCTTGACAGTTGGTTTAGAAGTCTTAAGCAGCTAGTTGGTTAAGAATGCGTAACCAGCCATTTGGTATAGTGTATACATATATAATATATATATATATATATATACTGTATATATATATATATACATATATATTGTAGCAAACGTTTTTATATATTCCCATTTCCCCAGTTATTCCTTAATATCGTGTATATATACACAACCAAAAGAATTAAATAAAACATCATTACATCATTCTGTTTATTTAGACGAATTATTGGAATTAATTTCATGAAATATATGGAAAATAAATATACAATCAAAATAGTTCATTCTATACACAGTTTAAACGAGGAATATATATATATATAATGAAAATAATAATAGTATAAGAAATACACAAGTTGAACGAAGAATATATATATATATATAATCAAAAATAATATATAAACATCACAATAATAGTACAGGAGAAATCTACACACACATTTATTTTAAATAATAAAATTTAAAAAAATAAATATACTGCAAAACCATCAAAATACATACACTTTATGTTCTACTGCGTTTAACTAAAATACTAAATTCGCACGTGATCGAGTCTACAGTTACATCATTGTTGCTTTGCACTATGCAATAAATACGATTTAACGTTATTTCACCGCTCAAGTTATAGGGATGCCTATACTCGCTGTAAAGGGCCTTCAATTCGTTCAATACTATTTTTGTGCTCATTTTGTGTACATTCGGTTGGCAAGTTATCTTTAAACACGGACAGAATACAATCAAAAGCACGCACAAAGAGGGCATCGTTAGCCACAACATCATTATTAAATTCAAGTTTATAAATACTCCTTTCCAATCGAAGGTTTATTCTTATCGATCCGAGCTTTTCAATCGTGAACTCTTCTTCATAATGTATATCGGCAGTTGAAATAATCTTCTAAGTCGTAACGACAGCTGTTCATATATAAAGAAACAGTTGTTCAGGGTGAACGGTGTAGGTGAGCTCAGCCTTGTACCGCTTAAGTCCTTTGTACCAAAGTTCATGATATTTCGAAGAGTCTAAACCTTTTAAATAATCATCCAGTTCTAGACCATTCTCATCATGTTCATTCCGACAGTCAGTAAACCCGTCGAGCAGAGCGGTGTATGCGTATTGAAGAACCGTATCAAAATAAAGCATATCCTTAATACGCGCATCTAATATAGGCTTCAGCTTGCGGAAACCGACAATTTCAAACATTTTGTTGAGGATGAATCGGTTTCGCGTAGCGACAAAAACGTTATTATCAGACGCATTCTTCCACATCAGTCCTATATTATTGCATGGCTGGTCACTATTTACATAGAACGTACAAGCAATTGCATATGAAGGGGTATCACTAATCTGTTCTCTTCTCGTACCTACACCCGCAGGTATTTTATAACGATACTCGCTCCACTTCTCAACTACCACGAAGACTCTATTCATCTTCTCAACACTTAAATAAACAACATTTCGTTTACCAGAGTTTGTCTACAAGTTGCTTCAAGTACATAGTTAATGGCACCGGTTTTACGCCTGAATACACGCAATGACTTCGTCACGGACACATCGTATACGGCATTGAGAATGCTGCTCAGCGGAAGCTCCATCGTATGATATTGTGAGGAGTGCACGTCCAGTCGGTTCAAACTCTGAGATGACTATGAGCCACAGTTGGACGGATCGGCTCGATGGGAGGTGTGGAGGAGTGAGTCACACCATAAGTTGATGACACGTGTACGGTGTTGTTCCAACGTGAGTCATGTGAATACATGTATCCCATTATACTTGGCATTTGTTTAGAGAATTTTTCCGACACATGAAGTAATACCGGCTTTAATGTTTTATCACTCTCACTCCCCAGAGTGCGCACCAGATATTTCCGTTCAGGGGGATTTTCACGAACTAAACACATTTCATTCACACTCCGGCACACTATTTGAAAGAAACATGTGCCCATATTTATCATTTTTGCTTAGCAGGCGATACTCGTCTCTAAATTCTATTAAGAAATCACGCAGGCCTTTCGCCACAATCTCACTGCAAACCTCGTCATGATATATATTAATGTAGTGTTAAAGTATTTGAGATTATCCATTATGACAAGATTTACATTCTCAGCTGCAGTGTACTAATACTCAGTATGATGCAGCATGACATAATACCGCTTGTCATACCACTCATCAACAAGACTCGCTAACTATACCCGTTGCTTCTCTTCTGCACGTGTTGTTTCTTCCACTTCACGGTATATGTAAGCTTTTATACAGTTTAGTCCTACAACATTACATCGTTTAGTCCATTACATCGTTTGTACCACGAAATCCTGCATTGCTCTCGCCAAAACAGCTGTAGAGTATTTGAACATCTTGTTCCTCAAGCTTCGCACGCTTCAATGTAGCATTAAGAGTCTCAAAGGAGGGTGGAATAGGGAATCTTTGAGTATTCACACCATCTTCAAACTTTATCGAATACCACTTCATAAACGTCGAACATACAATATCAAAGGTAGCCATCACTATTTTTCTTCTACGAAAGATTTCTTCAAATACAGGTCTGAGATCCAGGCCTTGCAGCGGTCAACTGAGCACGCAGGGGTATAGATATACCCGGGTAGTAGCAGAAGTCACGTGACCATTGATCGATCAAACAGGGGCGGAGATTAGGAATTTTCCTGTACACACTGTACTGTCACACCCACCCACACACACACACACACACAGACACACACATAAAGGAGAAAAGGAAACGCTAATTTAAACACAATTTATTTTATAAACACATCATCCAATTATTCAAAGTGTGTGTATATATATATATATATATATATATATATATATATTAGGGTGATTCAAAAATTGACCGAAAAATGTTTTTGGGAATTTTTTTGTCGGTTCGGGCCATCCTCTGATTATGTTTAATTTGGAAAAAAGTAATGCAGGCAAATTTTGAATTAAAAAAATTAATTTCTAGGGGTCGCTACCATAAGTTGAAAATCAGACACAAAATAAGAAATATATGCTGTTTCCACACCACCCTTGAGGTAAAGCATACGTCGCGTTACCTTTTTTTTAAAGTGGAAGTTCCCCGGTAGGCCTATCATAACCACTCTACATTTTCAAATTGACAGTTCTTCTGTAATAATAATAAGACTTCCGTAATAATAATAACCTTTTGTTCATTATGTTTCACTGTTAATTTCTTAATGATGATATTGTCTTCTTGTTTTTATTTGGAAGAGCAGCTCTATATTTATTTACCACTTGCAGGAGATACTGTTTCTGTTCTTCATCATTTGTGATTAGTTTGTTGTATTCATCGACTAATCTAACTCCTCTTTCTGCATTGTCATTAACAACTTGAATTTTTCTTATGACTTGTTTTACGTTGTTGTGGCAGTCATCTTCATTCCACTCTTCAGAGTTCTTATTAAGAAACGTTGATGGTAAACCAAGTCTATTAAAAAATTCTTTTGTATTTGCACTAACAAAGTCTTCCAGCTCTCTGTTTTCAATAACTTCAGGGTCAATAACCGCTTTTTTCTCTGGATTTGGTTCGGCGCCGTTTTGCAATGCTTGCTTCATTCGGTTTTTAGTTTGGTGTAGCACGCCATCATCAAAGAAACCAAATGCTATTAACTCCTCTGAAAGATACCATAAATGATTCATCATTTTCTTCAGGGCAACAGTTGCAATGCGTTCACCTTCTAGTTTGTACAGTTGCAGTTTCTTCAACATCTCTAAATCGAGACGAGGAGCGAGAACTGAAACCGATGCTGTAAACCAGGATTTAACATATATGTGTACAGCAAAGAGTCAGATATCTCTAAGGCCTTTTTCTTCTCTGGGTGTTAATTTAAATTGTGATTTAAACAACCAAATTTTCATGGCATAAATGACTTTTGCTATCCATCTTGCTTGGTGAACGCCAGCTGGTCTTCTGAATGAAACTCCTCTCTTTGGTACTCCACCAAGGAAAATGATTGTCAGTTCCAGCAATTCTTTGTAATCGTCACGAGGTTGATGTTCTTCAAGTTGAGTGGTAGCAAACTCAGTCACTTCTGCTTTTATATCAGTAATACTGGGTATGGTATTTGGATCATCTAATGCTGTTCTGTAGTTTTTTGTGTCTAATTTTGACCATTTCATTCTAAATCGTTTGAAAATTGTAATATCAGGTCCTGATGATGCAGGCAATGAATGCGAAACAACAGCTTCTAATACTATTTGTAGTATGTGATGTCTGCAGGCCAGCCACAGCATACGTTTGTTCATTTTCTGTTCTAGAAGAACACAAGCACCATTTCTACGACCTGTATTCAATGCTGTGGTGTCAAAGCACATGCATTTTATTTTGTCTGAGATATCCCAATTCAAACAAGCTTGGTGAACGGCATTTTCAGTTAATTCTCCTGTGCTTGCAGTGAATTTTGGAACACCAAGAAGTTGATGGGAGTCGTTCAACAACTTCTTGTCCTGCTATGTCTTCTATTAGTTTTCCGTCCCAATGAATGGTTAAAGGAACATCAGCTTTAAACTCTTTCTTTAAATTTTCTCCAAATTTTTTCCGAAATTTTTCTCTTGCTCTTCTTATAGATGAATAACTGGCATTGAATTCTTCTGCATTTTTTCCAAGACCTTCAATCGTTGGTATCATCACTAATGATGCACTTCTATTGCTCATTTTTGTTACATCAAAAACTGCAAGCAATATATCATCAAGCAATTTGTTTCTTTCGTACAGTCTGTTTTGAGGTGGATGGTTCACTAGGATCAACCGTAAACTCTTCATCAGATGTTGTATTTTGTCTTTCAGCACCAGAACTGCTAGTTGAGTCACTGAGAACTACAGTTTCTTCAAATCTCGACATTTCTCTTGCTTTTCTTATGTTCAATTGTTCTTCCTTTTTCTTAGCATACTTTTCTTTCTTTGCAAACTCTTTATCAATCCCAGCCATTTTTCCTTTTCGCCCCTGTTCTCGCTGGAGTTTTAGAAATAGCTTATCTTCTTCAATATCAACTAGCTTCATAGCATCTGCATGTGCTATATCAAACAGGCTATCTAATTCTTGGTTCCATTTGGTTTGCTTATCTAATAGAGTTTTTGATTGTTTCGCCTTATTCTCTTTATTTTTCTTTAATCCTTGCCATTCTTTGAACAGTTTCTCAATTTTGTCAACAACGTGCGACTTCTTTCTAGTTGGAATTCGTGCTCCTCCCCATACTGTCAACACATCATTCGCAGTTGACAAGCAGGTTTCTCGAATTGTTTGTTTTTTGTTTCTGTAAGCCATAAACAAAGCCATAGTTTCTCGCTTTGATGGAAGAACTGTTGTTTTAAGTGTATCTGATGATTGTCCAATAAGCCAAACATTAGTATCTTTTCTTGTGTGCATAGCAGTACCCCTGCTAGAAGATGGCGGTGGTTCCATGACGAGAGTCGACAGCAGAACCTCTTACACGTTACCAGTCACGACAGTCAGACGACTACTGAATTATAGCTGTACAGACAGTACAGTGTACAAGTGCCGGTTGCCCACAATATTTGGTCACGACAGAGTGTAAATGGTTACAAGAGTGTTGTGTTTACTCAGCACTGTTAGTTCTATGTGCATTAACGCACTTATCACACGGAACAGATATTATAAGAAAAACGTCACAGTTCAAAACTCAATTTCCTGAAAGTAAACAGAAAAGTAAGTTCAGATTACGGTAGAGACCCCTAAAATAAATTAGAATCACCTGAAATTTTGTATACGTTACGTTTTTACCAAATGAAACATAATTAGAGGGTGGCCCGAAAAAATCTAACAAACGATATTTTTGAATCACCCTAAATTATATATATATATATATATATATATATATATATATACAAACTCAGAATGGTCCCCTGAGAAACTTATATGTTAAACACAGACCGTGCATGGAACAAGGAACTCTTCTGGGAAAATTAAATCCACTATAGTCCGAAGTGGTATTCGGACTATAGTGGATTTAATTTTCCCAGAAGAGTTCCTTGTTCCATGCACGGTCTGTGTTTAACATATATATATATATATATATATATATAATATTTTATATACACAAGTACGTGTAATAAATAAAATAAACATAACGTTAACAAGTAAATAGGCACACACACACACACACACACACACACACACACACATATATATATATATATATATATATATATATATATGTATAAAACAATCAAGGATTATGGTATCCAAAGGGTACGATATTATAGATGCCAGGCACCTGGTAATGTTTCCTATAGGTGTTACATCATACCTTCGTACCCCTAAGTTCCTTCACGCCCCCTAGCTTCTGGGCACTAAAACTGTGGGTCTCTACAATCAGTTCGGGTGGTTCGTTACCCTCATCTTCCAAGCACACTGGATCCTTCAACGAGTCAAAGTTAACGACCCGTCGGTTCACCTGGTTAAGCGTGATACCCTTAGTCTTCACGATATATTTCATATCCTCCCCAACCCTCACCCGTACCCCATACGTTATGGACCTATTAAGACAAAAAAGTCGGCGTATGCGGTCTTCATACTCATTCTTGATCTCTTCAGTCAACTCTCCGTGGAATTCACCAATAGGCGGCATGTATTCACCTTCCCTCGTTGTGACTATCACACTATCTGTGTCGGCGTACAGAACCCTCCGCCCAAAAGAATGCAATAGATCCCAAAGTTTGATGTGTACGTATGCCGTTGTGAAGCTGGCTACAGGTATGTTTGTAACACGCGATATATCTGTGGCGAATTCAGTAATGTACTTTATTATGTACGTATTACCTTCATTCACGATCTCCATGAACTCTTTATCGGGACCGTTGGCATAATCCCACACCTCGTTATAAATTTGGGCTAGGTAAACGTTCCCCCTTGCCTGTATTCTGTGCAAATTTTCCCCAAAGACTACTTAGTCACAACTTCGCGCTAAAGCGCTTGCCTGGGTTCTTTACAATTTGGGAACGGTCAAGTTGTATCCATTAACGGTCACGGTAACGTTGAATATAAGCCGATTTTTCATCTTCGGTATCAACTCCTCGCGGATACCCTGGTGCTTCTACCTTATCCTTCAAAAAAGTGTTTATATATGGCGTGAAAAGGTTGGGTAGCTTCTGAAACCTCCACACTTCATATATCTTCAACATTCTGTAGCCATGGCGAACGGCTAGGGACAGCTCAGGGCTCTGATCTTACGCTGGTTGGTTGTATGATTACAAGTCCCAGTGTTCTCCTCTGCGCACTTTACGCGCAGGGGAAACATGAGCTTGTGGTCTATAACAACGGGTAAGATCGGCATCCATAAATCGCGAGGGGGGGGAGCACTTCTACGAAAGAAAGACCAAAATAGTTCTTGTCCAAATTTGCTGAGAACTCCTCGATGGTGAGCAAGGCTGGTCCTACCAGTTTTTCAGGTGCACCTACGGGGTACGGATTGTTCTTCATCACGTTGGGGTATAAAGAACAGAAGTCGTAGTAATGGAGTTTCACGCCCTCCGAACAAGCTATCACCACATGTGAGAGGCTGCAGCACCATTGAACGCTTGATGGTGTTTATCTCTTCACGGTACTGTCAATCTGTTTCCATCCGTGCATCATACTCATGCTCCCACAAGGTCTTGTGAGTGAACTGGGTGCTTAAAAGCTGATCGCGGGTGCGGATCCATTGAAGTCTTTCGGCAGATTTACATTGGATATCTCCTAAGATCCCGCACTCAGGACGGGGGCAACCGTGACACCAGCAGCCGGTAAAGGAGTACACATTCTTCTCACCAGTGGCACGGTTTTCGCTTAGACCACCAACCCAAAAGCACGACCATTAACCTTAATGGGTACTTTCCCCGTATTGCGCGCATGCTTTATGTATCCACCTGTCTGCTGCTGAATGTGTATGAGCCAGTAAATAGCCTTGTGCCCATAACTGCGAGGGTTGTTTCTGTGAATGACGGCTAAGGTGTCTTTAGCCAAGAAATTGTTCTTGAACACCGTAAAGCACAATGAGGCGATGGTGGTTGCGACTTGCAACGGATCGCATTTGAAACGGTCTATGTACATCCTTCTAAAGGCCTGGAAACATACTCTAATCACACGCACAACATTCACGCAATAACGCTCACATTCATCACCTATATTGTAAGATTAGTTTCATTAAAACTGTTATAGTAGCGTTCAAAATCTTCACGTTCACCTGTACTCATACATTTGTAGTTAAAGTAATGTTCGGGGTGAGGTAGTCGTACGTAATTTAAATATCGTTAGTGAGGAAAGTGTAAGGGAAATACCCTTTTGAAACTTCGGCAGTACGCCCATTACCTTGGGTAGCTTTGCTAATTTACAAGGTGTGAATAATAAAGTGTCTTTAAACTGTACATTACCTCTTATTTGCACCTCTATAAGTTTGTTTCCTCTTTCCAAGGGATCACCTGTAAATCTCTGACTCGTGCTCAAGCAGCTCCTTTTAAAGGAATTGTGTGTCAAATTTTGGCCCGGTATGGGCAAGAATATACACAGTCACTTTTTTGAACTTGTCCGCTAACTTGACAATATAGGACACAAAAAGTTTCCAGGGGCTGTCGTGTGCAATCGTTTTAAAAAAGTTTTTCCGTTTACCACATTTGTGACAATCATCACACTCGATCTCCATGCACTCATCGCAGACAGTTTGACTTACAAGTAGATGTGGGATAACCAATTTGGTTTCAGCAACCGTATATGTTTCTATATCGTAGTACACAGTTACAAAAGAGCTATTTTTAGGCTAAACATCTTTCATATAGCATACATGCTTTACTCCAGACTCCTTATATTTCTCATGGAATGTATGACAGTGAATTTCATCACATTTATGCTTGAATTTCCCCCAATTATCCATCATATGAAACATACCACATTCACAGATTCTCATTTTCTTGCACGTGCAAATTCACTTATGGAGCTCAAAGCAATTATTATTGAAAAATGTACGTCTACACATATTACAGTCCCTCTTCTCAGCTTCAACTCTACGGCTTTCACATTTAAAGCTTTTACACTGTTCACATTCCCCTTGGCAATCCATACAATGTTTCACTATATCATCCGCAAACTCGAGACACCCCTTACACAAATCATGATGCCTTCCATATTTTCGTCGACTTTTATCGTAACTCGCGTGAAGATCCCTTATATTACGGATGGGGAGATACGTTGTCCCTGACAGCCCTAAAATAAGTAGGGGTCTTGTACGATCTCTCACACTGCTTTTAAAAATATACACGACGATCATGCATTCCAAATTCAACTATACGAACATTAATTTCATGCTCTACCCTTCTCAGCTCTTCAGGACGCATATTACAATCAAACCAAAGCTTGCAATCTGAAGTCAGTTTACGGGCACGCTGCACAACCGTAGGCAACCAAATTTTTTGCGTCCTTGTATTTAGTACAGTAAACATACGGGCCAAGACTAATGCTGTAAAGCCGCAACCACGATCGGCATTTACATGCCGTCTGTAAATAGCCTGAGAATTGAAGTTAAGAGTATAAGGTGTGGCACTATGACCTCTGCTTTCAATTGTCGCTTGGTGGTGCTACAGGTGTCGCTGGTGTGGGTTCGTCAGCGGGGATGGAGTCTGTGATTACAAATACACTGTCATCGGGATCGTCTGTAATATCGATGAAGGGGACATGATGCTGTACCTCGTCGTCATTCACAGTTCTGTGGAAGAAGAGGAAAAACAAGACTGTAGAATAATAAGGAACACCACTTAAGTTTTTATTATATTTTTTTAAATGACCCACTTAGGAGTGTGATGTGTTACAGATGGATTTGATTTTGTACAAAAATTCAGGTTCATGAGCCCGTCCACGTGTATCATATCTGGCCCTACAGGATGTGGTAAAAGTGTGTTTATGCTTAAAATCATTAAAGATAAAGGAGAGATGTTCTCAAAATTTGTGCATAAAGTTATATGGTGCTATTCGATGTACCAATCAGTATTCAACGAACACCAAGATGATATTCTGTTCCACAAAGGTGTATATGACGTTAATTCGTTAAAAGGAGATGAACACTGTCATTGTAATTGATGATCTCATGTTGGAAATGGATAAAAAGTCTGCCGAGACATTTACAGTGTTCTCCCACCATCTTAAGATAAGTGTGTTCGTCATCAATCAGAATCTATTTTTCAGAAAAAGATACATGCACGATGTGTTGTTAAATACACAATATCTAGTCTTATTCGCGCAACGTAGAGATGTGTCACAAATTGGGGTATTAGCCAATCAAATGTTCCCGAATCAGCGTAAGGAGTTTTTGGAAGTTTATAAAGAAGCTACAAGTCAACGTTACGGATATTTGCTTTGTGACCTTCACCCACGAAACACGTTTAGGGTGTTTCTAAGAACGAATATATTCCCAACGAGCCTGAAACGGTGTATATTCCAGAAAGACAAATTGGCTGAAGAAATATTATGAATTATTAAAAATCTATTATCGACTGCCCCGGGCAATGCAACAGATGTTTGTTAAAAATATCAACTCGGACTTTTTAAAATGCATCTGAGAAATCTGTCTTAAAGTAATAAATTGCAATGTATCAAGAAAACCCCCTCAGAAGGCTCGCCTACGCCGTTACAAGAACATAATACGTACTCTCTCGTAAAAGTCAAACTGTGGGGAAGAAAAAAACGAATTATGGTACAAAGAGGACTGTCATTCCTCCCCATCTTATTTTCAGTTTTGGGGCCTTTTCTGACAAGATTAAAATAATGAAGAAAGTGGTAGTGATTCCACACGAGGTGCATGCTTCACTGCAAAGTTCAAAGAGTCCAGACACGATTCTAGAATCACGTAAAAGCAGGCTTAAAAGAATGGAAAGCGAATTGTTAGCCTTATTGAACAGTGAAAAATCACCTGATGAGAAAAGAATCTTATACCAAGAAGCTCTGCAGGAATTTCTTCACAAGCAGGAAATTATAAGAATCCGACAGAGATCCCCGTGGTTATTAGGCACGGCACCGACAACGATGAGCATGCGACATAGGACCTGGGCCCGACGTTAGAGCTGACCAGTCAAAGAATAACGGGCCGGCTCCACAACATATCGAAAATGTATTAAAAAGTAGCCTCCCACATACATTGAGGAATAAAGATTTAAGTCTTTATAATCTATTGAATGAAGATCCCAACATGGAGTGGACCGATACAGGTGAGATCATTGTGGAAGGAAAAAAGGTACAGGGCTCGAATATAGTTGACATCGTCCATAAGCTGGTGAGAAAGTGGGATATGCCCTCACCATCAGGATGGAAGCATATTAAAGCAAGACTACAACAAATAAATGTTCCCCCAAAAATTATAGGAAATCTGAACACGTTAAAAGACTTGGAGCATGCCTCGCATGTGCCACAACTGAGAACCCTATCACCCCCAGCGGTAGCATCTCTGAAGAGGAGAAAGACCATGTGCCTCTAAAATATGCAAATGGCCTACATATTAAGAAAACGTTATTATGACATTTCTTGGAGGCGTTGATATAGTGTACAGAAGTGTTTACAGTGATGGAGTAGGGAAAAAAGATGTATAGAGGTTTTTGCGGGAGCAGGAAGCTTATACACTTCATAAGCCGGTGAGAAAAAGTTTTAAAACAGCCAAGACAACAGCGGCATCGATTGACTCCATTTGGCAGGCGGATTTAACAGATATGCAAAGATACTCAGTGTATAATGATGGCTACCGCTACATCCTATTCATAATAGATGTATTCTCTAGATATCTGTGGCTAATTCCTCTTAAAAATAAATCGCCTGAAACAGTTGCTAAAGCCACCAAAACGTTGATGTTCAAAGAAAACAGGATTCCTGGCTATTTTTGTACGGATATGGGGAAAGAATTTATTGGCCGAGCTTTTCAGAACATGTTGTCACAGTTTAATATCAGTTACTACACTAGCAATTCTACATATAAGGACTCTTTAGCTGAAAGAGTTCAACGTACCATGAAGGAACGCATGCATCGCTATTTTACACATAAAAGCACATACAGATATATAGACATTCTGGAGTCACTGGCCTCATCACACAACCGATCTCACCACCGGGCGATTGGGACAACACCTAACGAGATTTTAGAAAAAGGTACGCACGCAGAGCGTGATGTGCGAAGAGATATTCGTAGAGCACCGCCACACGTTGTGCGTTTCAAAATCAGTGATTATGTAAGGCTGTCGCCTTCAGGAAATAAATTCGCGAAAGGATCTGAGCAAGGCTGGATGCGTGAGATTTTTAAAGTTAGGGCTATGAGACCTAAATACGAGATAATGCTATATTACGTTGAAGATATGAGTGAAGAATTGAAAAATTGAAAATATTTTAGGCAGCAAAGGTTCAGGAAAGAGAGAAATATACCTGGTGAATTGGTTGGGGTACCTAGAATGCTTCAATACTATACAAAAGTTGATGCAGTGATGAAGCTTAAATAGTATGCAACATGACGCCTAACCATTTCTACGTCACACTCCCGTCCTCTTCTTCTCTGTCTGAACATCCTAACAACACCCTGGCCAACTTTGTAACAGAAGTCCATGGACCCATTGAATTGGGTCGTGATATGTATGAGGTTGGAATATGCGAAATTCAGTTGGACACCCTTTTTTAAGTATAGATTATAAAGATCCCATTTTTACGGTTCTTAGAGACTGTGATGAGTGCGAAAAGGCACGGATAACTCGGGATGAAACCATGCGTACCGTCCTGAGTGGGGTTGCAATGTATTACACTACAGTAGTAACACTGAAACCGGGCCGCTATGGTGCGGCTGAGGATGTTGTGAGAGACTTAAACGTAAGTTTAAAAAGCTCAAATCTTACGGCTGATTTAGTATACGAAATCTTAAACAAAGATCCCCATGCATATACACTGATCCTAAAATCACAGGCTAACAGAAATATTAAAGACAAAGGTGTGTTCAAAATTATAACCGATGGCCGATATGGAACTCCCATCCAAAGAGATACCTTTCACGAGACACAACATGACTTGTCCAGCCTAATGTATCAGTTGAAGTTGGAGAAATTGAATGATGGCTATACACCTCCAGACATGTGCTATATTTACAGCAATATAACGAAGCACCAGTTTGTTGGGGGTACCCAGGTACGCCTGCTGCCCATTGCTCACATCTACAACCATAGAGGGAAGAACTTGAGCATTACATATGACAAACCTCACTATGTGAATGTCGCAACTAATCTATTAACCAATATCTCAATATATATAAGAACGATTGAGGGAAAATATTTCCCATTCGGTGATGGGAGCTTAACAGTGAAGCTGCACTTTCGACGCACTGAGTTATAATAGAACGAAAGACTTTCACAGTCTATCGAGGTGTGAGATACCAGCGTGGTAGTGGACTTGGATCCATATTTTCAACCATACTACATACGGCTGTCCCCTTGCTGAAGAGGGGTGCCAGATACCTCGGGAGGAAAGCGCTACAATCAGGTCTTAACATGGCAGAAGACATAATGGCGGGGGCTAAACCTTAAAAAGCTCTAAAAAAACACTTAAAGCATACACGAGACGAAATCATGGTGGTGGTGGTGGTGGGAAGAAGAAGGCTGTCTGGAGGAAGGGATTACCAGCACGTGGCGTTAAACGTAAAAGGACATCAAAAAGGAAGAAGTGTTCTAAACGACTGAAACCTATGGTTGACCATTTTTTTACTGATATAAGCTAAGGACATTGCTCTCATGAATCATAGACTGTTTACTACTTGTTGAGAGAAGTGACACTATTTCTGACTCGTCATGGCACACTTCATCCATCCTTGTAGTTCACAATGTTGTAAATCGGAGCTATCACTCTTTGACATGCCCCCAACTCAAGTTTCTATTGAGCACAGTGACTTTATTATAATTAATCCGTTAAACACAATTAGTTCCCTGAGTGTTCCTATAGAATTCGTGATACCCAGCTCAGGCTCTTACTCTTTTGATCCAAGCTGTGTGCACTTGTTCGCTAAACTGCGTATTGCCCATTTTCATGGAACGGGCTAGGATAACAAATATGCTGTATACCCTGAAACAAACTTTCTGCACTCTATATTCAACCAGTGTGATGTATATTTAAATCAGTTCAACATCTCGGCAGGAACGGGGTACTATCATCTACGAGCATATCCGGAAAATGTGCTGAACTTTTCTAAAGAAGCGAAGGATACCTTTTTAAATGCCGAGGGCTATTATCAGACTAAAGACGAAACTAGTATAAAGGACAAATTTAAAAATTCTAAAACGAAGATAGATGAGTGTTTTGAACGTCTGCATACAGACTTCACATTCCACGAGAAGTTGCTTGTCAGTGGGGTGGATATGAAAATAAAGCCCGTTGTGATTCATATTATGGAAACATACCTTGGCGTACGCCGAGTGAAATTAAGTTCGTCTAAACAAATAGAAATTGAGAAAAATTTACTAAATGCTACACTAAAATACCCAATTAACAGAATACAGATCAAACTATACACGGTGCCAGCAGGGTTGGCCCGAAACAGGTAGAAAACGTGGCCCTGGGAGTTCTACCTAGAAGGTTATTAACTGGAATGCAGGAACATGCTTCGGTGAATGGAAAATATAAAAAGAACCCTTTTAAATTTGAGAATTTCTGCCTTAAAAATACAACTCTATACGTCAATGGCGTTGCGCTGGGCGGAGCAACGGATACTGATTATTTGTCAGACGCTGTGTTCCCTCTTTGCTCGAGGGCTTATAGTAATCTGGCCCATATTGCAGGTGATTGTGATGAGCTTGAGATAGGGGTAACGCAGAAAGAATTCTTCGATCAATTTAACCTTTATCTGTTTGACATCACACCTGACTTGTCTGCTAGTGTAAATACACACTTAAGTCCACAGCAGAGTGAAAATATCTCAGTCAGACTAGAATTCGCCAAGCCGATAGATGCCCCCATTAGTGTATTAATATACCTCGAATCACAAGCCCTAATAGAAGTTGACAGATTTAGGGGCGTTGTCACTGACTTTTAAAATGGACGCGAATACACTTCAGAGAGTAATGAATAGTGAACGAATCACGCGCTCCAAGTTTATTGGTGTGTTTGCGAAGAATGAAACATTGAAATTGCCAACTACGAGAAAATGCGTCGGACTTATTGTAAACAAGGATATTATTGGTGGTGAGGGAATTCATTGGATAACTATCTACTTTAAAAATAGGGACCGCCTGTACTATTTTAATTCACTCTGGACTCATCCATGGTATGACATTATTGTAAAATTTTTCCAATAGCAACACACTCCCGAAATTGTCTGGAATCCTTACATATTCCAGGGATACTTTAGTAACGTATTATGTATTGCCTTTCATTTCTAAT
This sequence comes from Bathynomus jamesi, assembly GCA_023014485.1. Classification (NCBI taxonomy): domain Eukaryota; kingdom Metazoa; phylum Arthropoda; class Malacostraca; order Isopoda; family Cirolanidae; genus Bathynomus; species Bathynomus jamesi. Next base: position 1,199,918 of record JAJOZX010000032.1, read on the forward strand.
GCACATTAGGGTGGCCCACTTTTCAATTTTTTTTTAAAAGTATAGGTGATCGTGGTTTTTCCCATTATTTGGCACTATACTAGCACATTGGCACCATTTTTACAAAAATTGATCAATATTTAGGGGTCTCGCATCGACCTTGAAATTACTCGTTTTTTTTTTAAATGCGTACTTTTTAACTTTTTACTGAATCAAGATAAATCATTAAGTAGGGATGTTTTCTGAATCCTCTTAATGAGAGAAGTCGTTTGGTGTGCCTGCCAATGTCATACGACTAACGGTTTAAAGGTTGTGCCTGTATACAGGAAATACCAATGTGCTAGTATAGTTCCAAATAATGGGAAAAACCAACCACGATCACCTATACTTTTCAAAAAAATGAGTCACCATACCCGGGCGGAATGTATAATGTATATTGGTAATTAGAAAATGTACTATGCCTGTGCCAGGTACCTAACCTATTTCTTTTTTTGCAGATCATAACATTTTGAAATTCTATCTGAGTTCCTCATCCTTTCTCATGGACAAATCAATGGCAACCATAACTGGAAGAACTCTTGAAGCTACAAATAGAGAGTCATCAAAAGGAAAGGCGAAAATAACGTCGCTACCTTCTATAAGATCGGCCTCGGAAATTTTTTTAGTTGGCCAACCGTCGTCCTCCATCAGTGGTAGCAAATTGCCAACAACACGGCAGGTTTTGCAATACTTCTTCAGTGTTATCCAGTACACTGCTAACAGGAAAGACGCATTCAAAGAAACCGTAAACAACGTCTTAAAGTTTTGGAACATGTCCCGCATTAAAACAATCACAAAGCTCAACTGCGAACGGAAGCTAGAGGCATTATGGAAAGAGTAGCACTTACTCCAAAAGAGCAGAAAACGAGAAACTGACGGAGGAAAACGGCAGAAGTTTTCGGACAGTGTGGACAAGCTGTGGGATATCGGAGCATCTGACGCTGTCGAAGATATAAAGAAGAATCGACTGCTGTCCGACAAGGACAAGAAAGAAGACATTGACTTCTACCTCGATCAACGTGGTCCTCGGGTGGCAACGATGAGCGGGAACGATAAAGTTTTCGCTGTAAAAAGAAAGCTACAGGAAGGAAGAAAACGTCCTCGCCAGGAGCCGCAAACCTCAAAGTGTGCATACGAAACCGGAGATGAGGCCATGGAGAATGATGATAGTAGCATGTCAGGAGAGTCGGAGACAGAACTAGCGTTCCCCCTGCCGAAAGAGCCAAGTGTGTCTGTCAATCTTCCTCGCCGCATCCTTAATGCACCTGCTGTCATGGAAGTGGCTGATCGTTTCCGCATGTCCAATAATCAGGTGCGTATTGTGTATAGTATTCATCGATAGCGTCAGTTTTAAAGTGTCCCGTAATCCACATGTATTCTTGACAGTTTCCTTCTGGTATCTGGTATCTGAGGCCTCAGACCGTCATCTTCGCTCTATGCAGCAACAAGGTGGATGGCACTGTGAAGCAACAGATGGCAGAGAAGCTGTCCCACCTCCCTGTACCCAAAGACTTCACATACGAGAACGTCTCAGTCGACGAGATGACGCTACTCCCCGACCTGATCGACGAGTCCTCCTGGTTCTTATTTGTAGGTCTGAAGATGTATGGGTCTTCGTGGCTCACCCTGCCAACTGATAAGTGGGACGAGAACGAGGACTTTTGTCGTCTGAAGGATGTGATCTCTAATCTCCAGGTCACCAATGACGTCGCTGAAAAAGGAGTCCAACTGATACAAGACTATGCGAACACGGTCACAAAGGACGAGGCACAGCTGCAGGATGTTCTGCAAGTGGTGGAAAAGAACCGGAAAGAGCTCGGCGACTTCAAGAAGTCATCACTCGCCACGATGACAGAGCACAGAGGGACAACGTTGCAGCCAGTGACGATGATTGTTTAAGTTATTGTTTCTTTCTTCCTTATTTTTCTGTTATTTGCTGATTTTTTGAAAAGTATAGGTGATCGTGGTTTTTTTTCCCATTATTTGGGACTATACTAGCACATTGGTATTACCTGTATACAGGCACAACTTTTAAACCGTTAGTCGTATGACATTGGAGGGCACACCAAACGACTTCTCTCATCAAGAGGATTCAGAAAACACCCCTATTTAATGATTTATCTTGATTCAGTAAAAAGTTAAAAAGTACGCATTTTTAAAAAAAAACTCGTAATTTCAAGGTCGATGCGAGACCCCTAAATATTGATCAATTTTTGTAAAAATGGTACCAATGTGTTAGTATAGTGCCAAATAATGGGAAAAACTACGATAACCTATACTTTTAAAAAAAAATTGAAAAGTGGGCCACCCTAATGCACATATCACGTAGAAAGGAATTTATAAATTTTTAGAAATTATTCAACCCCTATCACACTAAGCGGAATGATGAAATGGTAGGCAGACAGATAAATAAATAAAGAGAAAATAGTATCAAACGCAAAATAAGAAAGTATCTAAAGGTTAAACACTATAGGGGAACATTTTTTTTAAATTTCTCTTTATCTTTCATCATTCTCTTCACACTCGCTTCGCTCTACATAATAAACACGGGTAGACCTGAGCCGGTGGGCACCATTATAATTTGAACCAGGCGAGGAGGACGGGGGATTAATTATACACTCAATTACACTTTACTGACTTTTTATTTATACCAAATCAATTTAGACAAACGAGGTAATGCGAGGGGAGAGTTAACGTTAACATTTTAGCCGGAGAGAAAGAAAAAACAGTATTCTAAATTTATACACAAAAACACCTTCTTAGGATAACAGCCGTCCGACAACTGGAGTTCTTGGGCATTTTCCGCTTTGGCAGCTTTTTTGTGTTGCTATCTAGTATTTTATAAACAACTATTATTTAACGTAATTACATTTCTTATTAAATAATATTATCTTCTTTATTAAACAAACATTATTAATTTCTTATAACCAAAACATTTTAATTCTTAATTAGTCATTACTAAACTCGTATCACCCCCTTGAAAATAAGTTTCACATGAGGAAAACTTCTTAACATCGTTTAACAAATTTATTTATTTATTCGACGAAGTTATTTATTTTGAAGTTTTTTTGTTTTTAAATAATTAATTTACAATCTGTAACGCATGGAAAATAACGGATAATTTTCTGAACACTGGTTACACAAATTTCAAGTTCACAATCTATTCCAGCGATTCCTCATCAAAGATCGCTTTACATTCGAAACAAATATTTATACAGTTACATAGTTACTATCAGGGCAACATAGAAAAAACAAGAAAACGTTTACATAAAATACTGACCAGAGAGCACATACTATTTCACGAAATACAAAACAAATAGGGGCAATACTCGCACCCTTTCACTTATAATTTCATTACATAATAATCAGTACATTAAATGCTGGACGTTGTTTAGATCACAATCCGCACAGTTGACAACGGACTTTTTCAATTTTCAATCGCAGCTCTCCTGCTCATTTCGCTAGAATGCAAGGGGTTGCATCACCATGCAACAGGTCAGCACGCTTGAGGTTGGTTCCGCTCTCTCTCCAAATGGCGAAAAAAAACAACCAAGAGAGACGTCAAATTCTAAGAGGATCAGGGGATAGAGATATCTGAAAGTGGAACCACGCAATTCTAGAAGTCGACGAAGAAACTCGCCTCTCTCATCTCGACTTTTGTCGGCGAACGCTGGTCTTCCTACCTCCAGCTGAAAGACTCTTACTGGCAGTAACCAAACAATCACTTCGCCGTAGGCGGTTTCACAATGAACCTACTGTATGTCTGTATGGACAGTAAAGGTTTAGAAACTCGTTCAAACTCTCGTGGTTTGCCTACAATGTGTGTGTGTGTGTGTGTGTCTGTGTGTGTGTGTGTGTGTGTGGTTTATCGAGGGTTACTTTAACTTTAAATATGAATTTTCGTTTCATTGGATGAACTAATTTGATGGTATATTTATTTTCTATGTCAATTGTTTTTTCATCCATTGTCTGATATTGGTTTTATCTCATATTTATTTTTTCTCAGATGGTTTGGATTCCTTCGCTAAAAAATTTTTTTTTTAATCTTACTGCAAAATGGTACGCGTTTCTTTTTAACAAATTTAGTTAGTATTTTAATTCGTATAACTTTCGCCTCTCTCTCTCTCTCTCTCTCTCTCTCTCTCTCTCTCTCTCTCTCTCTCTCTCATTGCATTTTGGAAATGAATTGCTTTTTGATTTATGAAACAAATATTTTTTAAATGAAATGATTATGGAGAAGTAAATAAAATTTAAATTGATTCCTTTCTCAATACTGATTTTAATGATGTATATACGAGGTGCGATCCAAAAGTTCCCGGACTGTACCGACAAAAAAAATGTAGGCTTACCTTAGGTTCTAATGGCTGCTATCCTCTTCGAATTAGTCCCCTTGGGAGTTGATACAGCGGGCCCAGCGACTTTCCCAATGCTGGAAGCACCTCTGGAACTTCATTTTGGGGATGCTGTTCAGCACCTCGTGCGATTCAGCCTGAATCTCCTCGATGTCGTCAAATCGTCGTCCCTTCAGCCGGATCTTCATCTTGGGGAACAGGAAGAATTCACAGTGGGCTAGGTCTGGGGAGTAGGGGGGTGGGGAACCACTGCCATGTTGTTTATGGCCAAAAACTGCTGCACAGACAGAGCGAATTTGGCAGCGCTCCGCTTCATGTTGAGTTCCTCCGTGAGAATGCGCTGGCATGAACCAAACGATAGGGCAACGATGCTGCAGATGTTAATCGTTCGCCGACGGTCCTCGTGGATGGCCTGACGCACGTTCTCAACATTTTCGTCAGTTCTGCTGGTTGAGGGCCGAGCAGAACGTTCGGAATCCTCAACAAACGTTTGCCAACGTTTGAACCGCGAGAACCACTCGAAAGTCTGGTTTCTGCCCATGGCGTCATCACCAAATGCTTGTTTAAGCATTTCGTAGGTCTCCGACGAGGTTTTGCCGAGTTTGAAGCAAAACTTGATGCACACGCGCTGCTCCTTCAAGTCTGCCATTTCTTTTCTCTTCTCAAAAATCTTATAAAACCTCTAACACTAACTCACAAAAACGCTCGTGAAAAGAAACGCGTGCGTGAATCACCCTGTCACTCGGCACACGGCTTGACAATGAAGCTGTTTAGCGTTATCTAGCGGCCCAAGTCCGTACTACGGCTTGTTAGCGCTCCACGCTGCCAGTCCGGGAACTTTTGGATCGCACCTCGTGTGTATATATATATTTTACAAAATAATGCGGCGATCTCGAATTGTGATATTTGGTTTGCTAAATTTTAATCGCAAGTAAGCGATATCGCGGATACTATGTCGCAAATTCCTAGGAATGACTGTGTCAGCTAGTATTTTCTTTCTCGGTCATCTTCTTGAAATTAAAAAAACTTTCTACGAAAAAACAATGATAAATCAGAATCATCAAATTTTCTTCGCACACCCCCTAGATCGGCAGGCGCATCCCCTAGGGTGTGCGCACCCCACTTTGGAGACCACTGCTCTAGAAAATAAATATACATTCAAAAATAATAATATAAGAAATACAGTTTTAAACGATATATATATATATATATATATATATATATATATATATATATATTCTTAAATAATAATAGTACAGGAGAAATCTATATACATATTTATATTAAGTAATAAAATTTTCACAAACTTACTGTTTTTTTGAAAGGAGTGAACAGTTTTCCAAATGATGCAATAAAGAATCCGCCTGGCCATCGTTCATGGGCTAAAAAAGTTCTGCGACTGATTATTCTCTTTCGTAACGGCAAAGGTCATGTGGCAGAGAGGGCCTACAGCTTTATATATATATATATATATATATATATATATATAAAGCTGTAGGCCCTCTCTGCCACATGACCTTTGCCGTTACGAAAGAGAATAATCAGTCGCAGAACTTTTTTAGCCAATGAACGATGGCCAGGCGGATTCTTTATTGCATCATTTGGAAAACTGTTCACTCCTTTCAAAAAACAGTAAGTTTGTGAAAATTTTATTACTTAATATAAATATGTATATAGATTTCTCCTGTACTATTATTATTTAAGAATATATATATATATATCGTTTAAAACTGTATTTCTTATATTATTATTTTTGAATGTATATTTATTTTCTAGAGCAGTGGTCTCCAAAGTGGGGTGCGCACACCCTAGGGGATGCGCCTGCCGATCTAGGGGGTGCGCGAAGAAAATTTGATGATTCTGATTTATCATTGTTTTTTCGTAGAAAGTTTTTTAATTTCAAGAAGATGACCGAGAAAGAAAATACTAGCTGACAGAGTCATTCCTAGGAATTTGCGACATAGTATCCGCGATATCGCTTACTTGCGATTAAAATTTAGCAAACTAAATATCACAATTCGAGATCGCCGCATTATTTTGTAAAATAACAGCCACAGTGTTCTCATTAAATTATATTGGTAAATATATCTTCACCCTATCGTATATCTGTTGTATAATATTAACTTAGTAGTAAATAATGAAAGGATATATATATATATATATATATATATATATATAGAAACGACGTAAGTATAGAGGAGCGTTCTGCTCATTTTTCATTTGTTCGTTATTTCTCTTCCTCGTGTGCAGAACGCTCCTCTATACTTACGTCGTTTGTATACATTAATATACTGCGTGGTCATTGCAGTTAAATGTGTATATTATATATATATATATATATATATAAATATAACCTTCATGTTCATTAGGTGTGCGTGTTATTTATTTTTGCTAATTAAAGGGTGCGTGATCAAAAAAGTTTGGAGACCACTGTTCTAGAGGAAAGTGGGAATAAAGAAGAGAAGAAAGGCGAAGTAGAAAAATCAAAACCGCCGTCACACGACGAGTTTTAATAAATAAATAATTAAAATAAATAGTGGTATCCGGCAACCCCTCCATATATAAATAAACAAATTAAATATTGGTATCTGGCAACCCCTCCATATATAAATAAATAAATTAAACATCTGGCAAACCTTTCATATATAAATAATTGAAATAAATAGTGCTCTCTGGCAACCCCTCCATATATGTAAATAAACAAATTAAATAGTTAGTACCCTGAGCTCTCATTATGCGCGTGGCGTTACAAGTGTAAACATGGTCTCTCTCTCTCTCTCTCTCTCTCTCTCTCCTTCTTAGGTTAAGGTTTACCTTTATAGGTTAGGATACGTTAGGATACCCCTTTGGGGGTGAGGCCGTCCCAACTTCTCCCACAAAGTTAGGGTTACCCCTTTGGGGAGGAGGTCATCCTCCCTCTCCTCCATTACCCCTTTTTTCCCTTTTTTTTGCACCCTGGGGGTGGGGTTGCAAGAAGGGGGAAGTGGGAGGGAGGGGTACTGCAACAAGGGGGAGGGGTCTTGCAACATTGATGAACATTGCAATTGCACTCTCCCATTGTGCTGCCATGCTACTGGAGTGTTCGGGTTTCCCGACTTAAATACAGGGCATACTCTGACTTTGTTTAAACTGCCAGGGAATATACCTACTGTTACTGATTCATTCATCAGCTTACTAATTTCATCGGATACTAATTTGTATATTTTTACCAGGATTGTATTGATATCAGAATCTTTATTTTTTTAGATTTTTTATTGCTAGAGAGATGTCGTGTGGTAGAATTGGATCAAATAAAAATGAGTTTGGGTTTGGTTGTGGTATGTATTGTCGGTGGTGAGTGTTTGTAATTGGGATCGAAGTTGCAGTACTGAAGCCGATATTTGAAAAAAATTTGTTTAAGTTGGCATGCTGGGCACGTTACTAGAAAAAAGGAGTGACGTTACTTTAGCTAATACTTGCCCAAAAAAGTAATGTCGTTACCTAAAACGTTACTTATTCAAAAATGTAACGCGTAACGATTCGTTACGCGTTATTTTTCAAATACAAACCTGTATTATGTAAATAATACATGTACATCGTATATTATTATTATAGTATATATATGTATACAAAATTGAACCACAAGCATTCAACTGAAGGTAAAAAAACATAAATTATATATTGTGAGGTTGGAGAATAGAAATGAAAATAACTACCTTCATTTTATGCTTTTTAATATCCAAAGTAAGAGCAACACAGTTATGACTAACACAGTACAAGAAAATGAAATATAAATGAACAAAATAACTAATAAGTAGCATAAAGAAGGACATTGTTTTAAAGGAGGAGATTGCAGACACCAATCGACGAGGGAGGTACTCCGGGTGAGACATTAGACAGAAGATAGGAAGTGCTAGAACTCCCGTTTCTCCTGTCACTGTCTTCCTCAGCTGATCTTTTTTCCGTGTTTCATCCACCCTGTGAGCAGTCTAGCATGCTCTCAAACACACACTTCCCTCCCTATTCCTCACTACATATACAGTACATTCATCTTACACGCTACATAATCTTTTCAAAATAAAAAAAAATTGCACCAACTTCAAGAGCTTCGTAGTCCCCTGGGAGGGGACGATAATTGTCCCCACTTCTGGCTCCCCCGCTGCCTATACCAGCAACGCAGATCCGGACAGTGGGGCTGAATCTGCTACCGCCAATTCGAAATGTTCTGGGTCTCTGTCTGTTTCACTTTTCTTAAACTTCTGCAACATTCGAGCCTTTTCTCAAATTTTCAATCCGTTGAACACCACCTCTCCTCCTCCAAACCTCATCTTCTTTTCCTCACTGAAACTCAGGTGTCTGGGTCGACTGACAGCATCCCCTTTTTTGTACCCTCTTACTTTCTGTATACTCGATTTCACTCCAAAGGTGGATGTTGCGTATATGTACGCAATGACCTAACTTGTTCTCGAATTTCCGAACTCAAATCTTTCGAATTCTATACCCTCTGACTACGGCTTACATGCCAATCTCAAACTATATACATCTGCGCTGTTTACCTTTCTCCCAATTCTACTGACTATCCAAGATTTTTTGACAACCTCACTTCCAAAGTGAAATGCATTCTTTCCCGCTCTCCCTTTGCTGAAATCTCCATTTTAGGAGATTTCAATGTTCACCACCATCTTTCGCTTTCCTCCCATTCCACCGACAACCATGGTGAACTACCTTACAACTTTTCTATCCTAAATGGCCTAAACCAGATTGTACAGTACCATACTCATATCCCCGATCGCCTTGGAGATAGGCGCAACATTCTGGATATATTTCTTACCTCTCATCCTTCTTCTTACTCTGTCAAACTTTTTTCTCCGTTGGGCTCCTTCCTTCAAAATCTCATATGTGTTTCCTATCCTATCGCTCCAATTCGGCCTTTAGATCCTCCCGAGAGGAGGCGCCTTTGGCACTTTGGCGCCGCTGTTTCGGAGGCCCATAGGCAGTACTTCTGTGAATTCCCATGGAATGATTACTGCTTCCGTGGTCGAGGCCCTTGCGAGTGTGCTGACCGCATCACGGAAGTGATTCTCTCGGGCTCAAACTTTCGCTCAAACTTTCGCTTCCAATTCAACCCTGGACGATTCCGGTGCTGTTCCTTCATCTCCTCCCCCCTCTGACATTATTGTCTGAAATTACAATCTCCTCTAAAGATGTTTTTTTCTGCCCTATCTAAGTTCAATGTTAGGAAGGCGTAAGTTCCTGGTGGTGTTCCTCCTGTTGCGCTTAAGAACTGTGCTTCTGTGCTGACACCCTGCCTAGGCTAACTCTTTCGTCTTTGTCTCTCATCTGGCACTTTTCCTTCTTCCTGGAAGTTCGCTTTCATTCAACCTGTCCCAAAGAAGGGTGACCGCTCTCAACCCTCCAACTATCGTCCAATTGCTTTGATTTCTTGCCTTTCTAAAGTCTTTTAATCTATCCTCAACAGGAAGATTCTTAAACACCTCTCTCCTCACAATCTTCTTTCAGATCGTCAGGATGAATTCCGGAAGGGACGCTCTACTGGCAATCTTCTTGCATATCTTGCATATCTTCTTCCATATCTTCTTGCTCTCTGATATTGTTTCTACTTTTGGATATTGCCGATAAATTTACTGTTGGAAAGTTCAGAACTTTATATACTTCTGTTTATATTCACATTGTTATAGTTAAGTAACTGAATATTAGTGGTTTTTAGTGATTTAGAAGTTTTTAAAGCGTGCCGGCTTAATTTAATTTAAACTCGTAACGGTTATAAACGTTAACTACTTTAACTTGCGCGATGCCGTCGCACAAAGCGTTGTGTACTTGGTGTGGGGTTAATCGGTAGTATACTGATTTTAAAGATTACAACGGAGGTCCTATGACGATTACCGAGAGATCGATTTGTTTCTTTTGCGAGTTGAGTGAAGAGATAGTGGATTTAAAACGTAGTGTACGCGACGTGACGGGAAGGCTTTCGACGCTTGATGAGGGCAAGGGTAGGCTCACAGTTGACGAAGGTCGAACCTATACTAACGTTGAAGACGTTAGTAAGTTGAAGGGTGAGGTTAGGAACCTAGTTTCTAGTATAGGTAGCTTATCGGGAAGGTTAGATATAGTTATAATAATGTTATAATGTTTCAGACCAACAAAGACCCTAGGATCCACTCATGGCTGGTCTACCTAACTGTGTTCGTAATCGTGTATTGTGTATACACATACGAGGAAAAGTGTAGGTGTGGCTGTAAAGACTGTACAGTAATGTAGAAATGTGTGTGCACCCATTATGGGTCTCCCATTTAAAGGTGTTTGTGGGGCAAGTGAAGATCATGAGTTTTTCAATACCTCACAGTACTATGGGGGGCACCGCTCGGCAGAGGAATCTCTTTAAATGGGGTGTGTAAGGACAGAGAGTATCCCCTAACCCAAGACGCTGCCTCCCTATATCCCACAACACTTGTGTTGAGCTGTGGGATCTATCCCCACAAAGCCTTAATTTTACTACCTTAAACTATACCCTTTCTATCAACATGCGCGTCCAATCGATTCTTAAACATGTTTATAGACGTGCTACTAATTACTTCTACCGGCAAACTATTCCAGCTATTTACTATTCTATGAGTAAAAAAGTTTTTCGCAACTGCTGTCTCGAACCTTCTACTTGTCAACTTACACCCGTTATTTCTAGTCCTATTATATTGAGATATTTCGAAGAAGCTATCTCTATCTACGTTATCAAACCCATTCATAATTTTGTAAACCTGGATTAGATCACCCCTTAACCTCCTAGTCTCGAGTGTAGTCAATTTTAACTCTTTAAGCCTATCCTCGTACGACTTTGACCTAAGAGACGGAATCATCTTAGTTGCTCGTCTTTGAACTCTTTCGATTTTGTCTATATCTTTGCGCATATGCGGATTCCAAAATTGGACCGCGTACTCCAAATGGGGTCTAACTAATGATTTATAAAGAGGAACTATAATATCGCGCGATTTGTACTCAAAATTTCGAGCTATAAAACCTAACACTTTGTTCGCCTTATTGACCGCTGCTGTACTTTGTTTCGCTACTTTTAAATCACCAGTGACTATAACTCCTAAATCTTTTTCCTGCTCTACGCTTGTTAAATCTTTCCCTGACATACTATACGCAAAATTACCGTTACGCGAACCTATATGCATAATTTTGCACTTATCCACGTTAAATCTCATTTGCCATGTGACTGACCAATCAACGATTTTATTCAGATCTTCCTGAATTTTACCTCTATCTTCGTCATTAATCGCCCTACCACCCAGCTTCGTGTCATCCGCAAACTTTGAAACTGTACTGACTAGGCCGACATCTAAATCGTTAATATATATAAGAAAAAGCAAGGGGCCCAATACAGAACTCTGAGGAACGCCACTCGCTACATTAGCCCAACACGACTCCGCTCCATCAACGACCACCCTCTGTTTCCTGCCTCGCAACCATTCTTCTAGCCAATTTATTACTACACCCCTGATTCCATGAGCCTCAGTTTTTTCAATCAGTCTTTTGTGCGGCACGGTGTCAAACGCTTTTTGAAAATCTAAATACACTACATCAACCGCCCGATGTCTATCGTAAACGTTAACCACGCTTTGGAAAAATTCTAAAAGATTAGTTAAGCAAGATTTGTTTCGCCTAAAACCGTGCTGCGTATTTCTGACCAGATTATGCACATTAGGTGATAGAAATCCCCCCCTATCGAGGTTTCGAACCCTTTCACCCAGTTGGATAGGGATGTGAACGAGGGAGAAACAATTTTAATTGGGGACTCCTTGGTGCGTCATATGGATAAGGAGATCGTTGAACGGAATCCAACCAAGAGAAGGAGGGTCTGTCTACCAGGGGCTAGGGTTGACAGAATTAGAGACGAAGTTGAAAGGATTGATGTTGCCTCCCATCACTCGATGTTCGTGACGATGGTAAGACGAGAGTAACTGACCTTTTGGAGAGATACAAGGGGTTAATTAGGACCCTGAAGGCAAGGTCAGATAAGTCTTTAGTTCTAGGTATTACCCATAGGTAATACCTAGGATTACGTCAAAAACAATATTTTTGAACACTAAACTAGAAGAGATTTCTGCTCAGGAAAATGTACCCTTCGTAAAGCTGTGGTCAGAATTTAGTGATCCTAGCCATTTTATAAAAGATGGGGTGCATTTCAATGGGCGCACCTAAAGCAAAAGCTCCCCCTGTGTACTTTCTTTATTTATGGTAAGATTTTTATGAAATTTTCAATTAAGGGTTTTCAAATACCGAGAAATAGGTCAAAATTTAAATTTTTTAAAATTTTTGAAAAAATTCAAAATTTTTCGTAAAAAAAGTTGGATCACTTCAACATATTGCTTCCCAGGGACCTCTCTTTAACATATTGCCTCCCAGTGTTAATCACTTTAACATATTGCTTCCCAACATTTAGGATAAGGAGTACGATAAAAAATGTTCGCTTTATTAAAGTAAAGGCATAAAAAGTAAATCATAACATGTTAAAATATTAGATTAGAAGTAAATTTATTAGAATTGTTGCGCTATATGGTCACACAAAGTAAAAAATGGATTTCGGAAGAATCGGTCACGCCACATCATTAACCACAAGTACGAGTTGAGTAGTTCCTTTTTGCATCCTTTCATTTTCTTTATGTATTTGAGGTAGGTTAACTGAATGCCCGGTTAGGTCAACTCTACGCCCTTGAAGATTGGTTAGGTTAAGTTGTGATATTTTCGTTAAAACTAACGAAAATATCACGACTTAACCTAACCAATCACCAAGGGCGTACAGTTGACCTAACCGAGCATTCAGTTGACCTAACCGGGCATTCAGTTAACCTACATTAAATATATAAAGAATACCCGGTTACGGCATTTATAGCTTTGTTTACGGTCGGTAGGTTATCTCCTAGATTACCAACCTCTTTCTAACCAACCAACCTTTCTCTTTTTAACATATTGCTTCCCAGTGTTAATCACTTTAACATATTGCTTCCCAGGAGGGCTTACTTTAACATATTGCTTCCTGAATGCTTCGGGAAGCAATATGTTAAAGTGATCCAAAACGTTGACCGAACCGGGCATTCACTGTTATTCCGATGTCCGCTATTGAAGGCCCGGTTAGGTCATCTGTACGCCCTTGACAATTGGTTAGGTTAAGTCGTGTTATTTTCGTTAAAACTAACGAAAATAACAACTTAACCTCACCAATTGTCAAGAGCATTCAGTTGACCTAACTGGGCATACAGTTGACCTAACCGGGCCTTCAATGGCGGACATCGGAATAACATTGAAGGCCCGGTTAGGTCGGTCAACTGTATGCCCGTTTTTTTGTTTTTTATTAGAACATTTTTTAAAAAATTTCAAATTTTAAAAAAAATGGTTGCTTATTCCGATGTACGCCTTGAAAACTTCTATATTGAAAATTTCATAAAAATGTGACCATAAATAAAGAAATTACACAAGGGGGTGCTTTTGCTTTAGGCGCGCCTTTCAATGAAATAGGGAATGCTAGGCTAGGTACGTTAATCGATGAATACGTTCGAAAGCTGTATAGGTCGAAGCCCTCTTTAAATGATGTGGGTCCGGGAAACGTCGACCCACGTGAAAAATAGTTTAAAACGCCGATCCGTGGTAAAAAATAATTTAAACGTCTTTTATTGTAATGCGCGTAGTATGAGAAATAAATTGAACGAATTTAAGGCGATAATTTATTACGGCAACTACGATATAGTTGCTATAACCGAAACGTGGTTAAATACCGTGACTCGTGACTTGTTAGGGAAACTTGATATGGCGGGTTTTAAACTTTTTACGGAACACCTGAAAATCAGGGCGCCAGCCTCAATTACCAAATGATATAACATTTATTAATAATTTATTAATAATTAATTAATTTATTAATAATTTATTAATAACCGGGATAGTATAATTGTTGGAGACTTTACCTGCCCTAACGTTAATTACGAGACTTTTACTGGTAATGATGAGGGTTTGAGACTGATTGAGTTCATGGAAGATAAATTTTTATGACAGATGGTTACCGAACCAACGCGCGGTGACAATATTTTAGATGTGGTAATGACGAACGACGAAAATATAGTCGAAGGTTTGGAAGTAGGTGAGAGTTTGGGATGTAGTTAGTGAATCCAAATTATTAGGTTTAAGCTAATGATAGAAAAAAGTAAGAATAGTAACGTAATAGGAGTCTCTGATTTTCGTAGGGCTAATTTTGATGGTTTTGCGGACAGGATGAGAGTAGTGGACTGGAATAATTTATTTATGGGTAATGACGCAAATTTTCATCGGGGGTGGGCGCGTTTAAAGAAAGTTTTCGTATGTCGAAAGGGAGTTTATTCCGCGTAGGCCCAAGCGTGCTAGAAACCATGGTAGGCCCAAGTAGTGGACTAGGGAAATAGGTGAGTTCATAAACGAGCGTAACAAAGCATATATTTAATAAGCGCAATGGCACGGTAGCTAACTTTAAAAGATATATCGAGCTTAGACATCAGGTTAAAAGATCTGTTAGGAATGCTAAGCGTAATTTAGAGATACTTATAGCTGCGGATAGTAAACATAATCCGAAAAAGTTTTTTGGGTACTTGCGTATTATCGGGACTACCAAACTGTTTATTATGTACTTTTGCTCTCGTCATTTTAGTTTAAACTAACGAAAATATCACAACTTAACCTAACCAATCATCAAGGGCGTACAGTTGATCTAACCGGGCATTCAGTTGACCTAACCGGACATTCAGTTAACCTAACTGGGCATTCAGATGACCTAACCGGGCATGACCTAACCTGGATGTTTTTATCATTTACGGCGTTATTCTCTCATCCTTAACTTGCCCGAAATGTGACAGTGAGTGCCTAATACGAAAGGATCAGAAGATATTTAGGTGAAATAACCAATATTAACCTATTAGGTTAATTGAATGTACGGTTAGGTCAACTGTGCGCCCTTGATGATTGGTTAGGTTTAGTTGTGATATTTTCATTAGTTTAAACGAAAATGACGAGAACAAAAATACATAATAAACAGATTGGTAGTCCCGATAATACGTAAGTACCGTTTCTTGACTACGTCAATAATCTTAATTCGATAAAAGATAACATACACCCTCTAGTGGACGCTAATGGCACTTTGGCTTCCGACGCTCAGGCGATGGCGGGTATTTTAAACAACTTTTTTGCGACAGGTTTTATCGGAGAAGACGTAAATAATGTCCCCGACGTGGACGATATCGTTCCATTTAGTAGCGAGACTATTTTGAATGAAATAACTGCTTACGAGGGTGAGATTGCGCATTATATCGTTAAGCTAAAAGTTAGCAAGGCTTCAGGCCCTGACGCGTTTTATCCTAGACATTTGAAAGGTTTGAAAGACGTTATCGTAGGCCCATTAACAAAAATTTTTAACAAATCACTGGAAGCGGGGATTATTATTCAATCCTGAAGGCTTAAAATTAGCTGACGTTACGCCCATTTTTAAAAAAGACGACCGCACTAGCAATTTTAGGCCTATTAGCTTAACGTCAATTGTCGGTAAACTTTTGGAATCTGTAGTTAGGGATCGTATCGTCGATCACTTAGAAAGTCGCGATCTGATTAATAGTAGTCAGCATGGGTTTCGACACCATAAATCTTGTTTAACTAATTTGTTAGTTTTATAACGAAATAGTGCGCGAATGCGATACGCATACAGCGGCTGACGTTATTTATTTAGACTTTAAAAAAGCGTTCGATACAGTTCCGCACAGAAGATTAATTGCGAAGGTTAAAGCGCACAGTACATGCGGTCAGGTAGCTAACTGGTTAGAGGAATGGTTTCTTGCCAGGAAACAGAGGGTCGTTGTTAATGGTAGGAAATCGGGGTGGTTGGATGTAGGTAGCAGTGTCCCTCAGGGTTCAGTGTTAGGCCCATTGCTATTCGTAATCTACTTTAACGTCATAGATGTAGGCTTGACCAGTAACGTGTCAAAATTCGCGGACGATACTAAAATAGGCGGGAAAGTTCTTAACGTGGGAGATAGAAATAGGCTCCAAGACGCTGTTAATAGGATTATGGAGTGGACGGATAAGTGGCAGATGCAATTTAACGTAAACAAATGTAACGTTTTGCATATCGGTTTTCGTAACAATAATTACACGTACACGATGGACGATAGACAGTTAACGAGCGTTGGCGAGGAAGTAGATTTAGGCGTACGCGTATCTAAGGATTTAAAAGTTAGGAACCAGTGCCTGGAGTCTTGTGCAAAAGCTAATAGGATGTTAGGCTTCATAGCGCGTAATTTCGAATTTAAATCAGAGGATATTATATTGCCTCTTTACAAGTCCCTAGTCAGGCCTCAATTAGAATATGCCGTTCAGTTTTGGTGCCCGTATTTGCGTGAGGATATTGATAGGTTGGAAAGGGTTCAGCGGCGCGACACGAAACTAATTCCGTCACTCCACAACAAGTCTTACAAAGATAGGATTAAAGAATTAGACTTGCCTTCACTCGAAACTTGGAGAATAAGGGGGGAGCTGATTGAAGTTTTCAAAATCGTTAAAATCGATAACGTAAACTTTGAAAACATTTTCATTTTCGATAATAGCAATACTCGTAATAAAGGATTTAAATTACGTGGTAGACGTTTCATTACTAACATCGCTAAAAACCTTTTTACGTTTAAAGTAATTGATAAATGGGATAATCTTCCCACGCCCGTCGTGAACTCTTCCAGCGTTAATACATTTAAAAATCGTTTAGATGGGCATTTAAAAAATATTAACGTCGTTTAAAAGAATAAAACAATTAGCGACAGGAGCTCTGGGGGTGGTATTCGAGGTTTGAGTCTGTTGACGATTAATGCCAACTTGTGACATGCCAGCGTGTGATATGCCAGCGTTAGATTTTTATTATTAAAAATTAAAATTAGACTAACACGAATTTAGATGTAGCTCGTAGCGTAAACTAACCCACCTTTTGTTATACTCTTCTCATCCTCTCTTTACTTGCATGTCTGTAGTTTGAATGGTATGACAGTGTTTGAGTTAAGACTGTGTTTGCATAGTTTGTAAACGTTCTTATTTTACTTTTTTTTATCTTTCACCCCTCTCCAATTCTCTTCGACTATTTTTCCGACTTGTCGGCAGTGGCCGGCGGATGATAATGGTGAGTCTTTCTCTCTCTTTTTTTGAATGAAGGTTAACCCATGAATGATACGTTTTGCTACTTACTTAACCCCTTATTCTCTTCTTCTAACTCGCTATTCTCTTCGTTTAACCCCCTACTCTCTTCTTTCTCTCGGGCTAATCTTAGAGTTTTTTTTAGTCTCTGTTAGCCTTAGCTTCTGTTCTGTAGATAATCCTTTCGGGATTTCGGTGAAACTTTTGCTATTGCGCTAGACATATCAAAAGCTTTTGATAGAGTCTGGCACAAATCTTTAATATCCAAACTGCCCTCCTTCGGTTTCTATCCTTCTATCTGTGCCTTCATCTCTAACTTCCTTTCTGGCCAATCTATAACTGCGGTTGTAGATGGTCACTGTTTTTCTCCTAAAGTTATTAATTAACAGTGGTATTCTTCAGGGTTCTGTCCTGTTTCCCACTCTTTTCCTTTTACTTATTAATGATCTTTTAATTCGCACTTCCTGTCCTATTCACTCCTATGCTGATGATTCCACTCTTCCTACTTCTCCACTCTCTTCCCAAAGCGTCCCTCACAGCAGTCACTTCATGATTCGCGTAGGACAGCTGTGGGACACCTGACCTTTGAGCATTTTGCTATAGCTGATTGGGGCAGAGAAAACCTTGTGGCTTTCAATGCCTCAAAAACTCAGTTCCCCTCTCTGTCTACTCGTCACAATCTTCTGCACAACTATCCCCTTACCTTCAACAACACACAACTTAATCCTTCCTCTTCTCTTAACATTCTTGGCGTTTCCTTTTCTCGTGATCTTTCGTGGAAAGATCACATATACTCTCTTTCTAAAACAGTTTCTAAGAGGTTAGGTGTGCTGTACCGCCTCTGCGGTTTCTTCACTCCCTCTCAGTTGCTGTCTCTGTACAGAGGTCTTGTTCGCCCCTGTATGGAGTATGCTTCTCATGTGTTGGGTTGCTGAACCCACACAGCCGTACTTGACTAGGTGGAATCAAAGGCTTTTCGTCTTATCAATTCCCCACCTCTTACTGATTGACTCTCTCTTCGCCGCAATGTTGCATCACTTTCTTTACTCTCTCTATTATAGCGGACACTGCTCTTCTGAACTCACTAACTGCTCGCCTGTTCTTTTAAGGAGAGCACGCAGTACCAGACTTTCTACACTTTCTCATTCCTTTTCTGTCGAACTATCTAACGCAAGGGTTAATCGTTTTTTTTCAATCTTTCATCTACTCGAGTGGTCAACTCTGGAACAATCTTCCTCAATCCATCTTTCCTCCTGTCTATGGACTCCCATCTTTCAAATACAGAGGAAAACCCCTGCCTTGATTTTGGCTCTCTTCTTTTTCTATGGGAGGTGGGCGCTTTTGCGGGCTCTTACACTTGGTCTCTCCTTCCTACATAAAAAACAAAAATATAAATTAATGTGAAATAATAAAACAGAGTTGTTATTGTTTTTACTAGATATTTTACTAATTGCTGTTGGATATTTTATACTTTTAGTTATATAAGTATAATTTTACTGAATTTAAAAAGTAACGAGTAAAAAGTAACGTGCTGTTTTGACTAAAAATTTAAAGACGTTACCTAAAACGCTACCAAATTTGAAAAGTACTGCCGTTACCACTGAGGTTACTAAAAAAGAGACGTCGTTAGTAGCATTGCTAACAGAAAAGATGTTACTGCCCAACTCTGGAAATTGGCTGTCTTTGGGGTCACTGTAAGAATTTCCATCTTGTGTGAGGGAGGATAAGGGATTTGTTTTAACCTTCTTTGTGTCAATTAATTTTTTCAGTGTGTTCCATTTCCTTTTTGGATTGGATTTTTGTTAATCAATTTTAGAATAATAATGATCTGCTTTTACTTTTTTAATGACTGCATTAAGTCTGTTTAGTAATTTTTGTATGTGTTCAGTAATAATATGAGTTTGCTCCGTTTCCAGTTGTGGTCGGTAAATGCCTAAAATTGAATATTGGGCGTTATGAATAAACACTTCAATTGCAAGTGCTTCAGAGATATTGTTTATGCTTGTCAATTCTTCAATACTTTTACTCTTGTAGTTTGAATCTACAAATATACTTACCAGGGACTTTTTTAAGGAATTTTTACTAGTGGGCCACTTTAAAAAAAAAGGGCACATATATCTAAAAAGGGCAGACACCAAGTACTAATACTAATATACTAATAAAATACTAATCACTAAATAAAATACTAATCACTACCTTATCTTCGGTATCCACAGGTATTCACTATCTATATAAGCAGTAACAGTAAAGTGAAAACCAACACTAAACAGCGAAAAAAGCGAAAACTTTACCTCCAGTTCCTCTGAACGCACATAAACAATCCCTCTAACCGCCAGAGTCAGTCACTCAACTGATCGCTCCCATTTTCTTCTCAAGTGCATAGGAGAGACCTTGCTAGAATCAATATTTTTACTCCAAAGCTTAAAATTGACTAGTGGGCCAATAGAATGTGACTAGTGGGCCAAATACAAGGGCAAGTGGGCCATTTGGCCCACTAATATATATGTTAAAAAAGTCCCTTATACTTACATCTCCTACCCTCTTGATTGCACTACATACATGGTAGCTGTTGTACCTTGGAATGTTAAAAAAGATATTATTTTCATTTAACCAGGATTCAGTTAAGATAATAATGTACATGAATTTATGTTGAAATAATTTTAGGTTAGCTGTCAACTCGTTAAAGTGGTTTGAGAGACTGCGAATGCTTAAATTTAGGAAAGACAGGTTGCCATTGTTATATTTCTTGTTCAAGAAGTTGTCTACTGAGATAATTTATAATCGGAGTTGACTACGTTTTCAGATTCATTAATGTCATTTACAGTGTTAAGAGTATTTAAAAATGTTGATCATGATGTGAAGATTAGGGTAATACAGTAATAGAAATAATTACAGGTGATCAAAATTATACAGCCAAAATATAGTGTGTGTGTGTGTGTGTGTGTGTGTGTGTGTGAATAGTGGCCTAGAAAGTAGGCTTACTATAATATGCGAATTAAATTTGAAACGAATGCTTAGGGTCACCAGTCTGGGCTGCAGCCCAAACAAACAATATTTAATAAGGAGACAGAAATTACTTTTTTTTTAATTAGAAAAATAGATGAATTATTTGTTCACGGCGATTAAAAATTATGTTTACGGTAATTATACTATATTACAATGACTGATTTTTAGCAATAAGAAATGGTTTATACAGTATAAGAGTTAAGTGAATAGAATAATGACAAGAAACACTAATTTAGGTAGGCTAATGAGATATAGGCGGTGAACACACAATAATAAGTAATTACGTTAATAATAACTGAGGTAAAGAAAGTACGGTATTGGTACAGTAAACGGATTAGGTAAGTAAAATAAAATACATAAATGAGAAAATAAACAAGCGGATACAAATACTATAGGATGAGTGAATATGGTAAAATAATTGACAGGCCTACTGCAGTCATAATGGGAGAGTTATGTAGCCGGTTGTTTGGGGACATTTTGAGGATAGTTTATTCGCTAGGCTGAGGGTATACACGGAAGTTATGTAGGCTCAGTGGGAGTCGCTTAACACAAAGATAGGAAGGCAGACCAAATGGGTTTGTTACCGATCAGAAGGTTTACAGACCTTGGCTTTGAAGTAGATGCATCTGAAAGCGGATTGACCTGCCGGCGAGAGGAGGTGGGCCGTTATCCGGCGAAGGACGGACAGCGGGTGATGTGACGCGTGGCGCTACTGACGAAGGAACTGAAAGTGAGATGGGACGACAAATGCGAGAATACGATAAGTGAGAGTGATTTGAAGTGAATTCACGTTCATATAGGCTCGGAAGACGTGTAGTGTTTGCGACATTTTGGAAACACAAAATAAAATTTGCTTTTATCTTTGTGGACGGTTCGTGCCCATGTGGGGTTTTATTGCCTTGTTTACAACTCTCAACCATGAAACAAACAGGCAAGGAAGAATATATATATATTATATATATATATATATATATATATATATATACACATACACACACACACACATGTGGGTAATTCAATAAGTATCCGCACTTTTTATTTTCACAATTTTATTTTCATATCTGATAGATTTAAACACATCACTTCTCAACAGAGTCTCACTGTTTCTCAATACACTTAGTCCAACGATCTACAAGCGTCCTAACGCCATCACAAAAGAATGTTTTCGGCTGTGTGCTTAGCCAGTCATGCACCGCCTCCTTCAGGTCATCATCGCCTTGGAATCGCTGACCTCTCAAAGCGTCTTTTAGTGGTCCAAACAGGTAAAAATCGGAAGGTGCCAGGTCTGGACTATAGGCTGGATGGTCCAGAACTTCAAATTTAAGTTATTGAAGGCATTTTCTAGACTGTGCAGCGGTATGAGGGCGCGCATTGTCGTGTAACAGAATAACACCTTCCGACAATCTCCCTCTCCGTTTTGTGCGAATTGCTTGCTTTAACTCATTCCGAAGCATGTCAGAATACGATGGACTTGTTACTGTAGTTGGCCTAATCCACCAAGACCTACAGTTTAACGGGGAATCAGGACCTACCCGAATTGTTCATTCCGACGAAGGTCAAACGTTTTACCCCGCATTAGACCGACGGTTTAACGGGGAATCCAGCATCCCCAGCAATTTCTCATTAATCTCTTATACAAAATGCCTTCAAAGCAACTTTTCTTTTTATTCCAAGAAAGACAAAAAATACCCGATTTCCTCATTCCGTCGAAGGTCAAGCTTTTCATTCCACCCTAGGCCTACAGTTTAACGGAGAATCCGGACCTACCCGAATTGTTCATTCTGACGATAGTCAAACTTTTCACCCCACCCTAGACGTACAGTTAACGGAGAATCTAGACCTACCGGAATAAATCTCCTACTATCACACACACACCACACACACACACACACACACACATATATATATATATATATATATATATATATATATATATATATATGGGAATGAACTCAGATTGGTTCCCTAAGGTTTTTTATGATACACACAGACCATGCATGGAACAAGGAACTCTTCTAGGATAATTAAATCCACTATAGTCTGAATAAGTAATGGTAAATGACAAATACTATAGTTTTTTCTTTTTCATGATGCTAGCCCGACGCGGGCAACGGGTCACTCGCAAAGAGGTCCCAAAATTATAGCTTCCCTCACCAGCTATCTGCAAAGCAGATAGGATCCGGCTTTGGAACAGGATCTAGGGTTTAAAGCAGCCTATCCCACCTACATTTAGAATCTCCATATAAACAAAAGACTCGCTACCTTCACGTCAGATTGAATACATCAACGAAAAAGGGGTAACTATTATATTTTTAGCCCAAAACCAAAACTTAAACTTCAACTGGCAGAATTGAGCGTCCACTTTTCAAGACTGTTAATTTTTATAGAAAACAGAGTAAATACATTTTTACATTAAATTGTCTTCGCATTCACGTTACTTTACGTGAGACGAGAAGGAAAGGATGCAGGTATATGTACGGTACATCGGAATGCGTCGTTTGACCTATATAGCAGCAAGGGATTGCTCATGATGTCTCATTCGGTTTCTCCTTACATTCGTTCTTTGATTTAAAATCACAGTAAACAATATAAATGTTCTATGAGATTAATATTTATTTTTTCACCCTATAAACATCATCATAAACAGAAGACATCATCTGCCTTAAAGCTAAAATATAACTTATCAATTCATGTTTTCAGCTTCAATAAACATCCATAAGGCCCCCCCCCCACACACACACATTGGGAATACTCAACAATTGGAATTGAATGATATATATGTGTATATATATAGATACACAGAGAGAGTAAAAACTGAAGACGGCACACACACACACACACACACACACACAGATTAGTGATTTTAAATTACTGTTAAAAATGATAATTATCAGAAAACAATTTAACTTTATCGGCAACCTTTGATTAACATCCCCCGAATTGTTCATTCCGGCGAAGGTCAAGCGTGTCACTCCACCCTAGACCTACAGTTTAACGTTGAATCGGAACCACGCAACAGGACGGGGAGGGGAGTGCAGAAATTACAATGTCATCGTCCGGATTCGTCCTCTCAACCTACGATCAACACCCAGCATCTTAAGCACCAGAATATCTAGGGCATCCATTTATCTACCACCCAACCAGACATTCATTTTCACGGGGATCTTTCTTATCAATACTTTAAAACTTGCTGCATCAAGTTTTAAAGTATCGCTTCGCTAATAAAGTTCCCTTTTGTGATTCTTAGAAGTTATGAGGGGTATGGGAAACGCACGGGTAACTCAGGTCGGCACTATGCGCTCGGGTTAGGGCGGGAAGCTTTAATACTACAGCAAAATAGCAACAATAGACATTAGTAAAGCATTTGATGCTATCCCACGCTTCCCTCTCATAAACAAAATACTCAACACAAACATGCACAATAACACCAAAAGGTGGCTGAGCAACTATCTTTCAGGAAGATACTCACATGTCACATTTAATGACAAGTCATCCAAAAACAAGCTTTTTCCGAACGGGGTCCCTCAAGGCTCTGTTTTCTCACCAACACTCTTCAACTTATACATGTATGACATTCCAACACCCATAGATAACAAGCTTACATTATCATCATATGCAGATGACATCACTCTAACATCCACCCACAACAACATCGACACCGCTACAAATAACCTACAAACATACATAAACAGTATACAAGACTGGCTCACACACAATAGACTCAAAGTAGCGCCCACAAAATCAACCATCACCTTGCTTACAAGCAACACAAAAGAACCCCTGGTAATTCCACAGCTTACACTAAACAACATCAACATTCCACACACTCACAGGACCAAAATACTTGGGGTCACATACAACACATCATTATCTTTTGCAAACCACATTCAGGATATTAAAAACAAATGTACGTCAAGACCACACGCTTAGGGTACTAACAGGCACAAACTTTGGACACCAGCAGGAAACAACATCACTCATATACAAACAATATATTCGCTCAGTTATGGACTATGCTAGCCCATGCTGGGCACCCATTATCTCAAACACACACACATAAACACCTTACAGACAATACAAAAAACGCACTTCGTATAATTACAGGATGCACTCAAACAACACCAATAGAACACCTGCACACAGAAACAAAAATACTGAAAGTTAGGGAACATTTAGACATGAGGGGAACACAATTCATGGCAGCAGCGACAACTAACCCACAACACCCTTGCCACTACATGTACAATCACGCACCGACACCTCGCACCATTAAGGTAACACCAGAGAGACATTATAACCAAATACTCCATTCCATACCACGCCCCACAGACATCACACAGTACAGAAAACACATACACACACACCTAACCCACAAAGCACTGACACGACTCGGTCCGAATGCGGTCCTAGGTGCGAAGCCGCCACCCATTAACAGGTCATAGATCAGCCTGAGCAGATCGGATCGAGTTAACTTAGCACGATTCCGATGTGGACATCACCCCAACTTACTAACATATAAACACAGACTAGACAACTCCATAGACGACACCTGCCACCTGTGCCACGACACACCACAAACAATTGAACACATTATGACAAACTGTACCGCTCTAGCACAACAACGAACACAACACAACATCACTAGTGCGCTGAACCTCTGGTCCACTCCGAAGAGGGCGATCGGTTACCTGCGTGCCGCCGGCTTGCTCGATCAGGGTGGGCTGATCGGCTAAACAACAACAACAACAACAACAACTAACAGGGGCGTTGTGATACATCATGGGATATTGTCAGAGACTTAAATGAACGTATCTCAGGACTGCCACAACAGTTAAAGTTGAGGTCTTCCTGGCTTGGTGGAGGAGCGAGTTGCTCTCTCGCGCTCTCCGCCACACATAACCGTTTGGTGAAGGAGGGGATTGCTCTCTTGCAACGTGCTTCACACTCAATTTTGAACCTCAAACAAATAAGACTGAACAGGCGAAAATGAATGTATTCTTTTAACTACCGGATGAAAATGGACTTAGTAAAGCCTACAGTATATATATAATATATATATCGAAGCATTTCATGATTCTTTATTGTTGGATAGATCCCAATCTTCTACGTTTTTAAATGTTTTTGACAATACGCAGAATTAGACGGAGTGTGAATAAAAATGCGTTTACCACCGTGAAAATGAATGTCTGGTTGGGTGGTAGATAAATGGATTCCCTAGATATCCTGGTGCTTAAGGTGCTGGGTGTTGATCGTAGGTTGAGAGGACGAATCCGGACGATGACATTGTAATTTCTTCCCCCCCCCGTGCTGTTGCGTAGTTCAGATTCAGCGTTAAACTGTAGGTCTAAGGTGGAGTGACACGATTGACCTTCGCCGGAATGAACAATTCGGGGGGATGCTAATCAAAGGTTGCCGATAAAGTTAAGTTGTTTTCTTATAATTACAATTTTTAACAGTGATTTCAAATCACTAATGTGTGTGAGTGTGTGTGTGTGTGTCGTCTTCAGCTTTTGACTCTCTCTCTCTTTGTGTATATATATATATATATATATATATATATATATATATAATTCAGTTCCAATTGTTGAGTATTCCCAATGTGTGTGCGTGGGGGGGGGGCCTTTTCGATGTTTATTGAAGCTGAAAACATGAATTGATAAGAAGTTATATTTTAGCTTTAAGGCAGATGCTGTCTTCCGTTTATGATGATGTTTATAGGGTGAAAAAAAATATTAATCTCGTCGAATATTTATGTTGTTTATTGTGATTTTAAATCAAAGAACGAATGTAAGGAGAAGCCGAATGAGACATCATGGGCAATCCCTCGCTGCTATATAGGTCAAACGACGCATTCTGATGTACCTTCCATGTACCTGCATCCTTTCCTTCTCGTCCCACGTAAAGTAACGAGGATGCGAAGTCACTTTAATGTAAAAATGTATTTACTCTGTTTTCTATGCAAATTATCAGTCGCTCTCCGCCACACATGACCGCTTGGTGTAGGAGGGAATTTCTCTCTTGCACCGCGTTTGACACTCAATTTTGAACCTTAAACAATTGAGACTGAACAGGTGAAAATGAATGTATTCTTTTAACCACCGGATGAAAAAGGACTTAGTAGATCTTTTATATATATATATATATATATATATCGAAGCATTTCATAATTCTTTATTGTTGGATAGATCCCAATCTTCTAAGTTTTTAAGTGTTTTTGACAATACGCGGAATTAGACGGAGTGTGTGAATAAAAATGTATTTAGTTCGTGAAAATGAATGTCTGGTTGGGTGGTAGATAAATGGATACCCTAGATATACTGGTGGTTAAGATACTGGGTGTTGATCGTAGGTTGAGGACGATTCCGGACGATGACATTTAATTTCTGCCCCGCCTACTGTAGGTCTAAGGTGGAGTGACACGCTTGACCTTCGCCGGGATGAACAGTCAAGGGAGATGCTAAACAAAGGTTGCCGATAAAGTAGAACTTTTTTAATGCATGAAGGATTGGCTAGGGATAATGATGTAGTAAGTTTTAGGAGATGTTGCATGGTTTTTATATGAATTTTAACACTGATAAAATTCAACTGTTACGGTACGGAAAAGGGGAGGATCTAAAATTCCATGGAATAGAAAAGAAGATCCCCGATGATCCGGGTGTACATGTGAGAAGGAAAGTAAAAGAAGTCAACTCACTACTTCACCAGGCCAACTAGATCTATTGTAGTAGAATTCCTCGTTAAACTGTAGGTCTAGGACGGGGTGAAAAGCTTGACCTTCGACGGAATGAGCATTTCGGGTATTTTTGTCTTTCTTGGAATAAAACGAAATGTTGTTTTGAAGACATCTTGTATAAGAGATGAGTGAGAAAGTGCTGGGTGCTGGATTCCCCGCTAAACCGTAGGTCTATGGCGTGTTGAAAAGTTTGAGCTTCATCAGAATGAACAATTCGAGTAGGTCCGGATTCCCCGTTAAACTGTAGGTCTTGGTGGATTAGGCCAACTGGCTGAATTCGAATTGTGCTCGTATATATTTTGCTATTGGGTCTTTGCGTGCATCTGATTATATATATATATATATATATATATATATATATATATATATATATATATAGTGTGTGTGTATGTAATAATAGGGGCTTTATTTGGGTAGGTCCAGATTCTCCGTTAAACTGTAGGTCTAGGGTGGTGTGAAAAGTATGACCTTCGTCAGAATGAACAATTCGGGTAAGTCCGGATTCTCCGTTAAACAGTAGTTCTAGGTTTGAATGAAAAGCTTGACCTTCGACGGAATGAACAATTTGGGTATTTTTTCTTTCTTGGAATAAAAAGAAATGTTTTGAAGGCATTTTTTTTAAGAGATGAATGAGAAAATGTTGGGGTGCTGGATTCCCCTTAAACCGTAGGTCTAGGGCGGGATAAAAAGTTTGACCTTCGTCAGAATGAACAATTCGGGTAGGTCCAGATTCTCCGTTAAACTGTAGGTCTAGGGTGGGGTGAAAAGTTTGACCTTCGTCAGAATGAACAATTCGGGTAGGTCCGGATTCTCCGTTAAATTGTATGTCTTGGTGGATTAGGCCAACTGGCTGAATTCAAATTGTGCTCGTATATACTTTACTATTGGGCCTTTGCATGCATCTGATTATATATATATATATATATATATATATATATATATATATATATATATATATATATATATGTGTGTGTGTGTTTGTGTAATAATAGCGGCTTTATTCGGGTAGGTCCAGATTCTCCGTTAAACTCTAGGTCTAGGGTGGGGTGAAAAGTTTGACCTTCGTCAGAATGAACAATTCGGGTTGGTCCGGATTCCCTGTTAAACTGTAGGTCTTTGGTGTATTAGGCCAACTGGCTGATTTCCATTTGTGTTCGTATATATTTTGCTACTGGGTCTTTGCATGCATCTGATTATATATATATATATATATATATATATATATATATATATATATATATAGTATATATATATGTGTGTGTGTGTGTGTGTGTGTAATAATAGGAGATTTATTCGGGTAGGTCTAGATTCTCCGTTAACTGTACGTCTAGGGTGGGGTGAAAAGTTTGACCATCGTCAGAATGAACAATTCGGGTAGGTCAGGATTATCCGTTAAACTGTAGGCCTAGGGTGGAATGAAAAGCTTGACCTTCGACGGAATGAGGAAATCGGGTATTTTTTGTTTCTTGGAATAAAAAAAAAGTTGTTTTGAAGGCATTTTGTATAAGAGTCCTACAGATCTACAGAAGCTAAGGCTAACAAAGACCCTAAGATCCACTCTAAGGTTAGCCCGATAGAAAGAAAAGAGTAGAGGGTTAAGAGAAGAGAATAGGAGCTTAAGTAAGTAGCAAAATCTATCACTCGTGGGTTAACATTCATTCAGAAAAAGAGAGAGAAAGACTCACCATCATCATCCGCCGGCCACTGCCGACAAGTCGGAAAAATAGTCGAAGAGAATAGGAAAGGGGTGAAAGATGAAGAGAAGTAAAATAAGAACGCTTACAAACCATGCAAACACAGTTTTAACTCACTGTAACACATGAATGAGAAAATGCTGGGGATGCTGGATTCCCCGTTAAATCGTAGGTCTAGGGCGTGGTGAAAAGTTTGATCTTCGTCAGAATGAACAATTCGGGTAGGTCCAGATTCTCCGTTAAATTAAATTGTAGGTCTAAGGTGGGGTGAAAAGTTTGGCCTTCGTTAGAATGAACAATTTGGAAAGGTCCGGGTTTGTATATTGTTATTTATTTTTTTATTTTATATATATTCTTTGCTCGTAATTCTTATGCTATTATTATATTTGATTGCATATATTCCTTTGCTTGTATAGGAATGTATATTTATTTTCTATATATTTCGTGAAATTGGATCCATTAATTTGTGTAAATAAACAGAGTGATGTGATGGTGTTTTATTTAATTCTTTTGGATGTGTATATAAACGTTATTATTATTATTTAATTATACCAAATGGCTGGTTAGGCCTTCTAGATCAACTGACGTGTTATGCCAACTGGCGGTTTAAGCCAGCTGACGGGGACAAACGCACACAAATGCACGTACACTAGGGTGTATCATGCTCATTGAAGCGTAAATTTCAAGATTGGCAGTATGTATTCTTATGAAAATGAAATTTTAGGAGGGGTTTGTTTTCTTGAACGTTTAAGTGTTCAAATTTCCACTTTTTCGTTTCCTGGTTATGTACAGAACAGCTGTGTAGGACATACACTGTTGTACAAATGTAACAGACCGGTTTCTTACCAAACAAAACCGTTGTAACAGCTGTTATAGGCTACTAGAGTTTCACTGTGATAATTTTCTATGCTTCAGATACAAAGCTTGGTGAAGATTGTGTAGCCAGTAGCCACCATGGCTAAGCAAGGACGAAAGACAAGAAAAAGTTCTGGTTCAAAGCTGAGTGATCTGCTGGGTCCAGGCAAGCAGTTATTTCTAACAGAAGTTCCAACATGGAGAGCTGCGTTTCAGAGAGGAATCCTCCTCCAGGAAGAGAAGCTGCTTCTGGATGATGTGAAGAGAGCTCAGTACCCTCTGCAAGATTTGGCTAAGGACTTGGCATCACTGGTACTGGCACAGTGGCGCAAAAGCAATGCCAAGTTCACTCCTCCTGTGATCATTCAAGAGAGATCCATTGCCAGGAAGATTCTTGTCAGGTGGAATGAAATGATTGACCTAGAGAGAGAAGAGAATATCTGAACTTGATACATTGTTTGACATAACAACCTGCAGACATGATATCACTCTGTAGAACTGAAGCATCTGGCTGCTCTGGCTGTGCTGCTAGAGTTCACGTCAACTGTGACTGTCCTCTGCCTCAAAAGATTTCAAAGCTAGAGCTAAAGTGGCTCCATTACCAGAGGAACAAAACCTCAGACGTTTCTGGCTTCCGGATGGCATCTGTTAATGTGAAGGAAACAATGAAGCAGGTGAAGGCTGCTAAGAGGAAGGAGGATGAACAGAAGGCAGCTGAGAAGAGAAACAGAAAAGAGGAAGAAGAAAAGGAGCTACTGCTTAGAGCTGATGATGGTGATGATGATGAAGATGAGGTGACTTCCTTGCAAGAGTCTCCAGGCAGAGCAGCTCCTACTGCTGACACAGATTTTTCCAGTACTACACCAGGCACAAGCTCCAGTGTCAACACTGGTAAAGTCTCCAGCTCTGCCAGGAGGAACTACATGGATATCTCAAGCACTGCTGCGGATGCAGTCAGGTTCAAGGTGGCAAACACTCCTGCAGCAGCCATTGTAATTGATTTCTTGCAATATCTCATCAAAGCTGGCCATCTATCTGCTGATAAGGCATATCTAGCTGTTGACAGGATGAAGATGTGGAGGGGTAAGGAGTCTGTAATCGATGCCTCGGTGGAAGCCCTCGAGAAAAGGACAGAGGGAGAGGAGATCAAGGGAATTTTCTTTGATGGAAAACAAGATAAGAAGACAAAGATCATGAGGTACAATGAAGAAACTGGCCGCTTCCATCCTGATATTACAACTGAAGAGCACTATAGTGTTACCTGGAAACCTGAGGAGAAGTATCTCTTCCATTGTACAGTACATCAGAAGAACCTGAAGGAAATGAGAAACCTGCACTGAAGATACTACTGTGGTCCTTGGTGATGACTCCACCAACACAAACACGGGACCTGATGGAGGAGCCATCACTCACTTGGAGAGACTACTAGGTCACAAGTGTCACTGGCTGATATGTCAGTTGTATATTAATGAACTCAGCCTCAGGCACATGATCATCAAGCTTGATGGTTCCTACACGCACAAGTCTGGGTTCAGTTGCCTAATAGGAAAACGTTTGGAGGAGATCAATGACATACCTGTCAACTTTCGCTTCAAGGCTCTACCAGAAGAAAAAGATATAATTGAACTTTCAGAAGACGTTGTACAGAACCTTAGCACTGACCAGAAGAACTTCTACCTACTGATCAAAGCTCTCAAGACAGGAGAGTTGAGCAAGGAAGTTGCAGGTCTGAAGTGTGGCCCACTGAATCAGTCACGCTGGCTGACTACAGGTGAGGCTCTGTTGATGCTGTGGATGAGGCAGCATGGTCTGAAGGGGGAGGTGTTGAAGAAGTTGGAGGGGCTGCTGAAGTTCTGCCTGGACTTCTACTTCAAGATGTATTTTGAGATCAAGGTGAAGCACCACATGAGGTATGGACCTCACCATATTGTGACCGTTCTGGGATTGTTGAAAAGCCAGACCTCTGAAGTCAGGAACATAATCACTCATGTGATAGTTCGTGGAGCATATCATGCTCACAGTGAGAACATCATTGCCTCTCTCCTGTGTAGTGAGGATGAGGAGGAGAGGGTATAGGTGGGGGGGGTTGAGATGATCAAGAAGATCAGAGGTAAGTCTGAGTATGGAGACATGAGTCTGAGAACTCATAAAAACCCTAAACTGAATTTTGATGCCACTTCTCTAATTACTCTGATTAATTGGGATAAGGAGAAACTGTATGAGCCACTCTTCACTTGTAAGATGTCAAGAGGGGAAGTTGAGGAGCTTCTCAGGTCTCTATTTGAAGTTGAGAACTTCTCAGTTCACACTCAAAGCTGTGAAAGAGCAGTCCAGGAAGTTTCAGCTGCAGCTCATGCAGTGTATGGGCAAGAGAGAAGAGATGGTTTTGTTCGTGCTAGAATCGATCACAGAGAATTGTTGCCAGTTTTCAAGTCAAAGCAAGACATTATGAACATGTTTTAGAACTCTACAAGACCTCCTAGACAAATCAAGATGCTTTCAGAAGAAAAATTCTGAAAACATTCAGTTGACCAGCATATTATTACAAGCTGGGGTGGAGGAGGGACTTATACAAATATTAAAGAAGAATTGCAATTGCAAAAAATAAGGTTGAACGTCACAGCAGCTTGCGAAAGGTGGGGGCAACTGCCATCACACTCAGTGATGCCGAAAATAAAATAAATAAAAATTGGTGGAGGCGTTTCTAAAAAAAAGAAAATGCAAGAAAGAAGAACAAAAACATTCTGTTTGATGAAGAGAACAGCCGCAAAATGTGGTGTATAGGAGACTAAAATTCATACAATTCCTTAGTTTTGGGCCATTTTGTGTGATTTTGGTTATTTTAGGGGTTATGAACCACTTTGGTTGATCTTAAATGGGTCGAAGCCTGTCCCTAGAAATTCTTGAGGGTGTATGTGAAAAATATAGAACATATGGAGGTCATTTGAGGCTACCAAGTCTTTGAAATTGGCCAAAAATCCCATTTTTCGACAAAAAAGTGCGATTTTGAACACTTAAATGCGATTTTTCGCAAACGTTTCAGAAGACGAAGCCCTCTTAAATTTCAATTTTACATAGGAATACATACTGCCAATCTTGAAATTCTAAGTTTTCCAATATTCGACCTGAGCATGATACACCCTAACGTACACCTCCGACTAGGATTATGCCAATCCAATAATTCGTCTAAATAAACAGTGATGTGATGGTGTTTTATTTAATTCTTTTGGTTGTGTATATATAAACGTTATTATTATTTAATTATACCAAATGGCTGGTTAGGCCTTCTAAGTAAACTGGCGGGTTAAGCCAACTGGCGGATTAAGCCCGCTGACGGATTATGCCAACTGGCGGAGAGCCAGAATATATGCTTTAATTAAATAAATAGCGCAATCTGGCAACGCAGCCAGTTAAGCCAACTGTCTGATTAGGATCTTATAAGACAGTGGGAGCTCGGATGAACTCTCAATATGCGCTTGGCAGCAGCTAAGCGAACACCCCTCTCTCCTTCTCCTCTCTCTCTCTCTCTTAGGTTAGGTATGCCCCTTTAGAGGGGGTGAGGCCGTCCCACCTTCCCCTCAAAGAGGTCTCCCCAGCGGGAGTTCATTGCAACTTGAGGGATAACTCCGCCCCCAAGTTATATAACCCCTTGTTTATCTCGCAACAACCCCCCTCCCCCTTTGTTGCATAACCTCTTGCAGCATTCCCCCATCCCCCTTGTTACATAACCTTATGCAACAGTTCCTTTGCAACATTGATCAAAATTTGCAATTGCTTTACACTCTCTCCTTTTGCACCCATGCTACTGACGCAATTAAAGTCACCCATAACTAATGCCTGCTCACTACCTATTATTCTCTTAAGTTCACGATAAAACGCATCGTCCGTATTAGCTGTTTCATTAGGAGGCCTATATATAACGGCAACAAGAAGTTTGAAATAGTTCAATTTAAGTTCTGCGATAGTCGAATCTATCGGTTCTGGAATTCTGTGCTTTACTTCTATAACGTTCGCAATGTTATCTTTGATGTACAACATAACAGCGCCTCCTCGCCTACCTATTCTGTTTTTAACAAAAAGTCTATAACCTCTAATTTCATACTCCCCTACAAAGTCACGTGTTTCAGTGCTAAGCCACGATTCATTTATCGCAATTAAATCATAGTCTTCACAAGCAATTTAAGAGAAAAAATCGTTTATTTTATTTCGTATGCTACGAGCATTTAAGGATAGAACCTTCAAATTGTTTGTAATTGCGATATCGCGCGTGCAAGGGGTTTTCAACTGATGCCTGAATAACTGGCGGCCTCTCAGGGTGTTTGTCATTAACAGCAGTAGCAACTGATGGGTGTGTTTTACCACGCCTTGCACACATTAAGAAAAATGAAACCCCTAAAGATTTTTTTACATTTTATGCAAATACACTGGGTGATACTTTTGCTTCATTAAAGTAAATGTTTGAAATTTGTTCCTACTTCTTCAATGCATGCCTCAGCACGTCGCAAAATAGAATAGAGGAGAGATAGTTAAAGGGGGAAAATGAGTGAGTATGGACAAGTGAGGGAATGGTGGTTAGCGGTAGTTTGCGATGAGAGGGTTAGGTAGAGATAGTGAGAGAGAGAGAGAGAGAGAGAGAGAGTGGGTGGTGAAGTGAGGCGGGCTAGTCGGCTTAAGCCGGTGAATACTTCCATCTCAATTTAGAACATTTACTTTAATGAAGCAAATGTATCACACTGAATTTGTATAAAATGTAAAAAATCTTCAGAAGTTTAATTTTTCTGTCGCGTGCTATAGCTCGAAACCTAAAAGTTTCTCGACCTATGTGTATATGGTCTTTTTTCTTTACTTTTGTCTTAAGAATACACCCTGCGATTTATGTGTGTAGAGTTGAAAGTTAGAAAATTATAGAATTCTAAAAACTTAAAATTAAATAAAAAATTATATCCTTATAAAATCTTAAAATTAACGGTTATAGAATTTAAAGGACTGAAAATAACACGATAAAAGATTATAAGGATTATAAAATTATAAGTTCGAAAATTATGGAATTCTAAAAACTTAAAATTAAAAATTTTATAATTATGAAAAATTAAAATTAATGATTGCAGAATTTGGAGTAAGAGAATATCAAAATTATAAAATTGAAAGGATTATAAAATTATGAAGTTTCAAGACGACACAAATTTATGAAATTTTTTAAACATTTTATTATGTATAAGAGTAATGATACATGATGGTAGGTTTGTAGTGATAGGTTTACTTATACTAAAGGCAATTCTATTTATAGATGGCGCCGAAAGTTGTCGAAGCCATATTGAGTGTGAACCGACACACTTTGTATTTCGTGGGACTTACGAGCATATACTGTATTATACCGTCCCGTACAAAAAAGGAATAAATTATTCTGTATTCACACAGCGATTCATTAATATATACATTAGGTTTGATATTTATAATTGCATTTCTTATTTCCAATTTCTGCAGTTTCATACGGAGTTTTTCTTTGATTGCGTGTCTGACAATTTCAATGATGTTTTCACTTGAGGAGCCTTGTAGGACTCCAGGTCCAGTGATAAAGTATAGGTTTTTGTGAGATTCCTGTTTGAAGTCGAGGATCTTTTCCGTTTGGTGCCCTCCACTAGAATTAAAATTAATTATTACCATCATGTGTACTTTTTTACGCTGATTTCAAAAATATATAATTTCTTTTCCCATAAATGAATAATAAAAACGTTACAGCCCTTTAACGTTTTAATCTCGTACATTTAATTTGTTTATTCTTCAAAAATTTGACGATAATTTGCGTTGAAAATTGGACGTAGGCTCTTGGCCATCTTATTTTTAGTTCGCCCAAAGACCGAGGCTATATACATTTGTGACACTTTTAAAGCATAAAAGGAAGAGAATGGAAGACTGGAATATTACAAAAATAATTACAAACTAACGAAAATATCACACTTAACCTAACCAATCGTCAAGGGCGTACAGTTGACCTAACCGGGCATTCAATTAACCTAACCGGGCATTCAGTTGACCTAACTGGGCACCAAGTTAACCTAACCATTTGGTCAATTTTAATATATATATATATATATATCATGTGACCTATTTTGTATAATAAATATCATGTAATCTATTTTCCATTTTTATGGCCCTATTATGCAAAATGTTCGCATTTCTCCAAAAAAAAAGAACGTTATTTTAGTATTCAGATGGTCAAAATGCACTACTGATGCTATTTTCAAAAGAATCTGGTGGTGGGCGCCAAACGGAAAAGACCCGAGGTCGCTGTTTAACCTCTCATTTTCTATTGCTTGGTTTTGTAGTCGATCTTCTATAATGGATACTCTCTCATTAAGAGCATTTGTACACTGTTTAAGTTCTTTATTTTCTTCTATTTTGTTTATTCTTTCATCCTTTTCTGCCAAGCAGTTTAGGATAAAAGATATTTACAATTCCATATGTAACGCTAATTGTTTATTATCACCGGTAAATTATTATCTCCTGTTCCCTCAAGGAGACTCCTGGAGATAAGAGAATGGGAGATAACGTTCTGGCTTTACATTGATTTTTTATTTACATATATAGGTAAAATTCAGTCGTTCGTTCGTACATATGTCTATTGGATCACCCGTTTGTTCGTTCATAATTTTGTTATTTCAGGGTCACAGGTACAGCTTCTGGCCCTGTAGGACAAGGAAGTTAGTGCCGGATGTCGCTAGAAAAATTTTGAGATATTTTTATGTAATATTATTAGTTAAGTAATATAGATTATCCAATGAGATTATAACTATGTAATCTTGGCACGTTTACAGTTTTGTTGGAGCAGAAACACTGTTAATTTTAGGAAGAAGAAGGAGCACGAAACTAACAAGCGTCACCGACATTGTTTAATTCATGTTATACATTTCTACGGCACATCATTATTTTCGCGGAACATTTTTTATGTAGTTTAGAATCGGCAAACTTTATCTTGACAGTGAAGTTATTTTAAGATTTTCCTCCTCTTTGGTAGTTAATTTGCAATGCACGTGTAGGAAGAGTACAAACGAACCATATATTAAATTCTAGCGAATCGTCATGTGAAAAAGTTTTATAAATATGCTAAATTATTTTTCTCGAAGTTACAAATGGGTTGTGAACTTCTTTTTCTCGGCATTTGACAAAGTCCTTGCCCTGAACATAGCCATTCACCGTAATTCTTAGTATTGGATGTACAGTTGCGTGCATTATTCGTAGGACACTATTGAGAACAGATAGTGACACCTGGCATATATTTGTTATGTGTACTACAAACGGTTGTAACATTTTATGAGTGAATCTTGGAGTGAGTAAACTTAATGGAGGGGACTTGATCATTTAACTGAAGGAGGAAGTCATCCAGGTCACGATTCATGGGCCAGATACACAAAATATTGTCGACGTACCGCAACCATGGGATGCCAACCCCCAGGATTCTCGGAATGTACTGTAAGTAATTTCGAAAAACTCCATATAAGTTTACTTTAGAAGTGGAACAAGACAACTTAATCCCGTTTTTGGATGTGCGTGTACATAGGGAAAGCCCAAGTTTTAAGTTTAGTATCTATCGGAAAAAAACACAATTTGTCCTACGTACACTTTTACTCTGGACATGACACCCCAATTAAGAAAGCCATATTTTCTTCAATGTTTCTCCATGCTCTTAGGATCGCCAGTCCGCAATACATCGATACCGAATTGGAAAAAATCAGCGGTATTGAAAGTGATCTGTGCTACCCTCCTGCGTTTATGGAATCTTGTCTTAACAAGGCAAAACAAACCTTCTATCGTGTGAATAATAACACTCGCACTTTGTCAAAGAATATTTTAGTACTTCCATTTTCCCGGGCTTTTTAGGCATTGCTAATGTACTTAAACTTTTGGATATTAATGTAGTATTTTCATATAACAATATTGTGAAAAATATCATAGTAAAAAATAGCCCTACCAATAATTCAGGCATTATCTATAAAATTGGTTGTAAACAATGTGATTCCTTTTACATTGGTCAGACGGGAAAGGATTTGCACACGCGTGTAAAACAGCATCAATATTCCGTTAGAACGGGACAGTCGTCCAGTGCCCTTTTTGTTCATTTGTCAGAGTTATCCCATTGTATTGATTGGAATAATGCTTCAGTTTTGTTCCACTCTAGCAACATTGTTAATAGAAATATTCATGAGTCTGCTATTATCCAACTTACAAATAACTTTAACATGAGCAAAGGTCTTTTTCAACTCGATCCCGTTGTTTTGAATTCATTCAGAACGGATTTAGACAAGAAGGGCAGAGTGCTAAAACTTTGGTAATTTTCCCTTATAAATTTGTATGCTCCTCTTACAATTTCTATTTTTCAATTTATTTTTTATTTTTTTTGTGACGTATATACCATTCAGGCATTATCTATAAAATTGGTTGTAAACAATCCATTTGATCTTGTGTTGAATTCGGGCAAAGTGCTAAAATTGGTAGTTTTCCTTACAAATTTGTATGCTCCTCCCACAATTTTTATTTCTATATTTATTATATATATTATATATATATATTTTTTTTTAACCTATATATAGTCTTGAACTCTTTATTTACTTCAGTGTTCCTGAGGATGTCATTTGACGAAAGCCCTTGAGCACCACTCTGTATTCCCTTTCCTTCGTGGTTTTATTCATCACACATATATATATATATATATATATATATATATATATCACATTTGTTATATTTATATGTAATACACTAATACATATATACTCAGTGCACTATATATCAGTGCTTCTCAACCTTTGAGGATGCCATGTACCCCGTAGCCAACCTTTAGTGAACTTATGCACCCTTAACTAATCTGCTTCTTAATCAAATAAAACTAATAGATTAATGGAGTCAATTGACTAAATAGCGACTTAATAGTGAATTGACTGAGGATAGACTAAGTAAAACAGGAACAAAGAGAATAGTATATATATTTACGTAGATTTATCACATATCTATATATTCTATATTTCATGCGTTTGATTTAGTGACTTTAGTTTAATCTTTAGTGGCTTCTTTGCTGCTGTAATCGTGACAACATTGTGTCAAATCTCGGCTCAATGTCTTTCTCCAAGTCACCCCTCATCAAAAATTCCACATCTTTCAATGAGTTTCGTTTCTTGTTCTGGATCTCCAAGAGACACGAAAATCCTTTATCAGACAAAAAAAGTTGTTTTCATTCTCACGAGGTACGTAAGCGCTTTCTGTGATAGTTCTCTGTACTCGGGAATTTCATACAAAGCAACCCAAAAGTCGCCGTAGTAGTGGCTTCTTTGAAGGATGACTTCTGAGCGAAATCGGCGGAAAGTTCCAGTAGCGAAAGCATGAGCTTTTCCAGATTTGCTGCTCGCAAGTGCTCCAGAATGAATGGGCTCACTACCCACATACATGTATCTGCTTCTTTCGCCTCGTCAGCAGGAAAGTAGAGCTGAAAGTTCTCTTCCAAAAGCTTGAGATGACGAAGAACGAATTGCCTATCTTCCTCCAGATTTGGCGTCACTGCTTTCTACCAACATTCTTTGAGAAAGCTGTCAAGTGGAGAAAAATCCGTGAAGTCCTTTTGAACACGTGTCTTCCATAGCTGTAATTTTAGCTTGAAACCTTCAACTTTGCTGTAACGTCGAACATATCTCTTCCTCTGCCTTGAAGGGAGAAATTCAGTCTATTCAGGAGTTAAAAAATGGCGGCCATGTACGACGGTCTGGCAACCTAGTAGTCGTCCTGAAGTAACAGCCTCGTAAACTCAGCGTCCATCTCCTTGCAGAGTTGTTCAAACATGCGCGGCTTCTTTGCCTTTGCACATATCCCATTCACTATCTTTACCACATCGTGCATGACTTCTTCCAAATCCTCTTTCAGCGGACAAGTTTTATCCCCGGCTATTTTCTTGGCGGCGAGTGCTTCACGATGTATCACACAGTGAATTGCGGAACAGTTTGGAGCCACACTTTTTATTTTTTTAACATCATTTCTACTTCCAGTCATTGATGCAGCACCATCCGTCGTTACAGACACAAACTTTCCCCAGTGCAATCCATTGGCGCTCATGAATTCATTCAGCTTGGAGAAAATATTTTTAGCTGTTGTTTCTATTCCGACGGGCCTGCAGAACAAGAAATACTCGACAAGCTTCTTTGACGAGAAGTCAGGAACACGACAGTACGCCAATAGTTGAGCCATATTTGTAATGTCAGTGGAGTGGACTCGTCTAACTGAATACCAAAGCAAGGTGCTGTTCTGAGCTTAAAGATCAGCTGATCCTTCAAATCTTCATTGACATCGACACACCGACGTCTCACTGTGTCGTTAGAAAGCGGAATTTTTCGTATCTTCTCAACTGCTTTTCTTCCTCCACGGATGTTCTTGGCGGCAATCTCCAAGCACGGAGCAATGAGATTTTCGGTATCACTCATGCGTTTCATATTCTGCATGATCACATGGGCGATTCCAACTGATATTCTCAGCAACGGCTTTTCTTCTCGCTCTCGGTGGACAACAGTACTTTTGAATGCACTCTGCTGCTTTCGAAACTCATTCAGCGTTGCCTGAAAGAATTCTTTCGACTTATTTTTGTGGTAACCTTGAGCCGACTTCAGATGCGAAAGTAATTTTGACGGGACCAGATTCTGGTTTTGATAGCTAACCGAGCAAAACATGCACTGAGCAGCAGGATAAGGGTTCTGTTCTTCGCCATTTGGCAGAAAAAAGCCGAACTGGACGTAATCATCACTCCATTTTCGCCGCTTAGCGTTAGAAACCCGTCCAGATTGTGTAGTAGCCTGTCGCTTCGTTTCATTCTCGATAGGTGGTAGAACCACAGTGTTTTCTTCTGATGTCTCAGGAACAGTCTTTTGAAATACTTTAACAGTGACATCTGCGAAGAAATGGAATGATAGGAAAAATTAGGTTACCATAACATATGTTTCAGCTTTCAAAATAAATCATCCAATTAGCCAAACACTAACACTTTAACTGTTACGTAAATTGTAAATTAGGCATTGATATAATTTTCAGAAAATTAAAAGAAAAAACGAACTCAATGGGCATAAATATTTTCATAATAGTTACTCTTTTAAATACCATTTTCTCTTTTCATATGATAAAAACTATATCAGCGTAAGCTATTATATAATTCAACACAAAATAAGCTTCGAGTTCAATCACTATATTGATAAATTTTAAAGCATAATTCACCGTAAGCTTACAATTATTTGATTTTGTTTAACTGCTTCTAATGGATATTTTCTAAATTGCAACCATATTTGCCTAATTTGAATGCGTAATGTTGTAATTAACATAGGAATTAAATATTTACACTGAGCGCTGTGGTTTGATGCAGTAATTTATACCTTATGACAATTAATTTAGCCTGTTGGGCCCTGGTGGGCGAACCTTCATGCTTTAATTCTCATAATAATAAGCACAATTAACTCACCTAAACATAAGCCACATTGTATATCAAGATATCAATTATCAGATTTGATTTGATAATAATAAATGAGAAACGGGTACACTTGAACGGGTACGCTGTGAACGACTAAATACCTTAAGGTTTCATTCTACTTCTATTAATACATACATAGAATTTTCTAGAAACAGGAAGTTATGTCAACGAAACTAGAAAATTCGAGAGTACATTGGAAACTCTGAACCTCATGGAAACGTGGGAACATTAATTACTTCATCCAAAAATAAAATTTGAAAATATTACATACACATACTTGAAATTAATATCAAGCATAGAAATAAGGTATATGAATGACAGAGAAATGGTTAACAGATGGAAAACCAGTAAATTTATAAAGAAGTGCTGTTGTCGCTTGTTGTTGACAGATCTTACACTATTAATTATCTTTTATATTTCAAATGTATAAATCATGTTTTCTCTTATGTTTAAATATCTAATTGTAATTGATTTTATTAATCTCTCACAATTACCATTTTCGTTCCTATTTACGATAAATAGCCTTTTTTCATTTGATAGGATCTTACTTCAGCCCATATGCTTCCCGTTAACCTCGTGCACCCCTCCATGCACCCTTTCCTTCCCATGTACCCCCGACAAAATCTCATGCACCCTGGTTGAGAAGCACTGCTATATATTATACATGAATGATACGTACCTATTGAACCAGGACCAAAGCTGCGACTGAATCTCTGTCCAGGCGGCAATGCTCTTTTTATATGTATTACGTGTTACATGTTGCGACACGTATTGACACGTAATAACAAGTAAAGAGAAGTAGTAAAAAAATGAATGCATACAGGGAAACAAATCTAATTTCACTAACTTTGTAATTGAACCAGCCGGCATTATTCGAACCCCCAGTAATGACATTTCGCACCCCCAGGGGGTGCATGCATCCCAGGTTAAGAACCACTGTGTTACAGTGTTTATTCATTGAAATGTCAGTTAAATAGAGGATTACAGGCTTGCCTATATCATGAACAGTGTCATCACGTATTATGGTTTTTGGTAATTATTCGTTTTTTGACCCAGTCTCTTTTTATAATGAGAGCAAACTTTTCTGGTCAATTTTGAGGTGCTCTGCGCGAATCTGCCATCGTTTCCTGTGCAAATGCGTAGTTTTCGAGATATCGTCATCTTGAAAACTACACATTTGCACAGGAAACGGATGGCAGTTTCGTACAAAACACTTTAAAATTAACCAGAAAAGTTTGCACTCGTCATTTTCGTTTAAACTAACGAATTTAAACGAAAATATCATGACTTAACCTAACCAATCATCTAGGGTGTACAGTTGACCTAACCGGTGTCACGTACTGAACTGTCCGCAAAACATTAGGACCGATCAATTTGTGATGCGTGATCTTTACGGGGGCTCGGCCCCCGTACCCCTGAGACCTAAATTATACAAATGATAATGTAATAACATGTGCCAACCTTGCATGGGTAGTCCGCTAAATTTCGCCTGCCCTTAAACTGAAATGACACACGTTTATTTTTAGGATTTTTTTTACGGCACCTAAAGACCTTCTGGTCTTTTCTTAAAATACAAGCACTATTGTATTTAGGGCACGTCACGGATGTCTTAATTATTCTGT
This sequence comes from Bathynomus jamesi, assembly GCA_023014485.1. Lineage (NCBI taxonomy): Eukaryota > Metazoa > Arthropoda > Malacostraca > Isopoda > Cirolanidae > Bathynomus > Bathynomus jamesi. The sequence continues at coordinate 1,242,874 of JAJOZX010000032.1, forward strand.
GATTGAAAAAAAGGTCTAAACTCTTGTCTTCATCGAGGGCAATATGGCAGATCACGTCTTCAAAATCAAATATGCATAACTGACACATCATACTTCTAGTCACAAAAAAAACGAACTGAACAGACGAAAAATTGCTAAAAATGATTTATTTGTAAAACAGGACAAATTGAATTACGCAGAAGTAGCCACAATCACCAAAAATAAGAAATATTCACCAAATAGTCGATATATATATATATATATTGAAAAAACACCAAAAATAGGAAATATATTTTAATAAAAAAACACATTTTATACAAATTTGCACAAGATAATATATATATTTTCTTATTCAGTTTTGATTGGTTATTCAATATATATTGTTGTTATAGCTGGGTGTGACTGGGTCAAAAAACGAATAATAACCTGGTTTTTATTTATAGAATATACAAGAACATTGTTTTATTCACGTCATTGACATTCCCCTTGTTAATATACAAGTATATATCCACTTCTTGAATTTATATTTAATTATTCATTTATGTTTCCTTAATAATATGTGTAGAGACTGACAGGAAATTTCTTTCCTCGCCGTTCTCAAACATCATGGAATCAAAACAAGGACTATAAAACTCAAACACGTGGGCACGAAAGAGGCGCACGGAGGAAACACACATTTTGTGGTATTTCCCGAAATGGCCACCAGAGAACGTCACCAAGGCATGTAAAATGCGATTTCTTTCTTAAATCACACTCGCTTGCCATTCTCTCGGTTTTGTCGTCACTTCTCGCCCTCGGCTCCTTCGTCAGTAACACCACTCGTCACGCCACCCGCTCTCCAGCCTTCGCCGGAGAGCGGCCTGCCGTTCCTTCAAGTCTCCGGTCGAGTATACACGAAGTCTATCATCAAGTAAGGCCCTCTACAATTTCATCCAGCAAGAAGCAACATCACTGCTGCAGGATTTCCGCTGGCCTCCTTTTCAACAAGTCTCAACCGGCCCTCAACACTCGTCCTCTCGCTGGTAAGGCCATTCCACCTTCAGATCCATCAACATCGAAGCCCAGGTTCGTAAACCTTCTGGGAGGCCACAAGCCTACCTTTGTCTTCGTGTTAAGCAACTCCCGCGTAGCCTACATAGTGTAACCTCAGCCTAGCGAATAGGCTATCTTCACTGTGTTCCCAAACAACCGGCTAACTCACTCTCTCATTACGACTGCGGTAGTCCTGTTCAATTATTTTACTGTATTCATTTATCTTGCAGTTTTTGTATCCCCTTGTTTATTTGCTCATTTATGTATTTATTTTACTTGTCTAATCCGTTTACTGTACCAACACCGTAATTTCATTACCTCAGTTATTACTGGGCTTAATTACTTATTATTGTGCGTTCACTTCCGCATATCTTCTTAGTCTACCTGAATTCGTGTTTCTTGTAATTAGTATATTCACTTAACGCTTATACTCTATAAACCATTTCTCATTGCTAAGAATCAGTCATGTAATACAGTACAATGACCGTATACAGAATTGTTAATCACTGTGAACAAATAATTCATTTATTTTTCTAATTAAACACAAAACAACAAAGGGGCCTTTTTTTTGGAGAAATTATTATTTTAAAAGTTACACGGTGTTCTAGTTAGGTAGGTTAATTGAATGCCCGGTTAGGTCAACTGAATACCCGGCTAGGTTCATGAATGCCCGGTTAGGTCAACTGTACGCCCTTGACGATTGGTTAGGTTTAGTCGTAATATTTTCGTTAGTTTTATCGAAAATATCACGACTAAATCTAACCAATCGTCAAGGGCGTACAGTTGACCTAACCGGGCATTCAATGAACCTAACCGGGTATTCAGTTGACCTAACCGGGCATTCAGTTATTTTTTCTACCCTTCGTGCGGGTAGCAAATATATATTATATATATATATATATATACACGTAAACTAGTACGCCGTGTAACTTTTAAAATAATAATTTCTCCAAAAAATGACTTACATTTTTGAAATCAGCGTAAATATCTACATTAAATATCGTATTTAAAAAAAAAATAGGAAACAGTCCAAATTTCGGAAAAGGCCCCAACAAAGTAATTTCTCTCCTCTTATTAAATATTGTTTGTGACCCTCATTATTCATTTCAATTTAATTCATAAATTATAGTAAGCCTGCTTTCTAGGCAACCTCAAATTGGTGATGTGAAGGCCACTATACTGTACATGTAAACCAGAGTGATGAATGAAAATAATTGTTATACAGACATTTGGCAATGAATCAACCAACCAATTAGCCCCTCACTCACCCCCAGATTCATTCATAAAATGCTACAACCGTTTGTAGTACACACAACAAATATATACCAGGTGTCGCTATCTGTTCTCAAGAGTGTCCTACGAATAATGAGCGTAACTGTACATTTTCCCTGACAATTGTTCCAGAAATTTTAAAACTGTCAGCAGAAGTAAATTTTAATTTAGTGTATGTATCATGTATACTGATTTGAGTAATTATAATCCTCATAAGGTTGTTAGGTCACTTACGGTACCATTATAGGAAACATTGGTAATTTTCCATTTATATTACCTAGTAAACATTTTGTTTAGATGTCTAGTAGATATATTCCCTACTAGACATCTAAACAAAATGTTTACAGCTAGCTGTTTCTAGCTAACAATAAGGAGGAAGTAAACTAAACTCAATTCGCATACGATGAGGTACGATTTGTGCAACATTCATTCGGAGATAAATTATCAAGAAAAGAAACAGAACTGTACTATCATCATTACACGTAGAGAAATTTGTAATCATTAAAAATACTTCGCTCATTCCTGGCCTTTATTTCTTAATACCTACAGTTTGAAAGTGAATCATTACTTACATTATATTTCATTATACAGAAAGAAAAAATTTGAGAAGAATCTCAAAACTAGAATCACTTTTCCACTTAAATCCACGTGAAATAGGCTCCATATTAAAATTCAACTTCTTTCTCTGACTTAATTGTTCTACTTCTGTTCTTGAATTGTATTCTACATAGAAAAACTATCTGGTTACAGCAAGAAATTAGTTGACAGTTAATTTAAAGTGGTTTATTCAATCATGAAGTGATTGCATCAACCATTTAAGTTTGCTGATAGAAAAATAAGCATGGTTCGGGCAATCATCCGTCGCATGGTTCAAATAATCATTTAAATTTGTTGTCAAATACTTAACCATTTATTTCGTTGTTATAACCCAGTATTTTTTCTCTGAAGCAGTCTATATATTAAACCTTCGATTATCACCCAATGGGTTAGTAACATTGTTCGTTCTGATGACTCGACATCTTTCTAATTCATTTCAGCAAAGTCTGTGTTCAGAAATGGCTGAGGAGCTCCGCTTCGCCATGCGTTGCCATGGTTCCCGGCAGAAGCCAGCGCTTCGACGCAGTTGCAACCGTTGCCCCCCAAATACCACATACGTGCCTGCCTGTCTTGACATGCCCCATGCCAACGGCGTGAGTGCCCTCTTCATCACCCCCATGGACCCTCTTCCAATTTCCCCGGGCACCCCTCTCTATCCTCTTCCTTCCTCTTCCTCTTCAAATAACCCTCAAACCTGGAGAAGAAGATACTCTTCCACCAAAGCCGAAGGCGGATATACGTCGACTTTGTACTCGAATTCCGCTCTTCCTTATCCCTCTTCCTTGTCTCTTCCCCCACCTGGAAGGTTTGAAGATTCTTCCAATAGGTCCTCTTCCCCCTTAGATCTAACTCCCCCGCCACCTCCAGCTCCCCTCTCCCTTCTTCCGATGACTCCCAGTAAGCAGGGATACCCGCAAGCAGGGTTCGCTTTGACTTCCGCACCTTCGGTGATATCTCTGCCACCTCCGCAATCCTCTCTCTCTTGAATTAAACGATGCGTTGGTCGCACTCAAACGATAAATGTTCATATTCAGCAACTATTTTATTATTAAAAGGTCCAAGAATATTTGAACAACAATAAGAGAAATAAAGCCCATCAAAAAGAAAAATTATTCACCAATAAATGCTCAATGTTTCAGTAAAAAAGCGACTGCCCTTTTCAAGAGTTCACCGCTTCTCTTTCATTCTTTTTTTTTTTTTTTTTCAAACTTTTGCAAAAGTCTGTTGTGTTTCTGCCAAAACGTCGAACATTTATCAGTGAACGATTTTTCATTTGGTGGGTTATATTTCTATTAGAGCCACTTAAAATAATGAAGTACGTTTACGGAAATCCATTCCTTCCTTCGTAAAAGTCAAACATAATGAATGGCAGAATAACTGATAAATATGATAGCAAACCCAAACAAATAATTTATCGACAACCCAATATATCATATAAATTAAAATCTCTTCACCAACCGTTTTTCATCTCATCAAAATAAAAATAAAATACATAGAGAGGAAGTAAAATATTGTACGACTACACGTTTAAAAAAAAAAAAATCAAATTCGGGTATTATATATATATATATATATATATATATATATATATATATATATATATATATATATTAGGGTGTCTCATTAATACATAGAAATTTTTTTTTTCGATTTTCTCTTGCTCGCGAATGCTGCCCCGATTTCAATAGGCATAGAGGTTCTAAAAATCGAAAAATGATGGGAATCGAACAGTATTTAGAGGTCACTCAAGTTTAACACTTTCTTGTAGCTATTTAGGAAAAAAAAGAAATTTCTATCATTCTCTTATTCTCTTTATTTCTGAACAAAAATGAAAATAAACGAAATGCACCTTTCATTAATTGAAATAAGCGCGTATAAATGGATTGTTTTCATCATCAATCTGTCCTACACTACTTGATTTTACTCTTCAAGCTCTCCTTCGTCTTGACGGGGATCAACTTCTGGTGAGCCCGAACCACCTTGAGGACGAATTGCTTCTGCTTCTCATCACGCGTGATGGTGGAATTGAATCTTTTCATCAAAGCGATACCACGCTCGGCGGCGTCATTGACCACCTTCAGGGCTTTCACCCTCTTTTGCGCCGTGATCCAATTCTGGTCATTGATCCAATCCTCTGGATCTTTCATGAGGAAGGTGGGAGACTCAGATTCTGGAAGGATCGCGCGGAAGAAGACTTCTTTTGTTCTCCGGGTGACGAAGAGCTCGATGGATTGCTGTGGATTGAAGTTCTTCGGATCGATCCGCTTGAGTCCTTTCTTCGTGGCGGGGGATTGAAGTCGTTGGACCATCTTTAGCTTCGTGTCCTTTGGAATGCGGTCGTCAAAGAAACCAAGCCCCACGAGATCCTCTGAGAGGTACCACAGGTGCCTTTTCAAGGCCATGGATGCCGTGTGGATGACTTCCTTATCAGGGTAGGCCTCGAGCAGGCGAAGGAACTGTAGGTCGTTCAGTGGAGCTCGATTCGAGACCATTGCCTCATTCCACTGCTTCACGTACGCGAGGGAGATGAACAAACGCAGCCGCCGAAGTCCTCCTTCTTCCCTGGCTGTCAGGTCCAGTTGGTGACGGAACATGAAAATCTTGAGGGCATAGATGGCTTTGGCCATCCATCTGGCGTGGTGATAGGCCCCAGGCTGACGAAATCCCCCCTGGACCTGACCGCCAAGGAAGTGGTAGGAAAGGATGAGGAGTTCACGGTAGTCTTCTCGGGGATGTGTGCCGTGGGAAAGCGTCTGCTGCAGGTATTTCTTCATGGAAGACGCTTGATTTGCCCAGTTGTCAGTTGTTGTGGGATTGCTTTCGTCACCGATCGACAAGAATGACCCTTTGTCAATGGAGGCCCACCGCTGTTGAAATCTTTTGAAGAGGAGAATGTCAGGGGAAGAGGACGGCCCCAGACATCGCACGAAGACATCCTTGAGTAAGATCTCCAAGACGTGGTGACGGCAAGCCAACCACAACATGGGACGGCCAAACTCCTGCTCAATGCGAACGCAAGCACCTTGGATCATCCCAGCGTTCACAGCTGTGGTGTCGAATCCCAGTCCAATGATTTGCTCCGAAATGCCAAAAGCCTGGACTTCCTGGAGTACGGCTGCAGCCTGTTCTTTTCCAGTGCCGTCCACCGCAACGGGTACACCAAGAAGCTCCTCGACTCCATCGCCCGTCACCACAACAGCAATCCGGTCAACCTCCTTCTTCTCCTTGGCGATATCTTCCAACAGTTTCCCATCCCAGTGCAAGAGTAAAGTACCAGAAGCTTCGAACTTTCGGGTCAACTCTTCTCCCATCTCCTTTCGGATCTTGTTCCGTGTTCGATGAACAGTTGCTGGCGAGATTACCAGGTCATCCAGGTCATGACCCAAACTCTGAGCTGCTGCTGCAAAGGACGACGTTGCTTGTCTCACGGACATGTTGTCGCGATCCCAAGCAGCGATGAGATTCGGGTCCGTGAGGGCATTCATTCGCCTTTTCTTTTGAGTCTGGGCCTTGCTGGTGCTGGGCGCTTGGTACGTCTCGTCGTCATCATCCTCGTCTTCCGTGTTCATTTCAGTGCTGCTACCATCCACCTCCAAGATCGCTACCTCCATGAGCTGTGTCACCCCAGCATCCCATTTACTCTTCCTAGCCGTGGCCGCAAGATCCCTCTTCCGCTTCACAGCTTTCTTCTTCGCTGTCTTCTGGTCCACCCCCGCAAGACTTGACGACATCCTGTCTTCCCTCTGCGAGGTGAGAAAATCCTTGTCCTCCTGAGGGACCTTGGAGGAGGATAGCGCGGAGGAGTGAGCCACGTCAAACACGTCTTCCAAATCCCACTTGAACATCCCCTCCTTGTACCGGTAACCCTCTTGCGGCTTTGTCCTGTTCTTCTTGAGTGCGTCGTAGGTATCGATCAACTTCGCCAGCTTCTCCCCTGCGTACTTCTTGGTGGTAGTTGGTATGTTGGCCTTCTCCCAGATGGGCCAGATGGTTTCCACCACCAGGCGAATGCTCTCCGATTTGGTCTTCCTTCCCTCTTGGTCTTGGTGGTGGTGGAAGTAAAGGAGCAGGCATTGCTCCTTCGATGGAAGTCGTGGACAAACAATCGCTGCAATTGGGGCCTTGTCCAGCAACCACAACTGGTTTCCTGCTCTAGTAACCATCACCTGCGAAAGAGAAGAAAATCTTGTATAAGTGAAACAGAAGTGGCGAACTTGAGTGACCCCTAAAAATCCTCCTACAGCTGTCAAATTTTGTGATAACAATCCTTTATAAAGGTGTAATACGGGCAAGCGTCGCCCCGACCCGAAATCCTCCATTCGTATATTTGAGACACCCTAATATATATATATATATATATATATGTATGTATATTAGTAATATAATAATATCCGAATTTGATTTTGATATATATTAAAAACACAATGACAGTGTAAAATAAAGAAGACAATTAAAATCCCCAAAAGTTAAAAGAATAAAACGCTAAAAACCGCAAAGCTTTTCGAGAGTCTTTCCTCTTCATTCGGGCAGTAGGCAGAAATTAAAAGTGAAAGTCAAAATTAAATGTAGTACTCACTAAAAATCGTCATGAGCTCAAGCAACTCAAACAAGCGTAAATTATTCCAAAAGACAGAAAATTTTGACAGCTAAAAGTTGGTCATAAAATCGAGTTGGAAGGTTCCATGTTTTACATTTTAGTGTTCTATACTTTAGTGTTTTATTATTTTAACTTTTTCGGCTTTTAATTGTCTTAGATATATATATATATACACACACACACACACACACGAGGGTAATTCAATAAGTATCCGCACTTTTTATTTTCACAATTTTATTTTCACATCTGATAGATTATAAACACATCACTTCTCAACATAGTTTCCCTGTTTCTCAATACACTTAGTCAGCGATCTACAAGCTTCCTAATGACATCACAAACAAATGTTTTTGGCTGTGTGCGTAGCCAGTCATGCACCGCCTCCTTCAGGTCATCATCGCCTTGGAATCGCTGACCTCTGAAAGCGTCTTTTAGTGGTCCAAACAGGTAAAAATCCGAAGGTGTCAGGTCTGGAATGTAGACTGGATGGTCGAGAACTTCAAATTTAAGTTCTTGAAGGCATTTTCTAGTCTGTGCAGCGGTATGAGGGCGCGCATTGTCGTGTTACAGAATAACACCATCCGACAATCTCCCGTTGCAAGGAAGTTCAAAGCGCAGCCGTCAGCAGGTAAAGTTATGCTAACACTGTTTTGGGATACACGAGGCCCTATCCTTGAACATTATCTAGAGCGTCGAACTACAGTAACAAGTGCGTCGCATTCTGACATGCTTCGGAATGAGTTAAAGCAAGCAATTCGCACAAAACGGAGAGGGAGATTGTCGGAAGGTGTTATTCTGTTACACGACAATGCGCGTCCTCATACCGCTGCACAGACTAGAAAATGCCTTCAAGAACTTAAATTTGAAGTTATCGACCATCCAGCCTAAAGTCCAGACCTGGCACCTTCGGTTTTTTACCTGTTTGGACCACTAAACGACGCTTTGAGAGGTCAGCGATTCCAAGGCGATGATGACCTGAAGGAGGCGGTGCATGACTGGCTACGCACACAGCCATAAACATTCTTTTGTGATGGCATTAGGAAGCTTGTAAATCTCTGACTAAGTGTATTGAGAAGCAGTGAGACTATGTTGAAAAGTGATGTGTTTATAATCTATCAGATGTGAAAATAAAAAGTGCGGATACTTATTGAATTACCCTTTTATACTTATAATTATAATTAGTCTTATACCTTTTATATATATATATATATATATATATATATATGAAACGTCGCGAGTAAGAAAACACACGCATTGGAAATAACTTCATTTTGAGCGTACGAGGTGGGTATTTAGCTATAATAAGTTGTCCGTGATGGGGGGAGGGTTGAACAAGTCATTAGCGGAACAGTCGCAAAATCGCCAATGTGGCCAGTTCGCCTATCGAACTCGCGATGCCTCATATATATATATATATATATATATATATATGAGTGAATTTGGAAATCACTATAACATACATATAACTGCTTCAAACTTGCAGAGCCAACTGAAAACTAAAACGTTTCGTAATTTGTTCTAATAATTTAATATCTCTTTGCTTTGGTAAACATGAGCCTCAGATAAATAAATAAAATACATAAATATAAGTCAAAAGAAGAGAAGTAATAATAGGTGCACTGAATTCTTGTCCGTTAATTGGTCCTAAATATGTTACATGATATTATAAAAAAACAGATAATAACGTTTAGGATTCTTTGATTAATTATCTAAAGTTTAAACTGCTTTAAATTTTTTAGTATTGTACATTTGTAAACAAATGAAATGTATGATGCATATGCATATATAAAAATACAATAACATGTATGAAGTAATGGCTACATCGTAGCCAATGTCGTAACACCGCTTCCCGTTGATCAGCGATGTTAAGCGACCTTTGGTCTTATAGTAGTTGGATGGGAGACCGTCCTCCGTTTCCAAACTATGTTGCGACCCGTGGTTCGGATTCTACATAAAGCTGTAGGTCCCCTCCGTCATATGTTGCGAAGGACGTTAAACGACCCCATCATAAGATGTGTATGAATTAAAATGTAAGTAAAATTTGTATCTCGATCTTACCATTAAAGTTTTGTTTAAAGACCCCATTAAACATTGAACTGTAATACGTTTTCGGGTGTGATTCAAATTAAATGTGGGCGCGGCTTAAGAACTTTCAAATGAAGATGATCACACTTCAGTTAACCTAAGCCTACGTAAAATACAGTCGGATCTTAGGGGACTAAATTTTCTTAGTGGAAAAACAAGTTCACTGCTTTTGGAAAATTGTTGATAATATAATAATTTCAGCGATAAACAAATTTCTCATTACGCGTCTCATTTATGCTCTTAACCAATACAACTTCTTACAACCAAATTTGAAATACTTCTTGAAATTTAACGGCTGAGAACATTTTGAAAACCCTTTATACTTTGAACTCTGTTTTCGTCTGACCTTATTTAGCTTTCTTTCATATAAATATTTTACCAATTAAAATGGACTTGAGACGCGCATGATTTTAACTGGGATGTGCCTGGCAAAAATCTGTAGTGGAAACGAGCTGAACGTTGGTTTTAGCTCTAAATTACGGATGCTGCTGAAGATTAATTTTCGACCTAATTAACGCAGCAGCCGAAATATGAAATATAATATGGACAAATGAATAATACGAAATATGTAAAACCTACACTATAATACATACCTATGGAAATCTAAAAAATAACTGAAAAAATTAAAAATAACTGAACAATATATATATAATATATATATATATATATATATATATCAACCACAAGAAAACAGTAATCCGACTCTTTAGATATAAGATTTCCAGCTTGGCTTACATATGAAGTTCACAAATTGGATTTTGAAACTTTACAGTATTAAAATTTTGTGGATACAAACGATGAAAAGGTGAAAAATTGGTTAAAGTTTGCCAAATATATGTGTATGATTACTCTTCTTAATTAATTATAAATCATAAACTTCAAACTTTCATTTCAATAATTATTATTTACATAAACGAATATTTAACATAAACACTAAAAAGTATATAAAATGTATACAAGTCAGTGGCTAAAATAGGTGACGCACGGTAAATATTAAATACATTAAAACGAACTTTTTTATTAACATTAAATAGGAAAAAAAGTGGTAACGAAATTTGAGATTTTTATTAATATATAAATCTTTGAAAACAAATATGATTTCCCCTCGTTCTTCATCCATCTTCGCCACCAAATTATTTATTGTTGTTTAAAATATGAAAGATGAAAGTTAATTGGAAACTGAACCGATCAATTCATCTCAGTTTTGCGACCATTCTTTCCGTTTACAACAAAAAATATAATGAAGATTTTTTCGAGCAATTTGCGCATAAAATTGTATTTTATTTTAAGATTATAAACGGAAGGAGGAAATATGAAAGTTTTGATAAAAAAACAGTTCCGTCTCCAACGCGCGAGATTTATTAATAATGACTAACGCGTATGAAATTAATAATTGTTGGGGTAATGCTGAACTAATTAACTAATTTTCAAAAGATTTATAGGTTCACTTGCCAACAAATTTATATATAGAACTTAACAAATGCATCAGTGAGCGAAGCGTTTCATATTAAATGTTTCAACAAGCGCGTGACGCATTCGATTCTCTCTCCTCTCCCTTCCTTATGTATCCTCATGCGGTGCTTTTACTCGTTCCATCGATCCCTCGCAACCTCATTCGACCCACAGACACCAACAACACAATCAACATCAACGCCCTCTGTAGAAATCCCGTAAGATTTAAGAGAAACGTGTTGTATTTGGTTACGATTAAGAAACTTGCGTAAATTAACGGGAAAAACTAATATCTCGCATTTCTGTGGTACATTTCACGCGATATTACAACTTTTATTCATTCAAATTGCACTTACATCGCAATTCTTATCATGTGAAGTTTACTTAACATACTCCCTTATGAATTCACTTATTAACCCAAGAGGGCCAGTGTGAGACAGCACGCGCAGCGACTAGTGTGAGGTTTACGTAACTCCATAATTTATAGGTTGAATTAAACACTTTATTGTTACTAAACAATAATGAAAATTAACTTCGTACAATAAAATACATCATTTCCAGAAAAACAAATGTACTTTTATCGTAATACGCCACACTGACCTTCTACAGTTAATAGCTTATAAAATACTTAAAGAGTGCCTAAAATGATATAAATAAGGGTCAGCTTCATTAGATTTTATCCTGTTAATTTACGCGCGTTATTATATTTAGGCACAATCATTGTAGAGTCCATTTTAAGTTAAATTTAGGTTTCTTTATTTAATCCCTTATTTAAATATTCTTTAGTAAATTCTCGGGAAAACGCTGGAAAGTAAATAAATTTTATTAATAAAATGGTATTCACAGTATAATCATATGGAAGGCAAACTACAGCAACTTTCTTTTCGAGAAAATTTAATCGTTACACATAAGTATAGTATGAACATCTTGTTCGACTGTGATGTTATCGACGGTAAAATGGGATTTCAAAGAGTTTATTTATTTATTTTATTTCATTTTCACACACACACACACTATATATATATATATATATATATGACGAGATATAAACTCATTAAACAGACTATAAACAGACCAGTTCTAACCGACCCAGAAAGTACTCCAGAGGGGGGGGCGTTTGGCAGGAGACAGGGAGTTCTCTTCAGCTGACTTTTCTCCGTGTCTCATCTACCTGTGAGCAGTCCACCATGCTCTCAACATACACTTCTCCCTCTATTCTTCTGTACACATATATACAAGGCCTTGGAGACCTTGATTTTTGCGGACGCCTGCTTAATATATATATATATTATATATATATATATATATATATATATATATATATATGTGTGTGTGTGTGTGTGTGTGTGTGTGTGTGTGTTATCCATATAGAAAAATGAGCGGTTTGAAGGTGGTAGAAAAAGACACAGATAAGAGATGGAGTTATATTCCATTACGTTTCGGCACAAAGCCTTGCTCACATAGAATGACAACATGAGTTAAGCACACAATATTTAAATGCAGACGATCTTTTCTAATCCGACTGGACGAACATTCGTGGCTTCACCTGATTGGCTTGGCCTCTCCCCTTTCTGCTAACTTCACCATAATTTTTCCAGTTAATTTGGCTAAACACATAAATCCCTCTCTGTGATTTACCATGTTTCCTGACGTTATATAAGCAGCTTCAATTGCTTTCCTCAATTGCTTTCCTCAGCTGCTTATACTTGTTCTTATACAGGGTGTCCCAAAAGTCCCTATCTATTTTGTTGAAATAGGCTGAATTTCAAATAAATGTCACACTGACCTGAATACAGATGTATTTCTATACAAATTACACGTACTACACCATTAAAATCTTTAATTAGTAGTTTCCACATGTGCTCCATCTGTATCTCTACAAATCTCAAAGCAGTCAGCTGCATTGCGGAACACATTTCCGAGCATTTCAGGGGTTATTTTCTCAACTGCTTGCCTAATGCGATCTCGCAGATCTGGTAAATCTCGAATATTTCTGCGATAGACCTCTGATTTAATGAAACCCCAAGCAAAGAAATCCAATGGGGTCAAATCCGGAGATCGCGCTGCCCAGGGCCTATTTCCCCCACGTCCACTCCAACGATTTGGAAAACGCTCGTTTAGGTATGTCTGAACAATTCTGGTATAATGATATGGTACCCCATCCTGCTGAAAGACTACATTGTCGAGAATGCCATCTTCAAGAAGTTGAGGTTCTAGAAAATTTTGAAGCATATCAAAGTAAACAGGCCCTGTCACTGTAGCCTCTGCAAAGAAAAAGGGCCCGTAAATCTTAGATTCGTCATTCCAAGCCACACGTTGAGTTTAGGTGAGTTTCTTTCCCATTAAGTGAACTCAGTTGGCTTTTCATTAGCCCAGATGCGACAATTATGTCGATTGATTTTACCACAGGTGTGAAAAGTCGCCTCATCGCTAAACAAAATGTGGTCCATTAAATTGTTATTTTGATTTGTTCGACCAGTTCCGCACACATTGCTGCTCTTTTTCAGCGTCGAACGCAAGATTCTGTGAACAGTTGTTTTGGGTATGGTCAATCTGTGGGATGCTTTGCGAACTGACATTCTTTGATCGTCTTCGAACATTATGCGAACAGATTCAATGTTTTGTTGTACTGTTCTTGGACGTCCACTTCTTCCTTCATCATGCACAGATCCAGTCCTTTTGAATTTGTTCACCAATTCACGAATTGCTTTATCTATCGGTCCAGGCTTATGAAACCTTCTTGAGAATCGGTCTCTAATTTCACAACATTTCATTCCTCTGATGCGACATGTTACTATCATAACGCGTTCATGCACATCCAGCACCAATGATATGGATCTGAAAAAATTAATTAAAAATTTAAAAATAATTAAAATAGAAATCTAATGCATGTATTTGTCTAGAAAGGTGCATGCAATCATGTCATTAAAACATTCATTTGAAATTCAGCCTATTTCATCAAAATAGATAGGGACTTTTAGGACACCCTGTACTTTAGCTCTTCCGCAGGATGGAAGTTTTTAACCTTGTTGAGCATTTTAACTAGTTTATGGCTTTGAAAAGGGCTTGGTTGTGACCGGCCGAAATCAATTAGCCTTTTTAAACACTTTTTTAGTTATTTTCGTTGCGTTGTGCGTTTGGGTGATTTTATATATATATATATATATATATATATATCTCGGGTGAGTTTTTAGACATCTGACACTTTAAAAGGTTGGTAATTTTTTTTTAACTGAAATAAAAGCATAAATATTTTACGGTACCTTCTCTTCACATCGAAAATTAGTCCTCTGGTGCAAAACATGTTCTATGTGATGTCCTCTTAGCTCACGATACCTACACAATACCTTCGACGAAAAAGTCCTGTCCAACAGATTTCCTGAGGTTTATGATAAAAGAATATCGATTGTGCGATAATTGAGCGAGTAAACAGTGAGCGAGTGCACTTTGAGCGAGGGAAATTGAGCGAGTACAAATTGAGCGACTTGACGGCATTGAGCGGTTAGGCAAACTGAACGAACACAAATTGAGCGAGTGAGAAAACTGAGCGACTTGACGTGAACAAATTACATTTAAATTTACTGACATAAATGTGTTCAGTACAAAGACTTAACCTAACCAATCATCAAGGGCGTACAGTTGACCTAACTGGGTATTCAGTTAACCTAACCGGGCATATATATCTACATATATATAGATATATATATATATATATATATGATCACCTGAAGATCTATTATACATTTTAAATAAATATATCTGTTTTAAATAAATATTTGTACTCGCTCAGTTAGCCTAATCGCTCAATGCGTCAAGTCACTCAATTTGTACTCGCTCAATTTCCTTCGTTGAAAGTGCACTTGCTCAATGTGTATTCGCTAAATTGATGCAGTCCCAGGAATATCATGGCCACTAACATCACCAGGTCTAAACCCTTGTGACTTTTATCTGTGAAGTTATTTGAAAGGTAGAATGTTTAAACAGAATCTACACACAAAAGAAGCATTGGAAGCATCAATTGGACAAGAAATTTCTGAGATTTCAACAGATACTCTATCGAAAGTACTGCAGAATATTTTTGTTCGTGTGCAAAAAGCTAATAAGCTGAGCGGACATCATGTAGAGAAGTGGTAGGCAACCTTTTTTGAAACTGGTCAATTTGATTTATCGTTTGATAATGGGTCAGTGTTCAAAATTTAAATCAAAATACACTATTTTCGGAACATTTTAACCCTTTATCGCCGAACTTTTTGCGTAGGGTTGAGTCTAAATGCGTGTATCTGAAACCTTATGTATTCGACGCACAGTGCGGTAAAGGGTTAAAATAAAAAACACTCTTCATGTAATAATATTTATTATTTTATATATACTATATACTGCAATTGACCCGCCGGTCAGAGGTTGCCGACCACTGATATAGAGCATGGGTGTACAAAAACGTGTACTGGGGTTTCGGAAGATTTTGAAGAGTTTTAATTAGTTATTAACTTTTGCCATATATATATATATTATATATATATATATACATACATACGTTACCGGGAACGCAGACCCAAGCAGTGAGGCTGGATTTGCTACTGCCCATTCAAGATGTTCTGGGTCTGTGCCTGATTCATTTTTCATAAACTTCTGCAACATTCGTGGAATTTCCTCAAATTTTCAATCTGTTGAACACCACCTCTCCTCCTCCTCTAAACCTCACCGTCTCTTCCTCACTGATACGCGGGTGTCTGAGATGACTGACAGGAACCCCTTTTGTGTGCCCTCCTTTCTCTATATTCAATTTCATTCCAAAGGTGGAGGTTGTGTACATGTACGCAATGACCTAACTTGTTCTCGTATTTCCAAACTTGAATCCTCCAAATCCAATACCCTCTGGCTACGGCTTACATGCCAGTCTCAAACTAAATACATCTGCGTTTTCTTCTAATTCTACTGACTATCCAAAATTCTTTGACAACTTCACTCCCAAAGTGGTATACATTCCATCCCGCTCTCCCTTTGCAGAAATCGCCATTTTAGGAGATTTCAATGTTCACCACCAATTTTTGGCTTTCATTTCATTTCACTAACATCCCTAGTGAACGAGCTTACAACTTTTCTATCCTGAATAACCTACACCAGATTGTACAGCACCCTACTCGTATCCCTGATCGCCTTTAAGATAGGCCCAACATTCTGGATTTATTTCTCATCTTTCATTCTTCTTACTCTGTCAAACTTTTTTCTCTGTCGGGCTCCTCCGACCACAATCTTATATCTGTTTCCTGTCCGATCGCTCCAATTCGGCCTTTAGATTCTTCCAAGAGGAGACGCCTTTGGCACTTTGGCGCCGCTGATTGGGAGGCCCTTAGGAAGTAATTCTCTGATTTCCCATGGGATGAATGCTATTTCCGTGGCCGGGACGCCTCCAAATATTCTGAGCGCATTAGGGAGGTGATTCTCTCAGGCAGGAGGGCGTACATTCCATATTGTATTCCTACTATCAACGCCAAAAAATCTTGGTTTAACTCTGTTCTTCGACATAAAAAATTCCTTCATCCGACAAAAATGTGAAAACAGCTAATTCTAATTCTCCACACTTTATGGCATCTGGGCAAAACCCTCTCCAACAACTTTACTCCTTCCCCCCTTTTTTCCATACCGACATATACAGGGTGTTTCAGGAGGAAAGGTCAATACTTCGGGAGGTGATAGTATCGGTCATTGTGAGGAAAAAAGTTCATATGAACATGTGTCTAATTCTGAATGGTTACGGAGATCGAGCTGTTTGAATCTACATTGGCATTTTGAATGGCATCAGATACAGAAATGACAAATTTGTTACAGCTTACATTACAGCTTACACGGTTCAACTTTATAGGGGAGGGAAGGGGGAGGAAGAGCTGCTCGCGCATCAGATTCAAACAGCTCTATCTCCGTAATCATTCAGAATTAGACACATGTTCATATGAACTTTTTTTTCTCACAATGACCGATACTATCACCTCCCGAAGTATTGACCTTTCCTCCTGAAACACCCTGTGTGTGTGTGTATATATATATATATATATAATATATATATATATATATATATAACCTTTTTCGCCCAGTGAACGTGGCTTAAAAATGCTCTCTTTCAACTGTTCAATTGCCATCTCTTCTCCCGATACTTTCGATTCCAGTTGAACAGTGGACGATTCTGGTGCTGTTCCTCCATCTCTTCCTCCTTCTGACTTAATTATGTCTGAAATCAGAATCTCCACCAAAGATGTTTCTTCTGCCCTATCTGGGCTCAACTCAAGGAAGGGGTTCGGACCTTATGGTGTTCTTTCTGTTGTTCTCAAGAACTGTGTTTCTGTGCTGACACTCTGTTTAGGCAAATTCCTTCGTCTTTGTCTCTCATCTGGTATTTTTCCTTCCTGTTGGAAATTTGCTTTCATTCACACTGTCCCAAAGAAGGATGATCGCTCTCAACCCTCCAATTATCGTCGAACTGCTTTAATTGCTTGCCTTTCTAAAGTTTTTTAATCTATCCTCAATAGGAAGATTCTTAAACACCTCTCTTCTCACAATCTTCTTTCAGATCGTCAGTATAAGTTCCGGAAGCGATGTTCTACTGGCGATCTTGTTGCATATCTCTGACTCTTGGTCAACCTCTTTTCTGGATTTCGGTAAAACTTTTGCTATTGCGCCAGACATATCAAAAGTTTTCATAGAGTCTGGCACAAATCTTCAATTTCGAAACTGCCCTCCACGGCTGTGGAGCATCTGACCTATGATCTTTCTACTCTCTCTGATTGGGGCCGAAAAAACCTTCTGGCCTTGAATGCCTCGAAAACTCAGTTCCTTCATCTACTCGTCACAATTTTCCACACGACTATTCCCTTACCTTCAACAATACACAACTCAATCCTTCCTTTTCTCTTAACATTCTTGGCGTTTCCTTTTCTCGTGATCTTTCAAGGAAAGATCACATATACTCTCTTTCCAAAACAGCTTCGAAGAGGTTAGATGCGTTGTACCACCTATGCAGTTTCTTGAACGCCACTTAGTTGCTGTCTTCATACAGGGGTTTGTCCGCCCCTGTATGGAGTACGCTTCTCACGTGTAGGGTGGCTCAACCCACAGACCTCTACTAGACAGGGTGGAATCAAAGGCTTTGCCTCTCATCAATTCCCCGCCTCTTACTGATTGTCTTCAATCCCTCTCTCTTCGCTGCAATGTTGCCTCACTCTCTTTTTACTCTCGGTATTATAACTGGCACTGCTCTTCTGAACTCTCTAACTGCATGTCCCCTCCTTTAAGGAGAGCACGCAGTCTCAGACCTTCTACACTTTCTCATTCCTTTTCTGTACAACTCTCTAACGCAAGGGTTAATCGGTATTTTCAATCTTTCATCTATGCAACCGGTGAATCCTGGAATAATCTGCCATAATCCATCTTTCCCTCTGTCTATGACCTTCAATCTTTCAAGGGCAGTGTTCCTGGCATCTCGGAAACCCTGGATCTTGATTTTGTCTCTTCTTCTTTTATGGGGTGGAGGTGTTTTAGCTGGCATTCGCACTTGACACCGCCTTCCTGCATAAAAAAATATAGCAAAAGCAAATAACTAATTAAAATTCTTCAAAAAATTTTCCTCAAACTCCAATCCTCCCGCTCTTTTCCATCTCAATTCTTCAACCCCATAACAGTGTGTGTGTATATATATATATTATATTATATATATATATATATATATATATATATGTATATATATATATATATATAATATATATATATATGTATATATATATATATATATATATATATATATATAATATATATATATATATCCCACAAAAAAGTACACCCAACTTTAGATTGTACTAACTGCTCCAAAAATTGAGATATTTTGGATCTGTTTGTTTGATTTAATATAGCAAATTATTCTTTGTTAACGTTCAAAATTTATTCATGTTTAAACGATTTAGTGTTTAAGCATCTGCTTTTAACTGAAGGGTACAGCAAAATGGGTTGCGCCGAATGATCATTTCTCCCAGCCAGATAGCTCCTCTTGCTTTAACCAATGTGCTACTTTTACGTCGAAGGATATTGCAAATATTTTTTTTAAATAATTCGAACTTTTGTATCTAAGATACGAGTCATACATATAAATGAAGAATCTGAATTACTAAATTTATAAATAACTGAAACCCTTATCATGCAGTTTACACGAAGGCAGCGCGTTCTCATGGTCACAACTTATCTGCAAACTAAAAGCTTAAAACAAGTTCAGAATACCTTCGAACTGCAATTTCCCGATAGAGCTTCTCCAACTAAACATACAATTTTGAAGAATGTTCGGAAATACAAAGAAGAAGGAACGGTCCTCAATTTGAACAAAGGACGTTCAGGCCATCCGAAGACGGCAAGAACAGAGGAGAACATTCAGCATTCAGCCCTGACTTGACCCCGTGTGATTACTTTTAATGGGGTCATTTGAAAAATAGAGTATTTGCATCACAACCTATCAATTTAGATGATTTGAGGACTCGCATCACAGCTGAAATCAACTTGTTAAAAGACAATCCAGATCTTATCAAAAGAGTGATGGGGAAGATGAGAGCTCGACTCCAGATTTGTATCGATAGGAATGGCGGTCATGTTGAAAGAAAACGAAACTAAGCATAACTTTTGCAATAAGGAATAAAGAAAAATCTGCTTTGTATCTTATTAAAATTATGTTAAAGTATCTATTATTATGTATTTGTCTTTTCATTACATCGATAGCACACACATTATTTTTTCATTGACCAATTTTGCGCAATCCATTTTGTTGTACCCTTCAGTTAAAAGCAGATGCTTAAACACTAAATCGTTTAAACATGAATAAATTTTGAACGTTAACAAAGAATAATTTGCTATATTAAATCAAACAAACAGATCCAAAATATCTCAATTTTTGGAGGAGTTAGTACAATCTAAAGTTGGGTGTACTTTTTTGTGGGACATATGGTATATATATATATATATATATATATATATATATAGTATAATAAACTAAAATAAATAAATAGATCTGCCTCAAATTCCATTTTCTCTTCAATCCGTCAAACATCTCCACCAACCCCTTGTCACCCATCGATGGCGTGATGATGTCACTGTCGAGCCAGTTGCTCCTATTCTACTGACATACGTTGAGATGTTCAACCCTACTTTTAGAATACTTGCTTTAATAAATATTTTTTAACAGATTTATTTATTTTCTATTAAATTTTTACTTTTGTGTCGTTTTACTCATATTATGCATTTATACAAGTATATATTTTCAAACACTTATATTTAATTTCACTTTATTATTTTCATAATAATAATTATGAGAATAGTTAAACAATGCAAATGATAAGCAACAGTTATCAGTCGGTGTTTATTTCACTTTGTTGTAGGACTTTTATTACTAGCATTCACTGTTACTAGGACTGCAAATCCTTTTCATACTGAAAATTTGCGCGAAGGTATCAAACGACTAGCAAGAATGGTGATTTATGTTTTAAAGAGAGTTTTACATTTAATGCAAATTAAACGGATTAACTCTTCAAATCAGTATAAAACCTACCAAATAAAATAATCTACGATAGGCGCAGATCCAGTGTTGATTTTAAAACTGTTTTTAACAGTCTGTTAAATCTGATTATCAGGTCGTTCGCCACTTTCAGCAAAATGATATAGAAGACCAAGCAAAAGTGGGTATAGAAATGCTAGTAATTGAAGTCCCACCTCGTTCACGCAATGCATGCCCACAATTTTGTTTCTAAAAGATTTTTAGAGATTCAATTTATTTCTTATAGAACTATGGGATCCTACCCATGGTAGAATTCCCAGTAATACAAAGGCAGAGGAGAAAATCATCATCTCTGGTTCAATTCGAAGATCTTCCGTTGACTCCCAGTCCGTGAAGAAGCTAGCAACGTTCTCTCGCATAGGAAGGATGCTCATTGATGTCAGATCCACGCAGGAAACTAAAAGAGTGTAAAGGCCTATTTTCTTGTCTTTTCCGCACGACTCTCACGCGTTTTATTGTTGTGTATAACTTATAAAAAGTATAACTATTTTGCCGTAGAATGTGTATATAAAATTCGTATTTTGTAGTTGTGTTTGTGGAAAAAAAATTCTGAATCAGAAAGTATACTGAAATAAATTATTTATTGTGTTGAGGAAAATATTCTTCAGGGGTATATTTTAGAGTAAAATCCTAGAAGATAAATTAAAACCTCATTAATTTTATTTAATATTTAACCGACTTATAAATTAATTTTTCATTCAACTACTGTACGTAGATGGCAGAATCCAGTATTAGCAATGAAAAGAAAATAATCTTTAACTTAAAAATCTTACTCTTTTCAGTAGAAGTTGTAATTTTATAAACTTATTATATAGATAATAAAATTAGAAAAATCATTTACATTAGCTGTGAAAATAAAACTTCAATTGGAGTCCGAGGTACAGATGGTCATTGATGCAATTTCTTCTTTTTTCTTCTTCTTCTTCTTCTTCTTCTTCTTATTATTATTATTATTATTATTAAATACATATTAAATGGATGCTATATGCATTTTTTTTAAATTAGCGTGTTAAACGAATTTTTTTTTAAAAGAAAGTATTCATTATTCATTGTTTTCCTTGAATGTATTTATTAAATTGTAAATAAAATTATTGCAAATGATATAAATAAGGAATTGGAAAAGTGAATGATTTTTAAGCTTCTGTAAATGAAAAATAAATCTCAAATTTAGAGATTCAAAATTGAAATAAACCGAGTTAAAAGAATTAGAAACTGAAGCAATAAAAAAAGAGAGATTTAAATTAAACTAAATAAACAAAAATATATAAGTTTAAATAACTTGAGTTGATTAATTATTAATGAAAATTAAAGCTATAATTATTATAACTAACAATCATGATGAAAATACAATAATTTACATTACTGTAGATTGATATCTGTGAATAATAATTTTGAAGAAGGATGAAAGGCTGTTGACAAAAGAACAATTTTATTTCTCTCGAAGTAGTAAGCGACAGTCAAATTTAAAAAAAAAAAGTGAATAGAGGATAAATTAAATTTTTTATTTACTCTTTCATGCGTAGTATGTGCGCAGTTATTCTTTATAACTGACCACATAACAGTAATGTATTTGTTAAAAAAAATAAATCTTAGATACCTTAATTTAGCTTGAGTGACTCGCAAATGAATTTATTTACTTGCTTCGGTTTGGCGTTTTTAAGTATTACAGTATCTCGATAGAGAAGCATTTGTGCGCGTCATCAATGATGTACAGTAAAGTAGATTTAAATATTATAAAGTAGAAAGTAGGTTTTCATGAAGTTTTTAATTTTTTTTTGTCGTTGTTTTAACGTAGTCGAACCAAACGATTTGCTAAGATTGTTATGCTGTTTCCTGAAACAAAATAGTAATGAGGTTTATGGTTCTGATATCTTGGCAGTTCATTAATTAATCTTTCGTTTTGCGACTTTGCGACTGCTATACATTTCCTGTGCAGTATTCTGCATCATTTTATGCAGTCCATTGAGACAAACAAAACCAGATGTGTATGCTTTGAGACTCGCGGTTATGTCGATCAAAACTATTTTATTTTTCATTGCCATAAACCACAGAAAGCGGTTTGAATATTTTTGCGACAGACACGGATAGATTTTATTCATCACAGAAGAAACTCGTAGTGTTAAATCCTTCATGAAAATAATTTAAGAAAGTAAGTTTTAACCTCAAAAACACTTTGATCCTTACTCATGATAGTTTTTAGTGTATATCTCAAGCTTCTCTCGTTCAAGTTAAAGTCGAGCTTAAACTCATGCTAAAAGAACAGAAAAAGAAAAACAACTTACCCGTTAATCGTTTGATTTATCTGTTTTTAATTATTGGTATTGTATAGAGATAAATAGCAACTAATGAAGAGACGTATTCAATGATTGTTATAATACTTATAAATTAAAGGAATAATAAAAATGTTAAGCATTTATAAAATGTAAATAAACAGTTTGTATTATAATTAGTTTCTCTTGAATCCGTCTCTCTCTCTCTCTCTCTCTCTCTCTCTCTCTATATATATATATATATATATATATATGTAAAGACCGACGCTTGTGTAGAAGAACGTTCCGCACAAGATGAGGAGGGAGAACGAACAAATGAAAATGTGTGTTGTTTGCAGTTAAAATGTATATATATGTACGGCATGCGAAGGTGCCCCCTCAGGGCATTGGTTTCTGCTCGTATGTAGGAGAATTACGACTTCTGATTAATCGAGGCCCATGGTGTAGTGGATAGCATATCTGACCGGCAATCGGAAGATCCCGGGTTCGATTCCCGGGTGGTTACCTCATTTTTCATTTGTTCGTTCTCCCTCCTCATCTTGTGCGGAACGTTCTTCTACACAAGCGTCGTTCTTACATTAATTATACTGTGTGTTGTTTGCAGTTAAAATGTGTGTATATATATATATATATATATAGAGAGAGAGAGAGAGAGAGAGAGAGTATATATCAGATCATGCAAGCAGCTTAGATGTTCAACCGGTGCTCTCCGTGTAAGGGCCCACGCGTTTATTTCAACACAACTAAAGGAAAGCGTCTATTGCTAATTGCATGTCTATGAAACCGTGTCTGTTTCATGTGAAAACAAAAAATTCACCGTTTAGAAAATGTCTGCAGAAAACATGCTAAGAGAGGGGAAAAATTAAATTCACTAATTTTTCGCTGAAACAGAAAATTTATAATAACAAAGAGGAAGCGACGTGTAACCTCAGCTATATGTACCGTACATATTGTTATTCCAAGCACAAATAAGTGAGCGAGTATATATATATATATATATATATATATGGGTTGAATTTCATAAATAATCGCGTGAACTAAATGATGCAGACCCATGGGGAAAAATGAAAAGCGATTCCAACGTTTTTCGTGTTTTCAACAGTACACCTCGTCATTGATGTGTAATATTGAATACACGAAAGGCCTTGGAATTGCGTTTTATTTTTCCTTGTGTGTGTGTGCATCATACACTCGTATATTCCTCTGTACTTGAAATAACGACGTATGGCCGAGCTTATATATCCATCTTATTCATAGGAGGTAACAGAGCAATACCTAAGAATTATCGGCCAGTAGCACTCACCTTCCGCCTTATAAAGAGCTTTGAATGTGTAGTTAGAGACAGGATTGCTTACTACCTTCAAGAAAAGAATTTATTTAATTCCAGTCAACGTATTTTCAGGGTTGGACGATCATACCTATCATAGCCACCATATTGCGCTGAAATTCAAATATAGATGCAATATATAGTGATTTTTCTAAAGCCTTTGATAGATCTGAATCATGGAATAATAACGAAATTACTGA
This sequence comes from Bathynomus jamesi, assembly GCA_023014485.1. NCBI lineage: Eukaryota > Metazoa > Arthropoda > Malacostraca > Isopoda > Cirolanidae > Bathynomus > Bathynomus jamesi. The sequence continues at coordinate 1,267,268 of JAJOZX010000032.1, forward strand.
AAAGTTCGGGCGATGGATATTTAATTTTCTGGCTCAGAGAACACAAAGGAGTTAAAACTGAAATCCTAGTACCTCTATCCCACGAGGTACAGTATAATTAACTCACTTGCTGTTACAAAAATGGTTGCAGACACGGATGGAGATATTAAAGACAGTGTCGTATCGTACTTCACGAACGACACAAAGATATGGAAGGAAATATCAAATGACGGTAACATACTGTAGAAATATCAAGAAATGGCATTCAAATACTATTCCGATGGATCAGAGACAGAAATATAAATTTCAACATAGAAAACTACCAACTCACAAGATAAGTTAAAAAAACAGCTACAGAATAAAGGATACAAAACTCTGCAAAAAAAAAATAACACCAAACCCACAAGTCAGGAATCTTGGAATAATAATGTCATCGGATGCAGAATTCAGAGAATACTGGAACATAAAAATTATAAACGCCAAAAAATAAAAAAATAATGGGAATAAAGTGTCTCGTTGGCACTATAATAATAATAATAATAATATTAATGGTTAATAATAATGGTAATATTGATAATGGTTAATGGTTAGGATTGGTTATAGTTACGATTGGTTAAGGTTGATTGTTAATGATGATGATTATGCAGATGAGAATGGGGTCACCATGATCTTTTCAGATCAAATAATGTTATTGATTAGGTTGATTGGTGGAATGAGTTTTTTCCTTTATTAAACAAAATAAATGATTTATGAATGAGACAAAATAAAAGTTGATTGTTTACAGTTAAATTAAATGTGCACTTGAATAATGATCAATAGTAATAACGCTCGGGGTAATGATTAGTCTTCATATAAAGTTAGATGAATGATACCAGGCCAAAATGGGGCCTGCACAATGATGTTTATATGATGGTAGCTCTCGTGTCACTGGTTCTTTGGAGAGAGAGGTCGAGGTGCGATGTCGGCGTCCTACTCGAGAAGTCCTTGTAACGAGGTTGAGGTGTGAGGGAAAGCATAAGGACATGCCTTGAGTGAATCCTCGCGATATGAAGTTATTTTAGTCGTACTTGTGTGACGTCATCTTGGTCGTGTTTGCGTTGATGGAACATCGCTAAAGTATTTGAAAACGTCTCTGCCACTACAGGAATTACCTAGTGGAGTTTTCATAGCAGAAAAACAAACACGATGTGAAAATTATGGAAGAGTTTACCCTTACCAATAATTGAGTATTGCTAACTACTCACAAACCCATACAGAAAAGGAACATTGTAAACATATAAATGCTGCCAAAAGAGCTAAGAAATTGAATACATCAAACTGAATAATTAAAAAATCATCTTGACAGGTTCCACGCGTAGCTGGCTATGAGTTCAGGATGAGAGTAGAAAGCAATTCTCTCCTACGTCAGATATATATATATATATATAACCTTTGGTTAGCTTCCGTCTGAATTGTTCATTCTGACGAAGGTCGAGCTTTTCACTCCACCTTAGACCTACAGTTTAACGTGGAATCCGAACCACTCCCCATCAGCAGCCCAGCGTCTTAACCACTAGGCCACCGAGGGTACCTATTTATCTACCAACCACTTTATTTACTGTGTGGAAGGATGAACAGCTAGGTTTTGCTGCGCGCCGGTTGCCGTCGGGTCTCGAACCCGAGGCCGATGGATTCGTAGTCAGCGACGCTAACCACTACACCACCATATATATATATATATATATATATATACACACCATTCAGAATTAGACATAATCATATGAACTTTTTTTCTCACAATGATCGATACTATCACCTCCCGAAGTATTGACCTTTCCCCCTGAAACACCCTGTATATATATATATATATATATATATATACACATATATATATATATATATTATATATATATATATATATATACAGGGTGTTTAAGGGGGAAAGGTCAATACTTCGGGAGGTGATAGTATCGATCAATTTGAGAAAAAAAGTTCATATGATCATGTGTCTAATTCTGAATGGTTACGGAGATAGAGCTGTTTGAATCTACAAATACAAAAACATTGTTAATGGTAAGCAAGAAAGAGAAACCAATTAATTACTGTTTCTAACATTTAATGTTTAAACATTGGCATTTTGAATGGTATCAGATACAGATGAAAAGTCAAGTTTACAAAAGAAAGGTGGATACACGAGACGAATTGCTCGCGCGCATTTTGGATGCTGCTGCCCGCATAAAGGAACGTCAAGATCAACTCAGACGAACAACACGCGATCTTCGCACACGAGTTGCAAAGTGCATTGAGGTTGACGGTGGGATTTTCGAAAAGTTTTGTAAACTGTAACAAATCTGTCATTTCTCTATCTGATACCATTCAAAATGCCAATGTTTAAACATTAAATGTTAGAAACAGTAATTGGTTTCGCTTTCTTGATTACCATAAACAATGCTTTTGTATTTGTAGATTCAAACAGCTCTATCTCCGTAACCATTCAGAATTAGACACATGTTCATATGAACTTTTTTCTCACAATGACCGATACTATCACCTCCCGAAGTATTGACCTTTCCTCCTGAAACACCCTGTATATATATATATATATTTAGGATAAAAACGAAGACGTAGAGCAAGAAAGTCATTATATTTGGCTGCAGCCGACGTTTCGGGCAACTCTACCCATTTTCAAGGCCTAATAAAATAAAAAGCTAAAATTAATGCATGACAAAAAAAAAAAATATACGAATGTCAAAAACAAACTAATTCATAGCACAGAATAAAACCACTTAAAGAATAAAAATTAAAAAGCGTAAAACAAGCATAAGCCAAAAACAAAAATTAAAAATTATATACATGACAAATAACACATGATAAAAGTAAAACTTTAAAACTAAAAACATTCAAACAAATTAGTTAAAAACTTCACTAATAAAAAGTTAAATGAAAAAACGCAAAAGTGCACGAAACATACCATGCTCACTTGACATCCTCAAACAACTGAGGCGAAAAGGAGACAGGGTCAAGGGGAAAAACAGAAAAATTTAGTTGGTAGGCATTCTAATTAATATAAAGGGGGTAACAGCTAGAATCAATATTTAAGCTGGAGTTCAGAAATTTAATGCACAAAGATTCATAAATACGGAGAGAGGACGGACATTTTAATGATTTAAGAATTTTAAAGTTATTAACGGAAATATCAACTTTACACTTAACAGAATGATTTCTAATGGCAGACTGTTCCTTTTTAGATAAAACTTTCCCTGTCCTATGGCTAATACCCATATGGGAGCAAAATCTTGCCTGCAAAGAACGAACTGTGCTGCCAACGTAGTTCCCCTGGGAACACCCAGGGCAGGTAAACAAATAAACGACAGAACAGTTCATCGCAGGGGGGATTTTGTCCTTACAACGGAAAAAACATTCAAGGGTATTATTATTCACAAAAGCAACCTTAAAATCAGTGTGAAAATAAAATTTCCTCACCACACTCAACAATTGCTTTTTCACAAAAGTGTTAAATTGGTAGAGGTCAGGTAAAACAAGATATTTACAATTCTTAGGAACATCATACGTTGGGATAAGTTTGGGGGAATAAACATTATTAAGTTTTACCTGACCTCTACCAATTTAACACTTTGTGAAAAAGCAATTGTTGAGTGTGGTGAGGAAATTTTATTTTCACACTGATTTTAAGGTTGCTTTTGTGAATAATAATACCCTTGAATGTTTTTTCCGTTGTAAGGACAAAATCCCCCCTGCGATGAACTGTTCTGTCGTTTATTTGTTTACCTGCCCTGGGTGTTCCCAGGGGAACTACGTTGGCAGCACAGTTCGTTCTTTGCAGGCAAGATTTTGCTCCCATATGGGTATTAGCCATAGGACAGGGAAAGTTTTATCTAAAAAGGAACAGTCTGCCATTAGAAATCATTCTGTTAAGTGTAAAGTTGATATTTCCGTTAATAACTTTAAAATTCTTAAATCATTAAAATGTCCGTCCTCTCTCCGTATTTATGAATCTTTGTGCATTAAATTTCTGAACTCCAGCTTAAATATTGATTCTAGCTGTTACCCCCTTTATATTAATTAGAATGCCTACCAACTAAATTTTTCTGTTTTTCCCCTTGACCCTGTCTCCTTTTCGCCTCAGTTGTTTGAGGATGTCAAGTGAGCATGGTATGTTTCGTGCACTTTTGCGTTTTTTCATTTAACTTTTTATTAGTGAAGTTTTTAACTAATTTGTTTGAATGTTTTTAGTTTTAAAGTTTTACTTTTATCATGTGTTATTTGTCATGTATATAATTTTTAATTTTTGTTTTTGGCTTATGCTTGTTTTACGCTTTTTAATTTTTATTCTTTAAGTGGTTTTATTCTGTGCTATGAATTAGTTTGTTTTTGACATTCGTATATTTTTTTTTTTGTCATGCATTAATTTTAGCTTTTTATTTTATTAGGCCTTGAAAATGGGTAGAGTTGCCCGAAACGTCGGCTGCAGCCAAATATAATGACTTTCTTGCTCTACGTCTTCGTTTTTATCCTAAATGTAAAATTACGTCTCCTTAGCAGGGATCCTATTTCATATATATATATATATATATATATATATATATATATATACAGTATATGATTACACAGTTCTTGTGCAACTTTAAACTTTAATAACTTTAGATGTACACATGACAGAAACAAATCTTAAACAGCATATGAAAGCATAATTATTAAAATTTTTAATACACTACATTACAAATATGTAGACATCAACATAACTGCCATCTTTCTTGATGCATCGCTCATTTCGATTTTCCAAAGACCTGAAAACATGCTTCAGTTGTTGCTGAGTGACTTTATGAATTGCATTTGTGATCCTGGTTATAAATTCTTCAGAAGAATGTAGTTTTGATGAATAAATAACAATTTTAACATGGCCCCCATAAAATGTAGTCAAAAGGGGACAGGTCAGGTGAACTTGGTGTCCAAGCAATTGGTCAATCTCTACCGATCCACGTGGTTGGGAAGACTTCATTCAACACCTGTGGCACATTCAAAGCATAATGGCAGGTAGCACCGTTTTGCTAGAAGAAGGTGCTATCTGAAGGATTAAATCATCTTAGTTCAAGGCCAATTCTGCTACAGTACGAGGTAACGTTCATCACTGATTAAAACGCCCTGCGAATTCAAATCTTTTGCAAGTTGTTTCAGTGAAAATGGTTGATTCTAGGCAATAAAGGCATGCTCTTTTCACATCTAGATATTCCACAATCATACGTAACGCATAGATAAGAAAATGTTACCAATTGGATAAGAGAACAGACGAATCATATGGCATATGTTATTCAATTCAAACATTTTATAGTAGTAATGCATGCCCAAAAACACATCTGATACACACACACACACACACACATTATTACTATACATATATATACTAATATATATAATACATGTACAGTAGATACAGATTTAACCCTAGAACACAAACCCTAGGACCGGATTACACCATCACAAACCCCGGGTGAATTTTACCCATTTTCGGAAATTAATATAAAAAGTTCTAATCGTGCTTTATTAAATGTATAGAAATAAATTGAAAATATAACTCTTGTACTTTAATTTCCTGCTATAAGAAGTTAAAAAAACATAAAGTAAGTACTGTGATGGGTAACTTAGATAAACCTTACTCACAATGCTTTAATACTACCTAACCTAACATTAAAATCTACTGTGAAGTTAATACTGCAGCTGCAGAGTTGAGCGTTGGCCTACAGTCACCCGAGTCATGAGAGCCTCAGCTGGCGCAGCCACAAGCCTCCTGGATCGCTACGAACTGTAGTGGAGATAGACAAAAACAGGGAAATTTTTGAGAGGCGAAAACTGACTTATGTGCACTAAATATTTTTTGTAGATATTTATTCATCATTTATGAACACTTTTTCATTGCAGACAACTTCAAAGAACATTATAACTTACCTGGTATTATACACAGTCAACACAGACAGGGCAGAAGTGGCGAGGGCACACAGGTCCACGACACTTGCGGCACCTGTGCCGCGTCTTCCTGTCGGACCCCTTAGGGCACATAACGCAGCGCACCAAGGCACCACTACTCTCTGCTACCACCGTGCCTGCCTGCAGCAGTGCCAGGTGAAGGGAGGTTGCAGATTGTGCAGATGAGTGTCTTGAGGGGGCGTGACAGGAACGGCGAGTCGAGCCTCTTCTCTGCCCAGGGCGTGATGAGTCCCAGTGCCAATATTTGCATATATTTCCTCCTGATGATCCTGTTGCCACCTGTCCTAATTGCATTTTCATTGTGGATGACCCAGGAGTTGAGTACACAGGTGTTCAGCATCCCATAAAACACACACAGCGGCCATCTCTTGGTCTTGCGTCCACAGGAGTAGTGGGCACACATCTGGTCGAATGTGTCCACACCACCTTTCCTGTGATTGTAGAACTCGATGATCTCCGGCTTTCCTGTGGGTCCCAGGGCTGGCTGTGTGTGCATAGAAGACAACAGCAGGACGAGCTTCTTCTTGGTCTTGGACTTTGTTGGGATATATGTCACCAGAGTCATTTCCTTGGTGAAAAGGAATGCACTTGACCCTAGCCTGCGACTGGCCGTTTCCTTCATCTGCGACGGTATCTCCTTTTTATTTCCCCTGACCGTTCCAACAAGGGTCATGCCACAGTCTAAGAGGTCCGTCACTAAGGGCACAGACGTGAACCAGTTGTCTGTGGTTACATTCCTTTGTGTCTGGTGGTATGGCCTGGTCAGCGACTTGGTGTAGTAATGGCCAAGGTTGATGCCCTGCATGGGTCTTGTCCCATCCTTCCCCAGATAAGGGATCGCACCCACTAAGTACTTGCTATTGCTGTCATTGGCAAGAACAAGCTTGATCCCGTATTTAGCCGGCTTGTTGGGGATGTACATTCGGAAGGGGCACCTTCCTCTGAAACCAAGCAGCTGTTCGTCGACAGTCAGGTTCTCGCTAGGCACGTACATCCTCCCACAATTTCCTATAAAGTTGTCCCAGATCTTCCTAATGGCTGCGAACTTATCTGTCTTCCGCCTCTCCTCCCGTGTGTCAGGGTCATCAAAACGCAGACAATTCAGTAGGAACTCGAATCGACCTTGAGACATGGCCGCACGGTATGTGGCTGCGCCGGTGCAGGGGTTCCACATCTCTGATGTTGATAGATGATTGTCCCTCTGGCAGCCACTGAAGATGATAACCCCCAGAAGTGCACGCACCTCGGCTGGTTCTGTTCGAGAGTGCGTTCCAGTCTGCCGGCCGTACTTGGCAGCCTGCAAGTGGATTCGCTTGTTGCTCCATTCAACAATCTCGTCGATGATTTGGTCCTCAAACAGCAACGTGAAGCACTTGATTGGGGTGTCAGCACTCCGTGCCTCCGCTGTTGGCCCTGTGGTCATGCCGGATGGAAGGATGTTCCGTGATGGAGTTCTCATCGACGAACGAGACTGTGGCCGGCAACTCCACCTGAAGCCAGAAGTGCTTGCCAGGGTGCTGGTGTGGAAGTCAACGACTGAGGGAGCATCGTCGTCCTCATCAGGGCGCCTTTTTCTTCCCCTACGAGCAGCCGGGGCATCAGGAGAGGCGGCAGGGGCATCAGGAGAGGCAGCATGGGCATCAGGAGAGGCGGCAGGGGCATCAGGAGAGGCGGCAGGGGCATCAGGAGAGGCGGCAGGGGCATCAGGAGAGGCAGCAGACGTAGAGGCACCAGGGTCTGGGTCGAACACATGGCGGCTGGTGATAGGCCTAGCTGTCACGTGGGGCGAGCGTGGCTTGGCTGGTGTAGACGTGTGCCGTGGTTTTTTCCATACACGGCGTCTGGTCTCCTCATCACTATGACTACTCTCATCATCATTTTCACTTGGTTCAGGTACATATTCTTTGTCAATGTCACTATCATACATGACCTCATATTCTAGGTCATCTTCATTCTCTTCATCATCAGTTTCACTATAATCAGGTAATTCCCCAGTTGTGTTCATAATTCTTTCAAGCTCATCACTTGCGTAATACTTCACCTGTTTATTAGACATGATTCTTGCAATAGTAATAGCACTTTAGTACACCTAGAATGTCATAATCAATGCCTGTAAAGAAAAATAACGTAAATAGCAAACCAGAATATGTACACCACTGCAAACCTTGGGAGATTTCCACCCGCTAATAATTGCACCTTGTATCACAAACGTCGGGTGAAAATCACCCAAAATGTACTCTACAGGAAAAATCAAGCGAGCGACATTTAAACCACTACCTCTCTCGACCACGGCTAAACACGCACTGCAGCTACTGGGCAAGGCAGGTGGCTGCCACCACTCCCCACAACATGGTCACGTGATCAAAATATCGTGGGGTGATTTTCACCCGAGGTTTGTGTTCTAGGGTTAAAAGATACAGTATATTTATATATATAAATTGTGAATGACTGAACCAACCATTCATCAACAGAAACGCATTGGATTTATTAGAGTAGTCAGTAGCTAAAGAAACCTCTTTTACGTCGATTTTCTTTTGTGTACTGATTTTGGTACATCTTTCTTTAGACTCCAGCGATAGTCTGCCATCATTCGAACATCCCATCTTCCCTGACACCTCCATTCCATTTTTTAAATATCCTGGTGGATTCTTTCTCCCTGTCCCTCGCTTACGCGCCTAAGTTTTAAGGAAAAAAATCAAGATGAGAGTCTAGGAAGTGTATCTTAACACTCGTGTTACGTCCCAGCAAACGATATTTTCGAATCATGTCTTTAACTATTTCTTTGAAGTCATCAGATTTCCTTTTACCAAGGAAGTTGTTCACAGGCTTAAAAACTAGCCAAGCATCTTTTTCAAGACCTGCCAATGCATCTCCAAATGCTGGATCGCTTAAGAGTTGCTTTATTTAAGGACCGACGAACACTCCTTCGTTCAGCTTAGCATGACTAATTTGAGGGAATTTTTGACATAAAAACTGGTATCCAAATCCTTCTTTGTTTAGACCTTTGAAGAAATTTTTCATTAATCCAAGCTTTATGTGGAGTGGAGGTAACAGAATCTTGTTACGATCTACCAGTGGATTAGCAATGATGTTTGCTTGTCCTGGAGTAATCTGTTTTCTCTGACGCCATTCTTTCCTCACATAGTGTTCCTCCCTGTCTCTGCTATTCCACAGACATAAAAATTATGAGTGTTTTGTAAAGCCAGCCTGTTGGCCTAAAAGAAGGTCGATCGCCACAAACAAACCCTTTGTGTCCTTTATAGTTTATCTTGTTTAAAAGAAATTAAAGATTTCCATGAGTCTCTTTCAAATAAACTGAATGCCCAATAGGCAGAGAGGCAACTTTGTTTCCATTTTGCAAAAAGACAGCTTTCAAACTTCTCTTTGAGGAATCAATAAATAGGCGCCAGCCACATGGTTGGTAGTCTTTGCCCATCGCCTTTACCAGACCTACTATATCATTGCAGTAAATCAGTGATCCTTCAGTAGAATGTTGTCGAAGGAGCGAGTAGATTCCATTCTTTGAGCCTTGATCCCAGAAGTTCTGCCGAATCTTTCGGTAATGCTAAATCTCTTACTACGTCATTCATATCACTCTGACTTATCAATTTTGGCGACTGATTTTCGGCCAAAGTATATTCTTCGTCATGTTCATTTGAACATGACTCTGCTGTTATTGAGATGTTGGCTACATCTGAATCAAAATTTTCAATATCAAGAGGCGGCTTCAGTACAGGAATTTCACCTGAATGTGGCACAGGGAGGATGGCTGATGGAATACTCATATATGTGATGTGCCTCTTATTTTTATTATTATATCCAGCCACGTTTGTCATGTACAAGTAGCGATCGTCGTAGTGATTTCTCGGTCCTCTTCAAATCATGGGGATGCCGAAAGACATTTCCTTCTTCTTCCCAGAATCCCACTGACGCAAACATTCCACACATGACTTACGAACATAATGTGGAGCCCAAACCTTGTCCTGGTCGACGATCTTACAGCCAAAGTAGGCTTGGTAATGGTTTCGTAATTGTACGGTCATTTCTTGCCTTTGTTTAGAAGTAGTAAATCGTCCGCATATATAACAGAATGAATTAGGTGTATTATTACAAACTCTCAGCATATTTAATCCAAATCTGAAACAAAGAAAATGTACATTAGTTCAATTTTGAAATAAAATCAGATGCTTACGCATATGAAACTCATAGCAAACCAACCATAATTGGAAATATAGATGCCCGTTTAGTCATATGAGAAAGGTACATTTCTCAAAAACTAGAAGCTTTTGGGTAGAATAACCTACGTCACATTCCTATCAATCCTGACGTGCCAGATACAAATTATGCATTGTATCTTAACTCACATGTCATGGGCTTTACTAAAATACTATGATTTTCGAAACAACTCATACAGCGCAGAGCAGCGTTATTATTTATCTTCAAAAATGAAAGAATCAATGCTGCATGATTTTTTGACCGCGCACCAGACACTGATTTTTGTGAAGTATCTTTCACGTTGCCAGACTTCGTGAGGGTTCTCTGTTCCCCAAATGTAGCAAATATGGCGGTTGATTTTGCCACTAATGTGGAATGTTGCCTCATCAGAAAATGTCAACTCGTCCAGAGGAATTCGTGATTTTTTATTGGAACTACTTACAGAAATCTAACCTTACATGGTTGTCATCTTCCAGTAACATCTGAACCACCTGACTCTCGTAAGCATGTTCATGCAATTTCACCTTGAGGATTTTGCGCAATGTTGATTGCGGAATGTTTAGTTCCTCGGATGTACGTCATAAAGATTTCCGTGGACGACTCTGAAATGCTTCGTGGACAACAATGAAGTTTAAAGTTGCACAAGGATTTTGTAATCACCCTGTATATATATAAAGTAGACGCCGTTTATAGTGTCCCACTCGGTGCCAAGCCAAAAGGACACTATATCCAATGAGACATATATCCATAGTTTGGTCTCTCGAGGGTTGCAAGGTTAAAAATAGTGAATATGTACGGTATATCAATATATTTACAACATAAACACCTTTATTATGCAATTTCTCATTAAAATTGTTTTTACAATTCAACTGAAAGATCAAAACTATGTTCATTTTACATTAAAACAAGACATTTTCCTTCCATGGCCATCTAGTAAGCCTGTAAACAGCAGAGCATCACAAATATAAGTGTAAATTAGAGCTGCCAAGTAGACTATACTAGCTGAAAATAGACACTATAAGCGTAATCAAAGACACTCTATCCATAGCAATTACCATGTAAAAGTAACTGTTTCCTAGTGGCGAGACACAATATCCAGATCCACTAAATCCGGCGTCTACTGTATATATATACACGGCATTCTAGAGAGGACTGACTATATTTTTACTATCTATTTCTGTATATCGAATTATAATAACCATTTTTAATTTTTCTTTTATGCAGGAAGGAGGGGCCAAGGGCGAATACCCGCTAAAACGCCAAAATCAATGACGGGGGTTTTCGAGATGTCTAGACACTCTGCGTTTGAAAAAATGGGAGGTCATAGACAGGAGGAAAGATGAATTGAGGAAGATTGTTCCAGCGTTGACCGGTTCAGTAGATGAAAGATTGAAAATACCAATTAACTCTTGCGTAAGAGAGTTGGACAAAAAAGGAATGAGAAAATGTAGAAAGTTTGGTACTGTGTGCTCTCCTTCAAGGAGGAGGTATGCGGTTAGAGAGTTCAGTAGAACAATGTCCGTTATAATAGCGAAAGTAAAGACAGAGTGAGGCAACACTGCAGCGAATAGAGAGAGATTGAAGACAGGCAGTGAGAGGTGGGAAACTGATGAGACGAAAAGCTTTTAATTCCACTCGTTCAAGTACGGCTGTGTGGGTTCAGCCACCCCATATATGAGAAGCATACTCCATACAGGGGCGAACAAGACCCCTGTACAGAGGCAGCAACTGAGTGGGGGTGAAGAAATTGCGTAAGCGGTACAGCACACCTAACCTCTTAGAACCTGTGTTGGAAAGAGAGTAAATGTGTCCTTTCCAGGAAAGATCAAAAGAAAAGGAAACGCAAAGAATGTTAAGAGAAGAGGAAGGGTTGAGTTGTATGTTGTTGAAGTTAAGGGGAAAGTTGTGTAGAAGATTGTGACGAGGAGACAGATGAAGGAACTGAGTTTTTGAGGCATTGAAAGCACAAGATTTTCTCTGCCCCAATCAGAGATAGCAGAAAGATCAGAGGTCAGGCGCCCCATAACTGTCCGACGCGAATCATGAAGCGACTGCTGTGAGGGACGCTTTGTGAAGCGGGTGGAGAAGTGACGAGTGGAATCACCGGCATAGGAGTGAATAGGACAGGAAGTGCGAATTAAAAGATCATTTATAAATAAAAGGAAAAGAGTGGGTAAAGGACAGAACCCTGAGGAGCGCCACTGTTGATAGCTTTTGGAGAAGAACAATGGCCTGCTACAACCGCAGTTATAGATTGGCCAGAAAGGAAATTAGAGATGAAGAAGGATAGAAACCGAAGGAGGGCAGTTTGGAAATTAAAGATTTGGACCAGACTCTATTAAAAGCTTTTGATAATAGCAAAAGTTTCACCGAAATTCCGAAGAAGGATGACCAAGAGTCAAAGAGATATGCAAGAAGATCGCCAGTCGAGAGTCGCTTGCAAAACCCATACTGACGATCTGAAAGAAGATTGTGAGGAGAGAGGTATTTAAGAATCTTCCTATTAAAGATAGATTCAAAAACTTTAGAAAGGCAAGCAATCAAAGCAATTGGACGATAGTTGGAGGGTTGAGAGCGGAGTAGTATGAGAGCAAAAGGTTAGAGTGCAATTGCAATGCAATGTGGATCACTTGAGTGCCAGTCCACCCACCCCACCGCCATTATTGCAAGGTGCCACCTCCACCACCAGGGTGCAAAAAGAGGGGGAATCCCCACATGTTTGTAGTCAATAAGGTACCTAACTGTGCCAGCGTCATTCGCAATTTTGTATTTAGATTTATCACTAGGCTTGGCGAGCCATTCAATAAGATAATAGAAACCATGGGTAGTGTACTGGCGCCGATATATTTTATAAATCTCAAATCTGGAAGCATTGGCGTAGCCAATTGCATGTTCATTATGCACGGTGATTCACCGGCTTACTTAGTCAGTGCTCTAGATAACTATCTCTTAATCGGTGCACTTTTATAATGTTTGTACCTGACGAGCCTGAAATAAAGCGTTTGTTTGTTTGTTTGTTTGTTTCTATATGATAAGTGCCAGCAACTAATAAATGTCAGTACAGAATCAGAATTATCACTTAAAGAGCCTGAGCGGCCCTACTAGTTTATTCATTACCTAGATGTCTTTACTCCCTGACTGATATTCACTACCAAAAGTTTGGCAAGCCCAGTATCTAGGTCTATTATGTGATTTAATGCAAGTTCTACATGACTTTGGCAAGTCAAGTAGCTGTAGACTGAGTAAGGACTGTGGTACATATTCTCTTAACACCTGAGAATCCTAAAATGAATTAGACCAGGCCAATTCTATTGCATAATTTAACCTCTGATTTAAAGTACTCGTATAATGAATGTCATAACTGAAGTTATAAAATAAATTCTGAAAAAACCTGTTAGATTTTTAGTTCCGAAGTTTAGGCGATGTGGGAAAATAACACTGAGGTTTGCAAGTTAGGTTATGTGAGAACATAACATTGAGGTTTGCATTTTGGGTGCAGTACTGATAAAAAATAAAATCTACTGACACTCCTGCTTATGTCACAACTACATAATATACTTATTTTATAACGTTTCCCCGAAAGTATTAGCGATGGCCGAGTCAAAATTTATCTGTTATCCTTCAATACAGGTAGAGAGAGAGAAAAAAGTTTTAGTTAGCAATGCTGAATTTTATAGTTTGGGAGAAAATAATGTAAAATAAATAATGAATTAAGTCTGTTACTGCGTTAGTTCGATGCCTTCTGAAATGCAATTTATTAAAGTCCACAGAGGAGATGATTTATGTTCGATTCTTGAAAAACAACCCACCCTTATGAAACGCTGTTTATTCTCTACACTTAAATTGATTTGTAAATGGGTACTGGAGGTTTTTGGTAACTTTTGTGACACATGCTATATTTATTGGGTACGCCATACTAAATCTATATTAATTTAGAATATTCTAAGTATTATAATTGTTTTAGTTCAGTTTAAAATCCCGAATTTTATAGTTTGGAAGAATTTAATGTAAAATAAATAATGAATTAAGTCTGGTGCTGCGTTAGTTCGAATTATTCTTCGACAAATTGTGCAAATAACAGACTTACTCAATGCATAACGCAATCTGGCATCTAATCTTAAAACATAATGGGTTAAAATGTGAAATAGTTACCCATAATTTAATTTCTATTTTGTTTTAAAAATTATATTAATGTTTTTATGTTATAGTTTAAGGATATAATTGTGTCTTAAAGATAAATTTATATTTAATGACCCAGAAACAAAATAATTGGGTAAAAGAGGAAAAATGAATAAGTTACCCCGAAATACAATCTATTTTAAATATAAAGTTATTTTAATATTTTATTGTAATAAGGTTTAAAGACATATTTGTGTGTCAAAGATAAATTTGTATTTATTAATCCAGAAACACAATAAATGTGTAAAAGACGAGAAATGAATAGTTACCCCTAATTTAATTTCTATTTTGTTTTAAAAATCATATTAATGCTTTTTATGTTAAAGTTTAAGGAAAAATTTGTATATTAAGGTGAAAATTTGTTTTCGTATTAAACAGTAGGGTGTGTCAATTTGGGAGGTGAAAATTAATTTTTGCCAATTCCTTCACTGAGGGGTTTTAAAAATATGTTTTTGGATGTGAAGAATTCAAATCTGCTATTATTTTTGTGATTGCTCAACACTTAGCTTGGTAAATCTACGTTTGATTAAAAAGCACATAAATTGCTCTCGGAAAACAACATTTATTAATTTTAGCTTCTCAAAATGTCAGGTAATGCTATAAAAATTTTAGTTTCTCTGCATAAAACATATCCTAGTAATCATAAAACATATCCTTGTAATCATAAAACAACATTAGAAAGTAATGACATCAGTAAAAAAAAATATTTAAACAACAAGTTTCATCAAGTCTTGCTTTGATTCGTTCTTGGACATCAGCCGCCGACTTGCTTCTTGGCCTCTGATATAGCCCTCACGTTTCTCATGTGTATACACCCTGCCTGCTGCCTCTGTGACTTGTTTCACACACCTCTCTATTGACTGAGCATGACAGGGCCACTGTGGAACTTGCATAGGCTTGTCAAAGAACTTCTTTACTTCCGCTGTAGTCAGTTTACATGTCAAAGGAGGTTCAAATACCCCGTCAGACCAGTCTGTCAGCTCCAACACGGAAGAAGCACTGGGGTTGATGGAAGGTGTCTTCCTGGGACGTACAGAAAGATCTCCAAGTGTGTCATCATCTCCACCCCTCATGTCAACAATCTTTTGGACACCAGCTCTCCTCTCCTCACTGTCATCTGAGCACAAGAGTGTCTGGATATCATTTCGCTGAATGCATACCATGCTGAGCGCTTGATGGTTGGCAAAACAGCATCCACTACAGCCTTCTTTTGCAGCCTAACTAGCCGCAGCTGAAACAAGATGTGGCGTGGGCCTTCCACCCAAGAGTGTTTTACTTTGATGTTGAACCAACAGGGGTAGTACACACCAACAATGTATTCCACTATCAGTCTTAAGTTGTTGAGGGTTTTGCCTTTAAGGCCATGTTTTGAAACCCATATGCGACAAAGCCTGTTTGCTGTTGTCAACCACCTTGAATGGCTCACTGGACCAATTTCAAGAAGGGCCTGATCTGTAGGAAGTTCTCCTGTCCTTATGGCCTGTGTGATCCTATACCCGTACGCTTGATCAGTAGAGAGATCCTTTACGACATTGTCACTCAGTGAAGTAAGAGGCTCTCCAATTGAGAGTTTGGTGAATGAAGGATCAATTTCAAGTTCGGTTGCAGTGTCTAGCATCTTGCCAATGTTACCTGTCCACTTGTTGTTAGACAAGGTCTTCCCATCCAGTGCTGTGATCAAGTGTCGCAGGGGTAACTCGTTAGTGTGGAGGGCACAAACCAACCAGATCAGCTTACGGCAAAGCTTGACCTCTACCCAATGCATGGAACCACCCTCCCAGCCAGTGTTAACATTTGTAGAATCACCTCCAATGGCCTGCAGGCTTTTATCAATGCCCTTCTTCTTCATGAAATCTACAAGATTATCAGCAATAACAACTTCAGCAGGTTTTTTTCTCGTTGAGCCTTTCTCAGGAGTGAAGTGGTAGAGATATCTTCCACCTGGCTCACTGCACACAGAATAATGCTCTTCTTTGATGATGCTGGGGAACTGACGATCTGAATTGTCTGCTTTCAGCATAACTTTAGTTGTATCTTGACGGCCGTCAAAGAAGATGCAGTCAATTTCACCCTTCTTACAAAGATCATCAAATTCCTGATCCAGGGATCTCGTAACTTTTTCTTGGGCCCTCTTGACTTTATTGTGATCAACTACAAGTCTCTTGTCTTCTTCAGTGATCAAGCCAGCATCCATAAAGGCAGCAGTGGTGATGGCATCTGTGGCACGCAGGCCAACACCATATCTGATGCTATGCATAGCAACATTAGACATTTCTAATGTGTTGTACTCTGGCTTTTTATTGGAAGTTGAAGACGTGCTTGGTATTTCTAATGTCACTTCATAACTTCCATCCTTTCCATCTTGAGCATCAGCTATTTGTTCTTCATTTTCATCATCAGAGAAAATTATTTCATTTGATGGCATTGAAACATCCTGCTTACTTGTCTGCTTATATTCAGCAAGCCTTCTTCTTTCGTCTTCTTGCCGCTTCTGCTTTTTGACTTGTCTTTTGTGCTCAGGTTGATCTGGCAAGCCAATCTGATGTGGTCCAATAGAACCAGACTTGTCTCTCTGACCTTTAATGAAAGCAAGTTCCTTCACAGGGATCTTCATCTCCCTAGGGCATGTACAGTTAATGTGAGTTTCGTTTTTGCAACCAGCATCTGCAAGGCAGCCAAATTCAGAGCAGAGAACAATTTTACACTTGCAACTGAGGATGTCAAAAAGCTTGTCAAGTTTTGCAATGAAAGCCCCTTTGACATGTAGCTTTCCTCTCCCAAGAGATATGTTTTTGGCCTGCTCCCAGCTCTCTTGGATCTTGTTTAAGATTGTGACTCGTGAATTTACAACGGGGGCTACAAAATAACTGTTTGCTCGTTCCCACTTTTCAAGCACTTTAGGGTAAATGTCCTTTTGCAAGACTGGCCGCTGGGTAGTTTCTCACATCCTCATCACTTTGTTCTCTTAGCAGTAGCCCATATTTCAGAACGTCTCGCAGAGTTGGGAGTTCAGAGGGCAAGAACTCTCTGCCAGTTCCAATTAGGTTGCTCATATGTGTGAATGTCCCCAGTCTTGTCCTCCTTTTAGAAGCCATTGTAGGTCAATTCCCACTGGTTAGGATGGTAGCACTGACGGACAAGTAATCTTCAGCACACTGATGAATATGTTTCAACCTGTGAAATAAACAAAAACAGCAGTGCATTATATGACGCGTTCGGTGGAGAAGGGACGAACGCCACAAAATTCGAAAAATGAGTTTTTTGTCGTATAATTATCCTTTAAAACCTTTGCTTTACCTATGCAAAAAATTAGATGTTAGTCTGCACTCTTTCACGGTAAAATTTAGGTTTTAATGTATCTCAGAGAAATTCACTCCGCATCATTGCTTCACACTGAACACATCTATCTACTTTCTGGTCACTCGACAATGCCCTGTGATGCTCAATTTGGCCAAATTGAACAAAATATAAAAAATAATTACAGCAATATTATTTACACCAAAAAAGATTATGTTACGGCCATAACTACAGCCGTTTCGCAGCGCTTCCTAGTTGTAGAAATGAAACAGGCTGATTTTCTCGATTTTGACGTCCTAAAAACGTGCATTGTCATTAGGAAATCAACAACTACTAAATTTACAGATGCAAGAAAGTTAATATTTGACTTTCAACACAAAGAAGGCTACGTAATATCTACTGCATACCGCACAACCCCAGATAATAGCCATCCCGTCAGACTGCAGAAAGGGAAAAAATCCTACAGTGTCAGTTTATTCAATCTAGCCCAGCAGACACTGCAACCAAAGTATTCCCAATTGCTGCCAATAACTAAGGAAAAAATAAAAGATCTCAAAGAATTATCAGACCTAATGCCTGCAACTGCAGTGAACTATTATACAAGATTGTTAAAGGAACTGGAAGAAACCGAAACAGTTGAAGCAGGTAATACAACATTCGACGAAGAGGACCAAATAATGGATTACACCAGTTACCATCAGAAGCTATCAATAAATAATATTGTAAACTTCTTGGCGTTTTATTATATCGACATATTACACAACAATATTTACTCAAATATGTGTTCAAATTCATACAACATTTCAATAAACCAGAAAAATACAAAGGTTTAAAGTTTACAAACTTTAACTGCATTTTGTGGCATAATTCGAAAATGTTGCGTTCGCCCCTTCTCCACCGAACGCGTCATATATACAGCATATATAATTATTAATATAATAATTATTATATAATTCCACAAAAAAGTCAAAAAAGTCACTATTTTTATGTAGCTTCTTACCAAGCAAAACTAAATTATATTAAATTAACAAAAATATCTTTAGAATTCCTAAGTCATGCTGCAACTTTTTAGCACCCCTCATATTTGGAATTTGAAAGTTGAAAAATTCAACACACCCTAATTAAACAGTTTATCATATTCGATTTTTTGTTTAAAAGATCGCCCACCAAAGGTCAAATTGGCTTTGTGGCAGTTTTTCGTCATGAGAAGCTCAACAGTAGCATTGCCCTTTTTTTGAGATGTTGTTCGTCTATCCCTGGCATCATAAACGTATTTGTTTATGCTTAATAGCTGTTTGTTTATTAATTGGGTCGTATTTAGAGACCTTGTCGGTCTATCAGGAGCTGGTAAGTAAAGGCCGTCGGTAAGGTGGCTTTGGTCAAGTGTTGGTAAGTAATGCCGTAGGTACGGCGGCTGTGTGATACTTTGTTACTGCGAAGAGGTCTTAAGGTCTAGAAGGTTCGTTGTAGCCCTCATCTCGGCTAAGTGATGTTGATAGGATGAGCTCCTAAAAGTCTATTCTTAGACGATTGGTTGTAGCCCTCATCTCACCATGTACTGTTGATGGGATGAGCTCCTAAAAGTCTATACTTAGACGATTGGTAGTTGTCGTGCTGGTTGTGTGGAGGTATTCTTTTCGTGTGGTAGTTATTCGGCATGCTCGTATATGTTTTGCTATTGGGACATTACATGCATCTGTTTATATACGTTAGATGTATCCCCGCTTTTGGGGAGACAGACATGGATCAATTTGAAAAATTCTCCTCCCTCACCATCCTTCATGACGGTCCCTCCTATATAAGGTGTCTTTCATGGTCTTTCAAAAAAAAAAAAAAATTTTAAATTAAAAATTGAAAGGGGTTCACCCACACCTTCCTTCAAAAAAAAAAAAATTCTCATCAACTTTCACGGTCTTTCGAAACAAACAAACAAACATTCGAGTACTTCTTACGCAGCGTTCCAGCACGTTCCGCCAGCGTTCCGTCGTCTTCGTGGACCAGCTACTTTTATCTTTCTGGAAATGTTCGAGCAGAAGATCCATTTCTGGAGCATCAGGGTTCTGCTGTTATATATATATATATATATATATACTAGTAAAATAACCAACATAACAAAGATTTCTTTAACGCCATCCGTGATCATCGTTTTGGTTTAGTATATTAATAACGATACCACACAAAATAAAATTATAATAAATACAGTTAACTCATAAACAAATTTTGCATTGTTCTAATATCTGTATTACGATATAGATACAGAAACTATTAACTAAATTAATTTTAATTCCATTTATCTAATGTAAGGGAGTCTAATATATTTCAATCCATTCGGATAGTAGCGTGGTAACAATCATCATAAACAGCAAATATTATCATAGTTATATATATATATATATATATATATATATATATATATATATATGCCCTTTTAAAAACACTAGGATTAATGCGAATACATGCATTTTACATTTCATAATTTCAAATATCAATATTTTTCTTTATAGTTCATCCAGTTAACCTGTAACGGCTGCTTTAAGCTAGGCATGAAAATACATTTTCAATAACTCAGCCTAGTCATGCATATTCGGATAGACTCAAATAGTGAATCATCAGTTCCATCTCTAAACATCCACTTAAACATTATTATCATTACCATTATTATTATTTATGTACAAGATTATTTAAATTAATAATTTGATTTCTACAAAACACCTGGCATCCCAATCTTTTAACGTAGCATGACGTGAACACTATACTGTTTAATCATGCTATTTCATTTCCTATAGGCCTATTAAGTTTATTAACGTTATCATACAATTAGCAATATATAATACACACACACACACACACGCAAACACACATATATATATATATATATATATATAACCAGATAAGGTGGTTTGTCCCGAAAATCAACTTTCTTAATATTTCCAATTAATAGAAAACGACTAGTGAGTTTGCAAGGCATAACTATAGTATTTAACCCCGTAGCAAAGATTGTTGACTAAAAAGTAGTCCTAAATCCACTATTCTAAATCCATGTATTCTCTGTCATATATATATATATATATATATATATACGAAGTGCGATCCAAAATTTCCGGACTTTACCGAAAAAAAATGTAGGCTTACCTTAGGTTCTAATTACTGCTGTCCCCTTCGAAGTAGTACCCTTGGGAGTTGATACAGCGGGATCAGCGAGTTTCCCACTGCAGGAAGCACCTCTGGAACTCCATTTTGGGGATGTCCTTCAGCACCTCGTGCGATTCCACCTGAATCTCCTCGATGTCGTGAAATCGTCGCCCCTTCAGCCGGATTTTCATCTTGGGGAGCAGGAAGAAGTCACAGGTGGCTAGGTCGGGGGAGTAGGGGGGTGGGGGACCACTGCCATGCTGTTTTTGGCCAAAAACTGTTGCACAGACAGAGCGAATTTGGCAGCGATCCGCCTCATGTTGAGTTCCTCCATGAGAATGCGTTGGCATGAACCAAACGATAGGCCACCGATGCTGCAGATGTCGTTAATCGTTCGCCGACGGTCCTCGTGGATGGCCTGACGCACTTCCTCAACATTTTCGTTGGTTCTGCTGGTTGAGGGCCATTCAGAACCTTCGGAATTCTCAACCAACGTTTGCCCACGTTTGAACCGCGAGAACCACTCGAAAGTCTGGCTTCTGCCCATGGCGTCATCACCAAATGCTTGTTTAAGCATTTCGTGGGTCTCCGACGCGGTCTTGCCGAGTTTGAAACAAAACTTGATGCGCACGCGCTGCTTCTTCAAGTCTGCCATTTCTCTTCTTTTCTCCAAAATCGCATAAAACCACTAACACTAACGCACAAAAACGCTCGTGAAAAAAAAACGCGTGCGTGTATCACCGTGTCACTTGGCACACTGCTTCACGATAAAACTGTTTAGCGCTATCTAGCGGCCCAAGTCCGTACTACGGCCTGTTAACGCTCCACGCTGCCAGTCCTGGAACATTTGGATCGCACCTCGTATATATACTATATATATATATATATATATATATAATATAATATATATATATATATACAATATATATGACTTGTAATGTCTGTGCTCGATTTCCACCCATTCTTCAACAGAATGTACACCATTTATCTGCTGCAAATAAGAACTTGGGCTTAGGAGGAAACTGTATTATTATTATTATTATTAGTAGTAGTAGTAGTAGTAATAGAAGTAGCAGTAGTAACAGTAGTTTAAAACTTATCTTCATTTCTACATATCTGTCTAGGTAAGCATTCACCACATCGATGTTGGTATGTAATATACCTGAAACAACCAAATGTACCCAAAGGTTGTCTGATGCGTGAGCGTGCAAACATGATTACCCTGCAAATATTAATCAACAACGATATTGCCATCATTACTACTAAATTACACTAAAACAATCAGTGTATTAAATGAAAATTTTCACTTAAAACATATTATTAACTATCATCCAATAACCTCATTTCATATATCTACCTGACCATCGATAAACAGTTAGATAACACTAGGCAACAAATTTCAACTTTTTTTTTGTTACAAACACGTGAACTACTGATTCCTACTAAAGCGGTGATGCTGATTTCAGATCTGATATCAAAATTTCTCTATCACGTCCAGATTTTGTGTAACCGAAAACCCCTATTTTTCATTTTTTTTTCTCACCCGCTTCTATTACGAAGGCCGTCTAAGCTACTTTTCCGTGCCACGTTTTATGTTAAGCATACTTAAATAATTAGTGAACAGGGATGTCTTTCCTCCTTTATTCTGGCTTAAGACAGACAGCGGAATTCCGCTGGCGGAGTTACCACCCCTGCGCCCAACCATCCACCCAAAGCGCGTTAGTATTTTGTTGTTACTACTGAAAGGCAAATTCCTGTTCTTAAGTGAAACTTTGGTGTGTCCTCTTCCTTTGTCGCTTGTAGGATGACGAGCTCTCCTTCTGCAGGAACCAACAATAATCTCCCATCATATTTGGGTTGAAATTACCTTGGTATCTGTTTTCCATAACTGAGATCTGTTGGTGGAAGCGCTCACCATGCTCGTCACTTACAGCCCCAAGGTTGGCCGGGAAGAAGTCAAGATGAGAATGTAAAAAATGAATTTTCAAAGACATTCTGCATCCCATTATTTCATAAGATTTAAGCATGTTTTCTACGAGTTTACGGTGGTTTTCAGCTTTGTGGTTTCCAAGAAAATTTTTGACAACTTCAACGAAAGATGTCCATGCTCCTAGTTCATTCTCATTTAGGTTAGATGGAAACGATGAGTCGTGGATGACACTGCGGATCTGTGGTCCAGTGAAAACTCCAGCTTCTAGCTTAGCATCTATCAATATTCCTTTGAATTTATCCTTTAAATATTGGAAACCACTACCTTGATGATCCATACCCTTCACGAAATTTTTCATAAGGCCAAGTTTAATGTGAAGTGGTGGAAGATGTACTTTCTGAGGGTCAATAAGTGCTGGGTGTTTCACATTGTATTTACCAACAACATGTTCAGTTCTAGATGGCCAATCATGTTTTTTGTAGTGGTTCTTGTCATCTCTGCTGTTCCATAGACACAAAAAGCACATATGCTTTGTGTAGCCCAACTGTAACCCAAGAAGTAATGATACAACTTTAAGGTCGCCACAAATATTCCATGTGTGGTCCTTATATTTGATGAGTCTTAGCAGCAGTTTCATCGATTCATAAGTCTCATTAAGGCCAGTGGCATGTGCTACAGGTATTGAAGGTTTTTCATTGCCGTTGTGCAGTAATACAGCTTTAAGGCTAGCTTTACTAGAGTCAATGAACAGTCTCCATTCTTTTGGATCATAGCGACAGCCAATCCCTTGCATCAGACCACTGATATCGTGGCAGAAACAAACGTTTTCTTCCTGTAAGTAAAATGATGAAAACTGCAAATGGCGATGGCGGAAATGGGAAACTTTGGTGTTTGGTTGGAGAAGATTAAATTCTTGAAGTCTTGAACCAAGCAACTCTGCCTTTTCTTTTGGTAATTCCAAATCGCGCACTAAGTCATTTAACTCCGCTTGACTTAACAAATGTGGGGAAATATTTGCATCTGGAACATATATGCCATCTTTCCCTGTTTCTATATCACTAGCAGAATCTTCAGATGAACTGCTGTCTGTTATCGTTGCTGGTGGAACTGGTGGTGGATTTGTTTCATCATGTGGTACTGGTTTCATTGCTGATTCGCAGTTTGGGTACGTGATCTTTGATTTGTTTTTCTTTGTGAAACCAGCAATCTTTGTCAAACAAAAATAACAATCATTGAAGTGATTTTGCGGCTCACGCCAAACCATGGGGACTGAGAACGGCATAGCTTTTCTTTTACCATTCATCCAAGCTATTAACATTGCATTGCACTGTGCACAGCAAATATGTGGTGCCCAGTCCCTCTGTTGGTCTCCTAACTTACAGTCAAAATAACACTTGTAGGCAAGTTTAATCTTTGTTGTTATGTTTCTACGTAGTGGCTTAGGTGTATATTGTCCACAGACAAAGCAGAAGTTGTCTGGGTGATTTACACAAGCACGTCTATTTGATGCCATTTTGAATTACCATACAATATCTGAAAAAACGTAGAAAGTAATTATTACGATGTGCAAAATAAAAAGAAATACACACCGTAGTACAAAACAAATGCTATAAAAACACACAAGTCACCACAACCTGTCACTTGCTCATCAGCAGAGAGCTTCAACAACCGTTCTGCTTGACTGTCACGTAGCGACTGACCGTTGGGCCGTTGCCCGTTACTATGCTCTTGACTCAGTGTTGCCAACTCGGGCTAAATTTTATTTATCAAAATTGTTCGAATTTGTATATAGTTGGCAAAAAAAATTGATTTAACCTTGAAAAGCAAGTTTCATATTACTGGCATTAAGCCGATTAAAACCAAAATCTGGACGTGGTAGAAAATTTTACTAAAAGTGATTTGCATTTTACACAAAATCTAGACGTGATAGAAAAAATCTAATTATAGATTTGAAATCAGCATACCGAAATTAGCTAGGAGCACCTATTTGGTCTTCTGTAACAAAATCTTTGTTGCCTAGTGTAATCATTAATTAATCAAAATATATTTTTAGAAAATAATGGAAATGATTAATTTTCCTCATAATTTCAGCATCATTCTACCTTAAATTTTATAATGTATCATTTGAATTTGGCACCTTTTTGCATGTATAAATTGTCTATTCCGCCCATGCAAAATGTTTTCTTCGGTCTTATTGCATGAAACAGAAATAACAAAGCTCTTTCTTACTCTTTTCAGAAGCATTTAATTTTTATTCATATTTAATCAGTTAATCATTGATTAATTAGAAAATCTGATCATTCATCACTTTTTCCTAAAAATGATTAATTTTCCATGCCCTACTATACATACAAACAAATCGGAATGCTGATTCGTTAAAAATTCAGATTTCAGAAATGAAAAATCTGATCATCATGTGAGGTCTGCGAGTTCAGAATTCTGTGAACCTACATTATTTGTATATATATATATGAAATTAGATCTGAATGTGTTTAACTTTAATTGGCAGTTTTTATCTTTCACATAAGTATTACTTGATGTTAAATTTCTGGTTATAGAGGAAGGAACACACTATAAATTTGTCTTTCCACATCTTTGTCTCTCATCTTGTACTTTTCCTTTCCTACTGGAAGTTCGCGTTCATTCAGCCTGTCTCAGAGATCGAGACCGCTCTCAACCCTCCATCGAATGACGAAATGCTTTGGTTTTTTGCCTTTCCAAATTTTTAATCTATCCTTAATAGGAAGATTCTTAAACACCTCTCTTCACACAATCTTCTTCCAGATCGTCAGTATGGATTCCACAAGGGACGCACTACTGATGATCTTCTTGCATCTCTCTCTTACTTGCATCTCACTCTGACTTTTTTGCGGCAGTTTTTACCGCAGAAGATGTAAATAATGTCCTCGACGTGGACGATATCGTTCCATTTAGTAGCGAGACTATTTTGAATGAAATAACTTTACGAGGGTGAGATTGTGCATTATATCGATAAGCTAAAAGTGAGCAAGGCTCCAGGCCCTGACGCGCTTTATCCTAGACATTTGAAAGATTTGAAAGACGTTATCGTAGGTCCCTTAACAAAAATTTTTAATAAGTCACTGGAAGCGGGGATTATTCCTGAAGACTTCAAATTAGCTAACGTTACGCCCATTTTTAAAAAAGGCGACTGCACAGTAGCTAGCAATTTTAGGCCTATTAGCTTAACGTCAATTGTCGGTAAACTTTTGGAATCCATAGTTAGGGATCGTATCGTCGATCACTTAGAAAGTCGCGATTTGATTGATAGTAGTCAGCATGGGTTTCGACACTATAAATCTTGTTTAACTAATTTGTTAGTTTTATAACGAAATAGTGCGCGAATACGATAGGCATAGAGTGGCTGACGTTATTTATTTAGACTTTAAAAAAGCGTTCGATACAGTTCTGCATAGAAGATTAATTGCGAAGGTTAAAGCGCACGGTATACGCGGTCAGGTAGCTAATTAGTTAGAGGAATGGTTTCGTGCTAGGAAACAGAGGGTCGTTGTTAATGGTAGTGAATGGGGGTGGTTGGATGTAGGTAGCGGTGTCCCACTGGGTTCAGTGTTAGGCCCACTGCTATTCGTAATTTACATTAACGACATAGATGTAGGTTTGACCAGTAACGTGTCAAAATTCGCGGACGATACTAAAATAGGCGGGAAAGTTGTTAACGTAGACGATAGAAATAGGCTCCAAGACGATGTAAATAGGATTATGGAGTGGACGGATAAGTGGCAGATGCAATTTAACGTAGACAAATGTAAAGTTTTGCATATAGGTTCTCGTAACAATAATTACACGTATACGATGGATGATAGAGAGTTAGCGAGCGTTGGCGAGGAAGTAGATTTAGGCGTACGCGTATCTAAGGATTTAAACGTTAAGAACCAGTGCCTGGAGTCTTGCGCAAAAGCTAATAGGATGTTACAGTAGGCTTCATAGCGCGTAATTTCTAATTTAAATCAGAGGATATTATATTACCTCTTTACAAGTCCCTAGTCAGGCCTCACTTAGAATATGCCGTTCAGTTTTGGTGCCCGTATTTGCGTGAGGATATTGATAGGTTGGAAAGAGTTCAGCGTCGCGCCACGAAACTAATTCCGTCATTGCGCAACAAGTCTTACGAAGATAGGATTAAAGAGTTAGACTTGCATTCACTCGAAACTAGGAGATTAAGGGAGGAGCTTATTGAAGTTTTTAAAATCGTTAATAAAATCGGTAACGTAAATTTTGACAAACTGTTCACTTTCGATAATAGCAATACTCGTAATAACGGATTTAAGTTGCGTGGCAGACGTTTCATTACTAATATCGCTAAAAACTTTTTTACGTTTAAAGTAATTGATAAATGGAATAATCATCGCGCGTCCGTCGTGAACTCTACCAGCGTTAATATGTTTAAAAACCGTTTAGATAGGCTTTTTAAAAAATTAACGTTGTTTAAAATAAAAAACAATTAGCAACATGAGCTCTGGGGGTGGTGGTCGATGATGATTCTGTTGACGATTAATGCCAGCTTGTGATATGCCAGCGTGTGATGCCAGCAATAAAGTTATTAAAAAAAATAAAAAAATTTAGACTAACACGAACGTAGATGTAGCTCGTAGCGTAAAGTAACCTACTTTTTGTTATACTCTTCCTACTTTTTTTTTTATCCTCACTTTACTTGCATGTCTGTAGTTTGCATGGTATGACAGTGTTTGAGTTAAGACTGTGTTTGCATGGTTTGTAAGCGTTCTTATTTTACTTCTTTTCATCTGTCACCCCTTTCCTATTCTCTTCGATTATTTTTTCCGACTTGTCGACAGTGGCCGGCGGATGATAATGGTGAGTCTTTTTTTCTCTTTTTCTGAATAAATATTAACCCACAATTGATAGGTTTTTCCATTTCCTTAACCCCTTATTGTCCTCTTTTAACACCCTACTCTTTCGTTTCTCTCGGGCTAACCTTAGAGTGGATCTTAGGGTCTTTTTTAGCCTTAGCTTCTGTAGATCTGTAGATCCTCCTTTCGGGGTCTCGGCGAAACTTTCGCTATTGTGTTAGACATATCAAAAGCTATCGAACGATTCTACCACAAATCTTTAATTGTCAAAATGTCCCTCCCACGGTTTCTACCCTACTATCTGTACCTTCATCTCTAATTTCCTTTCTGACCGAACTATAGCTGCAGTTGTAGTGGTTACTATTCTTCTCCTAAAGTTATCAACAAAGGTGTTTCTCAGAGTTCTGATCGCTGAACCACACTCTTCCTTATATTTTTTATTAATCTTTTAATTCATACTTCCTGTCTTATACGCATCTACATTACAAAAGCTATCCTGTAATAAAAAAGTTTACAAAAAGTATTTACATATTTCTACCAAAGTGGAGGGCTTGCTAGTTTAAACTGATTCACTTCCTTCAACAAAAACTTATTAAGCCCTTTTACCAAACCTGTCAAAAAAAAAAAAAAAAATTATATATATATATATATATATATATATATATATATTAGGGTGTCACTAGGTAATAGGGGGAAAATTAAACGATGGATATTTTCCTATGACACCCCCTAAAATTGTTCCATTTGGTGTAAAACATACGGAAGAGAAATTTGGTCCTGATTGGTCATCATTTAAAGGTCGCCCTCGTCACTGAAAACAAGACCCATTTGTTGACGTCAACAAGCTGTTCAGTGTTCACAGCTTGGGCCGAACCAGATAATAAAAAACAAGGCAATTTGGTGAAATAACGAAAGTAAGACACTTAAAAACGCAAAGAATACAAACAGTTTATTATATAATCAAAATAGAAGACATAATTTGGCGAATAATGGTACAAAATGGAGAAGCAACAAAAGCAAAACTTTGAGAAATAAAATACATATACAGTAGCAGAATAATTGGTGCTCATACGCTGATCAGTGATTAGTTCTTTCGCGTCCTCACTAATGCTGATTTGTTCGGAGCTGGGTGTTGCTTTCTGTGGTCAGTGACAACTTGAACGAGGAACTGGAGCTGTTCTTCTTTCACTGTCAACTTTCCGTTCAGCTCCTTCACCAGTGCCACGGCCCGTTCTGCTCTGTCGTTCACCACTGCAAGTTTGGAGACCACATCCCGAGCTTGCACGTATTCAGAGTTTGACGTCCATGAACTGGGATGGTGGAGCAGAAAGCAATCTGGCAACTGAAGTTTTGAGAAGAATCCTCGGGTGTTCTTTGTGATCAGTTGCTCCAGTCCTTTGCTGTCACTGAGGAACATAGTATCAAGAACCAAAGGTCGTTTTGGCGGCATGTGAGGGGCTTCTTGACCTAACGCTGCAACCATGCTGCACTTCACTTCCATCGATATCCTCTCATCAAAGAACGCCAGACCCACTGCCTCCTCCGAATGGTACCACAGGTGCGCAGACAGCTTCTTGGTGGTACCATCAGAGATCTTCTTGTGCGGGTATCGAAGGAGCGTCCTCATCAATTCCCAATCATTCAGCGGAGCTTCGATGGACAGATGAGCTGTTGCCCACGCTTTCATGTAAACTAGAACAGAAAAGAGGCAGATATCTCGAATTCCGCGTTCCTCAGTGTTCGTCAGTTTAAACTGTCTTCGGAAGAGCCAGATCTTGATGGCATAGAGCCCCTTAGCCATCCATCTCGCCCGGTGCATAGCACCAGGGGCGCGGGAGTTTAGTCCCTCGTATGGAACTCCTCCAAGAAAGATGACGGAAAGATCGAGGAATTCCTGATAGTCATCACGAACTTGAAGTGCTTGTGATTTTGCAAACTCAATGAGCTCCGTTCTATGCTTAAAAATAGCTGCTTTGGTGAACGCATCTGTGTCCGCAGTTTGGAACTGTTGCTGGTCAATGCGGGTCCAATAATCATGGAAGCGCTTGAAAAGCAGAATTTCTGGACCGGTAGATACTGAATCTAGCGATGCTGCGAATGCCGCCTGTAGCACCAACTCCAGTACATGGTGTCTGCACGCGCAGTGTAACAGGTCACGTCCAACTTTTTCTTCCAGAAGAACACAAGTTCCTCCACGGTGGCCTGTGTTTGTCGCGGTTGTGTCGAAACACATAGATTTGACATGATCGGTCACTCCCCATTCATTCAGGCAATCTATGATGGCATTTGTTTGTGCCAGCGCGGTTCCTGACAGAAGTTTTGGCACCCCGAGGAGCTGCTCTGTCCCGGAGCCAGATACAAGAATAGGTAAGCGGTCAACATATTCTCGTGACGTCAGATCTTGCATGAGTTTTCCGTCCCAGTGAACAGTCAACGGACTATTGCCTTGGAACTCGCTCTTCAGTTGCCGAGCCTTAAGGGTACGGAATTTTTCACGCTGACGATGAATGGATCCACGATTGATGTTGTAGTCGCTAGCATCATGCCCTAAGCTGGAAGCTGCCTCAAACAGCAGATATGTGGCCTTTCTTGACGAGAGTTGCGTGCGATCAAGCGCTGCCGCCAATTCCGATGTCATGATGTCCTTCGTTGCTCTTTGTTTAGACGCTAACGAACCACCACATGCTCCTTTTTCTTCGCTATCATCTGAGCTGGAGGATGAGGACTCCAAAACCGCTTCGTTGGATACTGCCTCCATTTCAGCTGCTGATCGCTTTCTTCGTTTCTCCTCTTCCTCCCGACGTCGAGTACAATCTTTGACTTGGCGCTGATGGGTCATGTCCAAACCTGCCATTGAACCTGGACGTCCTTTCTGGCGCTGCTGCTGAAGGAACTCCCAATCCTCTGGGTACTTGACCAATTTCTCACAATCAGCGTGGGCGATGTCAAAGAGACGATCGAGGCGTTCAATGAATTCTTTTTCTTTCGTCTTGTGTGAATCGCTCGTCCTTGAGGCGTGTTTTTTGAGTCCTTTCCACTCCTCGAAGACTTTATCCAGTTTGCTGACGCAGTGTGTCTCGAGTCTGGTTGGAATGTGAGCTTTCTCCCAGAAGGACATCACTGCTCGAAGTGACTTCCTCAACGCGTCACGTATTGTCATTTTCTTTTCATGGTGAAGGTAAAGGAAGTAACCGAATGCTTGCCTGTAGGAAGGAAGCTTGCATCCTTTCACCTCATCAACCGCTGCCCCTAATAGGTATATACACTTCCGGGTTTCCATCACCAGAAATCACGTAGCTGAAATGAGAAACGGTGAATCGTTAAGTATTGTTCACTTTATTTCTCAGATATTCACACACACACACACACATACTGTATATAGAGATATATAGATATCTAATGAACGATTATGGAGACGCCGCGCAAGCATTAAACTTTGGAAGGCGGGGGCGACCTTTTATAGTTATTCAAATAAAAAGATTTTTCAGTCACCATGTTTTTTTTACCAATGGAATAGATTCGCGGGGTGTCAGCATGAAAATTTCAAACTTTGCATTTAAGTGACACCCTAATATATATATATATATATATATATATATATATAATACAGGGCGTCCCAAAAAAATGTATACACACTTTAACAGCTGATAGCTCAATGATGTTCTTTCTTTCCAAGTTAAACCCATTAGAATTAATAATGGCAGTCAGACTAAGCTTTGAACAAAGGAAATTCATTCTAAAATGCTACTGGAAGTGTGAAAACGCAGTTGAAGTGCAAAGACAGTTTAGGAGGGAGTTTCAAACAGATCCACCAACGCGACTTACCATCACTCGAATTAGAGATAAGTTTGAAGCCGATGGAACTGTTCAGAATGTCCACAAGAAGCGTTCCGGAAGACCACGGACATCGACAAGCCCCACAAAGCAAGAAAGAGTACTGGAAACGTATCACCAAAGTCCAAGAAAATCTGTGCGGCAAGCGAGTCGTGAGGTAGGAATTTCAGAATCGTCTGTCCAACGCATTTTGAAGCGCTGTCAATGGAAAAGTTACATTCCAAGATTAGTCCATGCTATTAATGAAGATGATCCGGACCGAAGAGTGGAGTATTGCGAGTGGTACTTGGCACGATGTGGATGTGGATTGGACGAAGGGGTTTCGTAGAATACCCTCCGCGTTTACCAGACCTCACACCACTAGACTTTTTTTATGGGGATACTTAAAAGACAAAGTCTACGCTATAAAACCTGCAACAGTCGCTGAATTGAGAGCAGCCATTGAACGAGAATGCACACAAATACCAAACGAAATGTTTCGTGATGTTTGCGATTCCATTGCTTCGCGTTATCAGCAGTGCCTGGACCAGAACGGAGGTCAGTTTGAAAACAGGCGTTGACAAAACAATTAAATAATGTCTGTAGATTCTATTACATTTTGAAAATGAAATGTATTTTAATAAACACTGCCTTTATAAGTATTTAAAGTGTGTATACATTTTTTTGGGACGCCCTGTATATATTAAGGTAGGTTGATTTTGGAACTGTGATCTTGGACTAGTCTAGATAGAAAGGTATTAATGTATAAAAAACGTTGCACCAACTCATATTTGTGAAAATGATTGTATTTTTTGAGGATTGTTAATTATTTTTAAGTTGTAAAATTGCCGAATTTTACGCGTAAAATCGCGTGCGCGGCATTCGCGCAATGTAAACAAACAAAATATCGGACCTTATTTCATCAAAATAATCAATTAAAATTCGGCTTTTTTAACAAAACGATGCTTGAAACTTATTGTAAATGCATTATAGATGTTTATTAGTGTATTATTTTGTATTTTTTAATGATATTTACCTATAAAATGTGTATTAAATTAAGTTATTTTATGATGCGTTCATTTAATTGTGTTTATTTTCAGATATTTCATAAAAATGGGTAAAAAACGGAAGTCTGCAGTGTTAACTCGAAGTGATAGTGCCAAAAAATTCAGTGGCCAGCATTCCCCTTTGGATAAAACAGAGCCTCCTACCCTCCGCCAAGTTATTCAGTACAGTTATTTCCTCCAAAACAGCCACCCGGACTTGAAAGACTATGATATTGCTAAAATGATAGCAAAGGATGTGATTGAGATCTGGCAGGCAGTGAACCCGCGGCTGCCCCTGTATGAGGAATATTATGAGTGAAATTGGTGGATAAAGTGTGCTTCAAGAAAGCAAAAGAGATAAACAGGAAATCTCTTTCTACAGTCCAGGAGCAGAATCTGGAGGAAAAGCTGGATAAACTTTTTGACATTTGTGCTTGCACCTGTAAGCTACCTGTTCGTCCCTGTGATGACAATGCTGTGAAGTGCAAGAAAGAAAATTGTCAAACACAGCACGTAATCTGCACTTGTCCTCCCAGTAAGAAGGTAATGCTATTATTTTTTAAACTTTTAACTGGCCTAACTTAGTGCGATTAGGTGCCTTTTAAATGGAAGGAAATTCAATGCTTGTAATTGAAAAATATCAGCATTTTCCTCCTGTAATCTTTTTCCCCCCCCCCTGGTAATAGAAATTAATAATAAATTTTTTTTCAGTATTTTATCTCTTATTTTAGATCCGCTATTTAATATACTTTAATATTTCAGGTTCCAGTAGAGGAGAGGGAATACTTGAGAGATCAGAGGGCCAAAATAGGACCCAAGGGCTCTTTCCAGCTGGGATATGTGGATAAAACTGCTGTGAAGAGAGACCAGAGGGCTGCAGCTGAAGCAGAAAGATTACAGAGCCAGATTCAACAGCAGCAGGAAGTGGATTTGGCCACTTTTGCCTCCACACCTTCACAAGATATTTCTTTTGAATCCAGCTCAGGAGAATCAGGAGAGGTAATATATATTTTTTCTTATATCTTATCCCATTTTTACCCAAATTTATCCCTACTTTTTGTCCCTATTTCCCCCCTTTTTTCCCCCATTTTCGTTTCAGTAATTTATTCTTATTTCCGCCCATTTTCGTCGATTTTTACCAATATTTTTCCCTACTTTTTCCTCTATTTTCCCCCATTTTCGCTTTAGTATTTTATTTTTTATTTTCATTTCAGCCATCTGGTGGTGAAGCTGAAGAGTTCAAGCCAAGGAGGCACCCAAGTGGAGGTTACAGCTTTTTGAAAACCCCAGATATGCCATGGAACTGATCAGGGGTGATGTTTCTTCCAATCTTGGGGCAAGTCTTGCTAATGCCTTCCTTCTGGACTTACAAGCTATGGACCTGCTTAAGCCTGGCCTTGATGTGAAACAGATAATAGTTGATAAATCGAAAATGGACAGGGAAAATGCTAGAATGAAAGTGAAAAGTGATGAAAAGCACATTGAGGGTCTGGAAAAGTTAGTCTGTATTGGGATTGATGGGAAAGTTGACAAGGACACTTTGCTGTACAGAGAAGTTAAGGATGAAAATGGGGAGACTAAGCTGAAGAAAGGAAAGGGAGAAGAGCACCATTTGACTTTCACAAAGGAGCCGGGAACTGAAAGTGGAACATATCTTACTCACAGAGTCATCCCAATTAAAGGTGCGACTGGAGTTCTTCTTGGTGAAGAAGTTGCTAGTGTCTTGGAGGAGTTTAACAGTGTTCTTACCCTGAAAGCTGTTCACTCCATCAGAATGAGCTTCCTTTCAGAGCTGTTTTCAAGCATCTTGATGGCAGTACCAAAAGTCCCACTGCTTTCACTGGTCCGCTGGGAAAACTCTGTGAAATTGACTACCAACATCTGTCACAAGTGGAATTCATCAAACTCAGTGGCCCCCTGGATGACATGGAATTTGCTGAGGAGACACTGAATGATCTCAGTAGCGACCAGAGGCTTCTTTTGGAGTATGTGCTTGGAATTTCCAGGGGCAAAGTCAACCCAAGATTTGCTGCCTGGAAAATTGGACCATTAAACCATGCAAGATGGTTGACTTTGGCAATTAGATTGATGTGTCTGTGGACCAGAGGTGCTTACCCTCCAGAACTACAGGATAAGCTTTATCAGGCCATCAAGTTCATTGTGGAAGTGTATGCAGTTAGTTGGTTTGAGATCAAAAGGGACAGGAAGTTCAACAATCAGCAGCTGTACATCTTCAACATGATCCAGAGGATCAAGCAGCAGTCTGAAGAAATCCAGGGTGTTGCTTTCAAGAACCTGAAATACAATGCTTTTGCCTTGCTGCCCGAGAATGTGCTGTACTCCATGATGAAGTCTGATGACTTGGAAGTGAGAAAAGCTGCTCTCAAGAAAATTCTGTCCATCAGGTAAGCATTTATTAATTTTAAAAAATGTGAAAAAAAAAATTTGATTATAGGGATTTATTTAATAAAAAAAAGGCCAGAGTTCTATAAATCCCCATAATCGAATTTTTTTTCACATTTTCTTATCCCAATTCCCCCCCTCCCCTCTGATAATGGAAATAATCTTACCTTCTTTCTGAAAAAAAATTCGATTATGGGGATTTATAGAACTCGGGTTTTTTTTTTTTAATTTAAGTTAAATTAAATCAGCAATTCTGAGACTAATAGGGATTAAATCTTAAACTGGAATAAAAAATAAATTAATTATTATTATTCTTTCAGAAGTGGGAAGCCAGCCAAGAAGAGGCTGAAGAAGATCACAGCCATCAACATTGAAGCTACCCATTGGTCAGAACTAATCAACCTTTCTCAAAGTGGCATCTGTGAACCTGCTCTCACAGAAGACTTTTCTGACCAGGAGCTTCAAGAAGCATTGCTGAATGGCACCAAGCTGGAGCTGCCTGATCTACCTTCACATTCTCAGAGTGTTGAAAGGGCCGTGAAGCTGACATCTGAAGCTTCCCATACTGTTTATGGACTCGAATCAAGGCACAAACACATTCTGGCCAAAGCCCTAAGCCGCCAGATGAGGCCTTCCTTTGCTTCTAAGGGCTCTTACAGTGAAAATTATGATGATCTTGGGATCTAAATGTGTCTCTTTAACTCTGTACATGTTTTTTTTACTTTTTTTCAATAAAATTGTAACTTTTTTCAGGATTTTTTTATGAAAATAGCATGATTTTTTCGGCCGAAAATTGCGAAAATGCGGTATTTTTCGGTACGATTTTTTGACGATTTTTGAAACGGTTTCCTCAAAAAACGGTTAAAGCTAGGGATCTGAAATTGTTTGTCAGTTACTATTATATTCCGCGCAAGATGAGAGAGAGAGAACGAAACAAATGAAAAAATGAGGTAACCACCCGGGAAGCGAACCCGGGATCTTCCGATTGCCGGTCAGATATGATAACCACTACACCATGGGCCTCACTCCTTCAAATGCCGTAATTCTTCTACATACGCGCAGAAACCAATGCCCCAAGGGGGCACCTCCCGCATGCCGTAACATTATATACATTTAACTGCAAACACGCAGTATAATTAACGTAAAGAACGACGCTTGTATAGGAGATAATCCGCGCAAGATGAGAGAGAGAGAACGAAACAAATGAAAATATATATATATATATATACAGGTCGTCCGATAAGTGAGTGGCGATTCTATGTCAGTTAGCATAGTGTACTAATATCTTTGATATCTAATAAATGTCTATGCTTTTTTCAATTAAGCTAGCTTCACATGAAATCCAAATTTTTAATTTTGCAGTAATTCATGTTTATTCATGTTTGTTCTGGTTTTTCATTGTTTTATTTTTATTATTTCTATTTATTGGCGTTGCAATGGCTGAGGTAGACGCACCTGTTGATAAAATTTGTGATCAAAGTCCCTACACATATGAAGCACGGATATTAGCAGCAACATGGTGGCATGAATCTGGAAAAACCAAGCATTGCATGAAGGTAGTACGCGAAAGGTTTGAACAAAGATTTAATGATGTGCCGCCAAAGGGCGAAATTATTAGAAAATGGGAACACAAATTATTCACAACTGGGATGATAATTGATAAAAAACGCCGTGGTCGCCCCAAAGCAAGAGCAAGATTGGAAGATGATGTTCAAGTGTCAATTCGACAATCGCCAACCAAAAGTATTCGTAGGCGTATATCTGCATTAAATGTTCCGAAATCAACACTGCATGATTTGATGAAAAAAGACTTGCATTTTAAAGCTTTCCGCCCAACCTCCATTCAGTTTTTATCACCACAAGATAAAATTGTCAGAGTTAATGCTTGTCAACAAATTCTTGAAGCTTTTCCAAGTAAAGCCGAGAGAGATCGTACGTTCTTCAGTGATGAATGTGCCCTTTATGGCGATGGCAAAAGCAAATTTTGGTTTTTTTGGTCGAAAGAAAATCCTCATTATTATGATCAAGTAAAACAGTATCTCCTCGAATCATGATATGGTGTGCAATATCAGCGCATTGTTTAATTGGTCCATTTGTGTGCACTGGTCGAATTACTTCAGGAAGTTATATCGACATGTTGGAGAACAGATTTCTACCCGCTTTAAGAAATACGAATATTCGCAACCCTATTTTTCAGCAAGATGGTGCTCCAGAACACACCGCTTTCGCTGCGCGTGAGTTCCTAGACAGAAATTTTCCTGGCAGATGGATCGGAAAGTATGGTCCTGTACCTTGGCCTCCGCGGAGTCCGAACTTGACTACCCCGGATAATACCCTCTGGGGAATCCTCAAGTTGCAGATTAATGGCCGTGAAAATCAAAGTGAATCTGTTCTGACAAAAATCGCAGAAGTTGTTAAGTGACATCAATGAGGATAAAGAACTTTTACAAAAAATGTCAGACAGGACATGGAGACGCATACAGCTTGCTGTTCGTGTAAATGGCGATCAGGTTGATCCCTATGACAATTAATTATCGAATTAATTGTAAGTTTACTAATAATAAAATTCCTTCTAATAAAATTTTTATTATCCTTTATCTTTTATTTATAAATTGTTCCCGAATCGCCACTCACTTATCGGACGACCTGTATATATATATATATATATATATATATATATATATATATATATATATATATATATATATGTGTGTATATCGCAATCATCAAATTTTCAAATTTGAGCTAAAAGAAACAATTCTAACCTTAATGTATACAAAGTTAATATTTTTATTTTTCCCTCTAAATTAAAGGCTTTTCGAAATTCACATAATAAATTACGTTGTCTTTACATTTTCTCAGTTGTTTCGCCAGCTTAACATTATCAAATGTTCTAGTATTCTATCATTACAGACTTTTACAATTAAGAGTGCAAAACATCTCTTTAATAGACATATGCAGGCTAACGAGTACTTTAATTGTACAAAGCCCCATCTACTTACAGGGTTTCTCCTCAAAAATGACAGCAGCTACCCTTGGTGAAAACATACATTACAGATGACGTAACAAGTGAGCGCCTAATCATACCTGTACTGAATCATTTCAGCTACACATTCAGCTGTAGACCCATCGACCAAACATTCCTATTATACAAGTACCCCAAAAGGTACCTTATTGCTTATAAATCTTGGAGTTCTTAATAATTGGCAATGAAGATCTTTAGATTTTCAACCTCTTTTTTCCAGCTCAAATACGCACGAGACTACTAAACGAACGCTCACTACAGGTAATTGGGGGGGGGGGGGGGTCATCACTGTAATTAACTGCTTATGTGATCACAGAGGAGATAAGAGATTGCTAGTCAGGCATCAGTGTTTGCATGTACGTATGTAACTACATCACGTAGGGCAACTGTTCAAGGGTACCCGTCAGTACAAAGTTGGTACTGAAGAGGTTACACTCTCTCTTTCTACTGTGAACGTCCTTCCTTTTGCATCCTTGAGAAGCAACTCTTTACACTGGACATACATTTTGCAGTCTACATGGTTAAATCGGTCAATTATGGGCATTATAATGAGATCGAGAGCTTCATAATCTAACTTTCTGTAAAGATCTTCAGGTGCTTGGTGGTCTTCCGATGGAACACAACTCTCTTTTAGCCAAGCTGGAACTCTTCTAAATCGAGGAAGTGAAGGCATATCTACTGCCAGGAAGTATCTAGTGACAGTACTTTTTACCAGAAAAAGTTAGACCCTTCATCATTACGCATATTTCAAAGAGTTTTAACAGTCATACCAGCATTAGTCTATATATATATATACACACACCAGCATAAATGAAAGTATGCATTTCTTAAAACGTTTGACCAATAAAATAACGGAACCCAGGAACAAACCATATGGCTTAGTTGAATATTGGTCAGTCCAAAGTCTGACTAGTCTGACTGCCTCCGAAGATCTTGTTATAGTTGACCGTCCTCTGTTGACAGTAGCTTAATAGTGAATACTTCTAGGGTTCATTTCAACATAACACCTGGTAAATCATTAACACACAACTAAAACACAATTCTCTCTCTCTCTCTCTCTCTCTCTCTCTCTTTACACACGCGCACACACACACACACACACACACACACACACACACATATATATATACACACATATCTATATATATATATATATATAGTGTTGGAGTAGCGGCAGCACTGATTGTTTTGAGGAAATGCGGCGTAAGGACTAGGGCCCTACATTTTACTTGAATTCCAGCTTCAGTTCGTTACTCGCTACCTTTTAAGTGAATAAAGCCATTTTTGTCCTTATAGTTACAAGACAATAATATTACTATAAATAAAGCAATGAAAAAATTAGATTTGGGTCACTAACAACGACGTGTGGATGAGTCGAAGTCTACCTATGTTATCAACTGGAACGGAGTATATTTAGTTTGATACATGTAGTCAAACTTATTTTATTTTTCTGTAAATAAATAAATGTGTATTTAACCGTCTTTATTATTTTTACTAGGGTGTGTTCAAAAAGCAGCATGAAATAATCCAGTTCTACTAGCAGCTCTTATTCCAAAGAATTGTGGATTGAATCAGTCCAATTTTTCACTCTCTCACCACTGAAGAAAATGTAACGCAATATTAGTTCCTGCCTCTCGTCTGTTTTATTCATATCTTATTGTTCTATGCAGTATACACCTTTTTACCCTCACACAGCTGCTCAGTAACTGAAAACAACAACTTAGCTACTGAATTTGTTGAGTACAGATATATACATCGAAGCTATTTACTAATACTTGCAAAATTACACATACGTATTGGAGAATTTTTACTCCAATTTTTATTGCTTTTCAAAAACAACAGTAACGCGCACAACAATGTGTATATATATATATATATATATATATATATATAAAAAATTAAGGTTCTATCACAGATGCGAGACAAATCGGCAACAGGGCCAGACACATGGAGTGCCGCATTTCTGAAGAAATGTAAAGAGAGTTTTGCCAAACCGCTATACTTACTATAGAGGAAATCACTCGACACGGAGCCAATTCCACTGTCATTAAAGAACGCGAACATTGTCCCTTTATTCAAAGGTGGTAACAGAGCATTGCTCAAGAATTATCGGCCGGTAGCTCTCGCCACGCACCTTATAAAGTGCTTTGAATGTATAATTAGAAGCGAAACTACCTGCTACCTACAAGGAAAGAACTTATACACCCCAAATCAACATGGTTTCAGGGCTGGAAGATCGCGGGTATCACAGCTATTAGACCACCAGGAGAAAATATTGGAAACACTGAGTCGAGGACAAAATATAGATGTAATATATACTGAATTTGCTAAAGCCTTTGATAAATGTGACCATGGAATTATAGCTCATAAACTTAAGAATACGAGAATTATTGTAAAGCTGGGAGGGTGGATATTTAATTTCTCGACGCAAAGAACACAAAGAGTGGTGGTAAATGGAGTCAAATCGGAAGTCTCGGAAGTAGAGAGCTCTGTCCCACAAGGGACAGTAGTAGCGCCTTTGCTGTTCATAATAATGATTGCATATATTGATGCAGATATCATTGCCAGTTTTGTATCATTTTTCGCAGATGACGTAAAGATATGCATGGAAATATTGAATGAAGGTGTCATAGAAAGATCACAATACGACATTGAAACATAGATAGATAGATAGATAGATAGAATAACCTTTATTGATAATAAAATAAATACAGTAGTCTTTTTACAATTTACAATTTTTACAATGACATAAATAATTGTGAAGCTCGACTATTTATTTTTATTTTTTTTTTTTATTTGGCCCTTAAGCTTTAGGCTTTACTGGGCTCTTATTAAAAATAAGCAGCTAGCCGTTATAAATTAATAATAATAAAATAAATAAATAAGTAAATAAGTATTATTAATAGTTAAAGCCTGTATTTCAATATTAAACAATATTAATGGACAATATTAAACATTATTAGTGGACATTAATCCAAGATTTTTGTTAGTATCCCATTATTAATCGGGATTTTAACTTGGTTTTAAACAAATTTACATTCGCAATATTTTTTATATCGGAATTTACGCAATTAGAACATTGTTCCAGTGGGCAGAAGGTAACAATATGAAATTCAACGAAGAAAAATTCCCACTTCTAAGATATGGTAATAACATGAAGCTACAGAAAAAAAGGGTGCAAAACTCTGCAGGCCAAACATATAACACCAAATCCATAAGTCAGGGATTTTGGAGTAATAATGCCGTCGGATACAGAATTCAGAGAGCACTATAACAACAAAATTACAACGGCTAGAAAAATAATGGGCATAATCTGGAGGAGCTTCCCCAGCAGAAAAGCAAACATCATGCTCAAATTATAGAAAAATCTAGTCCTACCAATAATTGAGTATTGCTCAGTACTCACAAACCCATACAGAAAACGAGAAATTGCGAACATTGAAGCTATACAAAGAACTTTTACATCTAAGATAGAGGAAACGGATGGTGAAGGCTACTGGTCTCGCCTAAAATCACTGGAACTCTACTCTTTCGAAAGAAGGAGTGAGCGATACACAATAATATACATATGAAAAATACTTGAGGGTTCTGTCCCTAACCTTAGAAATGAGATAGAAACAAACTGGAATGAGGGAATAGGAAGATTTTGTATGGTCCCATCTGTGATGGGGCAAGGGGACCATGAAAACGAGGATGGAAAATACCCTAAGAATACGAGGTCCAAAGCTTTTCGATGTCCTATCAAAAGAAGTGAGGAATCTCCAGCACACCGCCGTCAATAACTTCAAGAACCAACTGGCCATATTCCTGTGCAAAGTCCATGACCAACCATGCATGGTGGCTGGCTACTTTAGGTGAGTTCGAACGACGGTTCAGGATCGATCTATGATCGATCCCCTCTGCAGCATCCCGCCTCATTTGCGGGAATTGGTGAAGAAGAGAATTGCTGTCAGGTCTCCTTCCGCCCTCGTAGCCAGCCACAAATGGTTGGTCATGGACTTTGCACAGGAATATGGCCAGTTGGTTCTTGAAGTTATTGAGGTCGGTGTGCTGGAGATTCCTCACTTCTTTTGAGAGGACATTGAAAAGCCAGAAATGCGGTACCCCATGTGTCTGGCCCTGTTGCCGATTTGTCTTGCATCTGTAATAGAAACTTAATTTTATATATATATATATATATATATGTATGTATGTATGTATGAAA
Source organism: Bathynomus jamesi (assembly GCA_023014485.1). Classification (NCBI taxonomy): domain Eukaryota; kingdom Metazoa; phylum Arthropoda; class Malacostraca; order Isopoda; family Cirolanidae; genus Bathynomus; species Bathynomus jamesi. The sequence continues at coordinate 1,309,320 of JAJOZX010000032.1, forward strand.
ATTATTTCACGAAAGTAACATTATAGGTCACTCCCCCCCAAAATATATATATATATATATATATATATAATAAATATAGAAATAAAAATTGTGGAGGAGCATACAAATTTGTAAGGAAAAACTACCAATTTTAGCACTTTGCCCTTCTTGTCTAAATCCGTTCGGAACAAATTCAAAACAAGAGGATCAAGTGGATTGTTTACAACCAATTTTATAGATAATGCCTGAATTATATATAGATCACAAAAATTAAAAAAATTAAAAATAAATTGAAAAATAAAAATTATAAGAGGAGCATACAAATTTTATGGGAAAAGCTACTAAAGTTTTAGCACTTTGCTCTTCTTGTCTAAATCCGTTCTGAACGAATTCAAAACAACAGGATCAAGTGGAAAAAGACCCTGGCTCATGTTAAAATTACTTGTAAGTTGAATTATAGCAGACTAAAGACTATTTCTATTAACAATGTTGCTAGAGTGAAACAAAACTGACGTATTATTCCAATCACTAGAGTGGGATAACTCTGACAAATGGACAAAAAGGGCACTGGACGACTGTCCCATTCTAACGGAATATTGATGCTGTTTTACACGTGTGTGCAAATCCTTTCCCGTCTGACCAATGTAAAAGGAATCACATTGTTTACAATAAATTTTATAGATATAGCCTGAATTATTGGCAATGCTATTTTTAACTATGATATTTTTCACAATATTGTTATATGAAAATATGACATCATTATTCGTTTAAGTACATTAGCAATGCCTAAAAAGCGTGGGAAAAATGGAAGTACTAAAATATTCTTTGACAAAGTGCGAGTGTTATTATTCACGCGATAGAAGGTTCGTTTTGCCTTGTTAAGACAAGATTCCATAAACGCAGGTGGGTAGCACAGATCACTTCCAATACCGTTGATTTTTTCTAATTCGGCACTCATGTATTCCGGACTGGCGATCCTAAGAGCGCGGAGAAATATTGAAGAAAATATGGCCTCCTCAATGGGGGTGTCATGTCCGGAGTAAAAGTGTACGAAGGACAAATTTTTTTTTTCCCGATAGATACTAAACTTAAAACCTGGGCTTTCCCTATGTACACGCACTAGTGATGTAGCGGATGTCATTTTTTTCACATCCGCGGATGCGGATGCGGATGAGGATGTTTGATTTCAACATCCGCGGATGCGGATGCGGATGCGGATGTATACATTTTCGTTATTTTTTAGGATATATTCGAGATTTGTTGTGTTTAACGTATATAATAAGTTATTATATAGAGAGAGCTGTAGCTATAATGTAGTATAATTGATTAATTGTACAAAATTGCTGTACTTTTCTCTGAACATAAAAATAATATCAAGCATCTAACTAATATAGAAATCAATTAGTGAATTCGTCTGCAAATAAATTCGTTATATTTTGTTGAGTTTCAGCCACAATTAGAAACCATAATTGTGTTACCAGGATGCGGGACGTGAACCCAACTCAAATGCACCCCACCGACCTCTTTCCCCAACCTCCACCCTTATAGAAAGAGATCTTTAATTAGCTTGATAACTATTTATATTAAGTTTAAAGTTTTATTAGGCATATTTATAAATGAGTAATTAAAATAAAGTAAACTAAGATGTTCATCGTTTAATGTTCAAACTTAATTATAGGAAGGTTATGCTTAAGGAACATTAATTTTTCTGCCTTTTCTGCTGCCAGTCTGTTTCTCTTTTCATCATATATTAATCCAGCACTGCTAAATAATCTCTCGCTTGGTACGTTTGTTGGAGGACAGGCTAAATGTTTCCTTGCAAGTTTATTCAAGTATGGATAGATATTCTGCGTATTTTTCCACCAACTAATAGGATTGTGAATGTCACATGCAGCCAGGCGTTTTTCTTGGTGATAGCTCTCGATCATTTTTACTACATCTTTTGAGCTTGACTCAAGAAACTGAGAGACAGATTCTGTGATAAATTTGCTTGTTGAAGGTGTTGGTTCTGTCACTGAAACTTTTATTCTTTTGGTGGGTGGCGAAGCGACAGATTCAAGAGATTGAAGCTCTTCAACTGCTTTGCCAAGTGATGATTTAACTCGTTCTAATGTACTAGGTGAAAATAACTTAGCTTTGTAACGTGGATCTAAGTAGGTTGCAAAAGAGTAACTTCATACAAGAACAGCCTCTCGTCTTGTCGCTTGCATCACTTTTGCGCACAATGAACTAGTTCTATTAATATAGTAGAATTTGATAATTTCCGCTTATTAATGACGTTTTATCTCAACGGTCCACATCCGCACGACATCCGCAGTCCAAAGTGTGGATGCGGATGAGGATGCGGATGCGAGAAAATGTGCGGATGTTCCGCGGATGCGGATGCGGATGCGGATGTGACCTACATCACTAACACGCACATCCAAAAACTAGATTGAGTTGTCTTGTTTCACTTCTAAAGTAAACTTAATGGAGGGGACTTGATCATTTAACTGAAGGAGGAAGTCATCCATGTCACGCTTGATCGGCCAGATACACAAACTCATTAAACTTTGCATCAAAGACTGTAAATTCACTTTCACTAGTGAGTATTATCAACAGGCTTATGGGATGGCCATGGGTAATCCCTTGTCGCCCTTCCTCTCCAATATTTATCTGGAGTTTTTCGAAATTACTTACATTCCGAGAATCCTGGGGGTTGGCATCCCATGGTTGCGGTAGGTTGACGATATTTTGTGTATCTGGTCCATGAAGCGTGACCTGGATGACTTCCTCCTTCAGTTAAATAATTAAGTCCCCTCCATTAAGTTTACTTTAGAAGTGGAACAAGACAGCTCAATCCCGTTTTTGGATGTGCGTGTACATAGGGAAAGACCAGGTTTTAAGTTTAGTATCAATCTGAAAAAACAAACAATTTGTCCTACGTACACTTTTACTCCGGACATGACACCCCCCATTAAGAAGGCCATATTTTCTTCAATATTTCTCCGCGCTCTTAGGATCGCCAGTCCGGAATACATCGATTCCGAATTGGAAAAAATCAACGGTATTGGAAGTGATCTTTGCTACCCACCTGCGTTTATGGAATCTTGTCTTAACAAGGCAAAACGAACCTTCTATCGCGTGAATAATAACACTCGCACTTTGTCAAAGAACATTTTAGTACTTCCATTTTTCCCAGGCTTTTTAGGCATTGCTAATGTACTTAAACTTTCGAATATTAATGTAGTATTTTCATATAACAATATTGTGAAAAATATCATAGTTAAAAATAGCCCTACACTAATTCAGGCATTATCTATAAAATTGGTTGTAAACAATGTGATTCCTTTTACATTAGTCAGACGAAAAAGGATATGCACACGAGTGTTAAACAACATCAATATTCCGTTAGAACGGGACAGTCTTCCAGTACCCTTTTTGTCCATTTGTCAGAGTTATCCCAGTGTATTGATTGGAATAATGCTTCAGTTTTGTTTCACTCTAGCAACATTGTTAATAGAAATAGTCTTGAGTCTGCTATTATTCAGCTTACAAATAATTTTAACATGAGCCAGGGTCTTTTTCCACTTCATCCTGTTGTTTTGAATTCGTTCAGAACGGATTTAGACAAGAAGGGCAAAGAATTAAAATTGGTAGTTTTCCCTTATAAATTTGTATGCTCCTCCCACAATTTTTATTTCTACATTTATTATATATATATATATATATATATATATATATATGTGTTTTAATTTTTTTTGTGACCTATATATAGTCTCGAACTCTTTATTTACTTCAGTATTCCTGAGGATATCATTAGACGAAAGCGCTTGAGCACCATTCTGTGTTTCCTTTCCTTCGTGGTTCTTTTCATCATATATACAAATTGTTACAGTAGAAAAGGTCAATACTTCGAGAGGTGATAGTATCGGTCATTGTGAGAAAAAAAGTTCATATGAACATGTGTCTAATTCTGAATGTTTACGGAGATAGAACTGTTTGAATCAACAAATACAAAAGCATTGTTAATGGTAATCAAGAGAAACTAATTACTGTTTCTAACATTTAATGTTTAAACATTGGCATTTTGAATGGTATCAGATACAGAAATGACAAATTTGTTACAGTTTAAAATACGCTTTCGAAAATCCCACCGTCAACCTCAATGCACTTTGCAACTCGTGTGCGAAGATCGCGTGTTGTTCGTCTGAGTTGATCTTGACGTTCCTTTATGCGGGCAGCAGCATCCAAAATGCGCGCGAGCAATTCGTCTCGTGTAGCCACCTTTCTTTTGTAAACTTGACTTTTCATCCACCCCCACAAACAATAATCTAAAGGAGAGAGGTCTGGAGGCCTTGGTGGCCATTGAATGGGACCACCGCGGCCGATCCATCGACCAGGGAAAGTTTGATTTAGGTATTGCATCACCAGACGGGTAGAATGTGGAGGAGCTCCCTCATGCTGAAAGTACATACCAGCGCGTGTAGCCAAAGGAACATCCTCCAATAGTCCTGGCAATTCATTTTGCAGAAATTCTAGGTAACTTTGTCCTGTAAGACGATTCTCTAAAGTAACAGAGCGAATCAGCTGATCATCGATGATACCGCACCGCACATTGGCAGAGAAGCGATTTGGAAAATTTGTTTCCACAGTGGCATTTGGGTTTTCGTCTGACCATCGATGAGAGTTACGAGTGTTGTTAATACCGTCACGGGTGAAAGTAGCTTCATCGGTGAACAGTATTAATCGAAGCAATCGGCGATTAGCATTTACCCAATGACAAAATTCCAGTCGCATGGCAGCGTCTCCTGGTTGAAGGTGTTGTACACGCTGTACATGATATGGATGCAAGCTTTCCTCACGTAATGTTCGCCATACTCTTGTGTGTGGTACACCAAGACGTGTAGAAATTCTTCGTGAGCTAGTAGTAGGACTACGCTCTACCAACTGAAGAATGTTTTCCACTTCATCCACATCTTGTTGACCTTCACGTTCAGATGAAACATGAGCGCTGGGAAGTGCACCAATCTCACGCAATGTGTTGAAAACCCTGGTAAACGCTCTTCGATCCGGTATTCTGCTGTTCGGAAACCGTCGACGGTATTCTGCAACAGTAGCTGTTGCACTTCCATCGCAGAAACCGTAGACATACACCATATCTGCACATTCGGCATGTGTGAAGGTATGTGGCATTCTTAACACTGCTTCAAACACCAAACAATGTCACTCACAACAGTCAGCTGTCGATTGGCTTATGTTACATGCTTACATTACAGCTTACATGGTTCAAGGTTATAGGGGAGGGAAGGGGGAGGAAGAGCTGCGCATGCATCAGATTCAAACAGCTCTATCTCCGTAACCATTCAGAATTAGACACATGTTCATATGAACGTTTTTTTCTCACAATGATCGATACTATCACCTCCCGAAGTATTGACCTTTCCTCCTGAAACACCCTGTATGTATATTAGGGCGGTTCATGCAATAGGGGTGAAAAATTTTATTGCAGGAATCTCACTGAGCATGTGGATTTTTTAATTCTACTTGTTTACAAAAATCTTCATGGCAAATTTCTACTTCGTAGCAAAACTTTTAGTGGCTGCTGAAGCTCATGAGACACGGAAAAAGATCAGCTAAGGAGGACAGTGACAGGAGAAACGGGAGTTCCAGCACTCCCTGTCTCCTGCCTAACGTCCCCCTTGGAGTTCTTTCCTAGTCGATTGGTGTCTACAATCTCCTGGTTTGGCTTTGTTTCGTTTGAAACCTTGTCGGAAAACAAAGATGAAAATGGTTGAGGCAGCAAATTTATTACAGAGAGGAACACTAAAGAAAGATCGGAGAAAATACAAAGGAAACGTTTCAGTAGAGACGATGGATCTCTCAGACTTTGTCGATTCAGCGTCATTCAAGTTATTTGATACTTTCAAGATCAGCCGAGGGTTCTTAGGACATCTGATGAGTGGAAAAATCACCAAGACGACAGACGCTTCCTCCTATCCATGTGAAGACTCAATGTTATTAACGACAGTACTGAAAGGGGCGTGGCCATGATAAAGAATTTCAATGCAACCATTACCAAAGCAGAGACTCAAAAGCAGTTCTTCTTACGCGTAGTGGAAATGCACCGGCACTAATTTCCTGACCACAATAAGTCGACATTGGCCACCGGGAAATGTTCAGGCGACTAGATTTCATGTATGATATTAAGGTAATATCAATGCATTTGGGCCATCACTGAACGTTATATTATGCGAATTCATTGGTTATCTAAATGTTATTTATCCAATTCACCCACTGTACATATTCTAATGCTTGAGCACCGAGTAAATACTCTCGGATTCGACTCAAATTCGTCTCAGAGTTTTGTGTTCTTAAGTCTAATTAAAAAAGTACATGCTTGCTTGAATTTTTAATTTTCATTTATTTGAATCGCCCTAATGTATCATATATATATATATAGACACATTGTTGTGCGCATTACCTCCTGAAATCAGCTGTGCAACCGCTATTTGTGCCGAAGTGTAGCGGTGCTACTGTTGTTTTTGAAAAGCAATCAAAAGTGGAGTAAAAATTCCTCAATACGTATGTGTAATTTTGCAAGTATTAGTAAATAGCTTCAATGTGTATATATATGTAAACCACAAATTCAGTAGATAAGTTGTTGTTTTCAGTTCCTGAGCAGCTGTGTGAGGGTAAAAAGGTGCATACTGTATAGAACAATAAGATATGAATAAAACAGACGAGAGGCAGAAAGTAATATTGCTTTTCATTTTCTTTAGTGGTGAGAGAGTGATAAATTGGACTGATTCAATTCACAATTCTTTGGAATAAGAGCTGCTAGTAGTACTGGATTATTTCATGCTACTTTTTGAACACACCCTAGTAAAAATAATAAAAACGGTTAAATACACATTTATTTATTTACAGAAAAATAAAATAAGTTTGACTACATGTACAGTATGTGAACGAATCAGGTCCTCGTTGCTGATCAAACTAAATATACTCCGTTCCAGTTGATAACATAGGTAGACTTCGAATCATCCACACGTCGTTGTTAGTGACCCAAATCTAATTTTTTCATTGCTTTATTTATAGTAATATTATTACCATAACTATAAGGACAAAAATGGCTTTATTCACTTAAAATGTAGCGAGTAACGAACTGCTGCTGGAATTCAAGTAAAAGGTAGGGGCCTAGTCCTTACGCCGCATTTCCTCAAAACCATCAGTGTTACCGCTACGCCAACACTATATATATATATATATATATATATATAAATATATATATATATATATATATATATATATATATATAGAGAGAGAGAGAGAGAGAGAGAGAGAGAGAGAGAGAGGAGAAGAGAGAGAGAGAGAGATTTGTGTTTTCGTTGTGTGTAAATGATTTAGCAGGCGCTCTGTTGAATGAACCCTAGAAGTAATTCACTAATACACCTTTTCATTTTCATTTTCATTAAGCTACTATCGACAGAGGACGGTCAACTATAACAAGATCTTCGGAGGCAGTCAGACTAGTCAGACTTTGGACTGACCAATATTCAACTATGCAATTGTGTTTGTTCCTGGGTTCCGCTATTTTACTGGTCAAACTTTATAAGAAATGTATACTTTTATTTGTTCTAGGGTTGTGTGGGCTGAACTAGTGATCTTTCTCATAGAATGTTTGCCGAATTTAAATTTATTGTCAAGTCAACTTAATCGCTAGAGTGATAAGGTACGTGTGTCTGCTGCACACGCTTTTGTGTTTTTATATTGTATATTTATCTATCTTAAATACACAAGTAGTGTGGGCGCAAAATGGGAGAGTGCAATGCAATTGCAAATGTTGATCAATGGTGCAAGTTGTGATGCAACAAGGGGGAATGTTGCAAGAGCAACAAGGGGTATGAAAATTGGAGGCGGAGTTATCCCCCAAGAGAAAGAGAGAGGAGAAGGAGAGAGAGGAGGAGAGGTGTTCGCCTGGCAGGAGCCAAGCGCATATTAAGACTTCAGCCGAGCGGCCTTGTCTTAACATGTTCTTAATCTGCCAGCTGGCTTAATCAGCCAGTTGGCTTATCTGGCTAAGTTGCCAGTTTGCGCTATTTGTTTAATTAAAGTATATATTCTGGCTTAATCAGCCAGTTGGCTTAGAAGGCTGAGTTGCCATTTGCGCTATTTATTTAATTAAAGCATATATTCTGGCTTATTCCGCCAGTTGGCATAGAAGTCTTCTTAGAAGGCATAAATGGCCTGTATATATTAATAACCTTCGAACGAAAGCAACACATCACCAACAATCGTCTAAGTACAGTATAGACTTTTAGGAGCTCATCCCATCAAGAGCACATGGTGAGATGAGGGCTACGAATTTTAGGAGCTCATCCCATCCAGAGCACATGGTGAGATGAGGGCTACGACATTTAGGAGCTCATCCCATCTGAGATGAGGGCTACGACTTTTAGGAGCTCATCCCATCAACACCACGTAACCAATATGAGGGCTACAACCAAGCGTCCAAACTTACACGATTGGTGGTTAAACTATTACACAATAATCCACCAACCAGCTCCACCACCGCCTTACTTACCAACTCCTGGTAGACCGACAAGGTCTCTAAATACGACCTAATAGACAGGGCTATTAAACATAAACAAATACGTTTATGAGGCCAAGTCAAAAACCGGCAACGCCAATAGTTTTTCTATTGAGCTTCTCGTGGAGGCCTATATGACATTTGGTGGGTCGATCTTTTAAACAAAAAATCGAATAAGATAAACTAAGTTTAATACAAATACAAATTTTCATCATAATACGCAATTTTATCCTTAAACTATAACATGAAAAGCATTAATATGATTTTAAACAAAATAGAAGTTAAATTAGGGGTAACTTATTAATTTTCCCTCTTTTAGCCAATTATTGTGTTTAAACATAAATTTATCTTTAAGACACAATTTTATCCTTGAACTATAACATGAAAAGCATTAATATGACTTTTAAAACAAAATAGAAATTACATTAGGGAAAAATTATTAATTTTTCCTCTTTTATCCAATTATTGTGTTTCAATATAAATTTATCTTTAAGACACAATTTTATCCTTAAACTATAACACAAAAAGCATTAAAATGATTATAAAAACAAAATAGATTCTGTCTCGGAGTAACTTATTCATTTTTCCTCATTTACGTGCAGCCCTGCCGCGACACTGCTGCATTATTTTTTTAATATAATTAAAACCAGCATTCACGATCATATTAAATCTTACTGTTGAACCCGAATTCCGAATATATCTTTCAATGTCACTAAAACCCTTCATTTTCTGGTATTCGAAGATATACAGATAAGGTTTTAATACCCCAGTTTTGGGCTGTAGACCTTCACGGGGGAAATACCCACGATGCCTCGCTCTGCTTCTCCTTGCATTGTTCTTTGATTTTAAATCTCAATAAACAATATAAATATTCGATGAGATTAATACTTATTTTTTCACCCTATTAGCAACACTATAAACGGAAGAAACGATCTGCCTTAAAAAATCTAAAAAATAACTTCTTAACAATCCATGTTTTCAATGAAAATAAACATCACGACACACACACGCACACACACACACACACACACCTTTTCACCAGTTCAGACTCTAATGTTTAAGGTTCAAACTTGATTGTCAAACAGATATTTTTATCCTATCCATCTAGCGGTATATCGATCTACCTACCTGTCTATCATCTATCTATCCATCTATCTACCTGTCTACCATCTATCTGCCTGTCCGTCCATCTATCTATCTATCTATCTGCCTGTCCGTCCATCTATCTATCTATCTATCTGCCTGTCCGTCCATCTATCTATTTGACTGTATATCTATCTATTTACCTATCTATCTATCTAACCATCTATCTATCTATCTATATATATACTGTATATATATAATATATATATATATAATATATATATACATATATATATATATATATATACCGTGGTCCGTCGATCTATCTATATGACTCTATATCTTTCTATTTACCTATCTATCTATCTATCTATCTGCCAGCCCCCGTCCATCTATCTATTTGACTGTATATCTATCTATTTACCTATCTATCTATCTATCTAACCATCTATATATATATATATATAATATATATATATATTGGTACCAAACCTCAAACTAAACCCAACTACCTTTCAAACAACTCTGGACAATAGGAAAGGCAGAATATGTAGCGATCCCGGACTAAAGGCGTAACAAGGGACCTCTTCAACACTGAAGGAAATTAGAATGGATGTCATGGGGCCAAGACTTTTAACCAGCTTCCCAAGGACCTCAGAAACGTTACAGGGGTCAAAGTTGAAGTCTTCAAGAGAAGACTAGACTCCTGGCACAGGACGGTACCAGATGAGCCAGATGTACCTAGCTACTGTATTTGCGGTGGAGAGCGCGAGATCAACTCGCTCCTCCACCAAGCAAGGCCTAGAGACGGGTTCACCTAACCGGACCTAGCATAACCTAACCTAGCAGAGCCTAACCGAGCGTAGTATAACCTAACCTAGCGTAGACTAACCCGGACATAATATGGCCTAACCTAACCTAGGCCAACTTAGCCTAACCTAGGCTAGCCTAACCGGGACATAATATAGCCTAACTTAGCATAGCCTAACCTGGCGTAATATAGTCTAACCTAGCGTAGCCTAACCGGGACATAATATAACCTAACTTAACATAGCCTAACCGGGCGTAATATAACCTAACCGCGACATAATATAAACTAACGCAGCCTAAACATCTTCATAAGGACCTCAGATACGTTACAGGGGTTAAAGTTGAAGTCTTCAAGAGAAGACTAGACTCCTGGCACAGGACAGTACCAGATAAGCCAAATGTATATGGCTATGTGCAGTGGAGAGCGCAAGAGAGCAACTCGCTCCTCCAACAAGCCTGGCCTAGAAACGGGGTCACCTAACCGGACCTAGCATAACCTAACCAAGCATAGCCTAACAGGGCGTAATATAACCTAACCTCGCGTAGACTAACCGGGAAATAATATGGCTTAACCTAACCTAGCCTAACTTAGCCTAACTTGCATAGCCTAACTGGGCGTAATATAACCTAACGTAGCGTAAACTAACCGGGACATAATATAGCCTAATCTAATGCAGCCTAGCTGGGTATAAATCAACTTAAAGGGCATGCACCAGACAAAGGTCAGACGCAGAGCTCAACCCAAATGATGTCTACAATTATCCTAACTCGTGTATTATTATTATTATTATTATTATTAACACACACACGTGTGTGTGTGTGTGTGTGTGGTGTGCATATATATATATATATATATATATATATATATATATATATATATGTACTGTATATATATTATATATATATATATATACTGTATAATATATATATATATATATATGTACTGTATATATATATATATATGTAAAGAACGACGCTTTGTATAGGAGAATTATCCGCGCAAGATGAGAGCGAAAGAACGAAACAAATGAAAAAATGAGGTAACCACCCTGGAATCGAACCCGGGATCTTCCGATTGCCGGTCAGATATGATAACCATTACACCACGGGCCTCACTCAAACAAATGCCGTAATTCCGCTACATACGCGCAGAAACCAATGCCCCAAAGGGGCACCTCCCGCATGCCGTAACATTATATACATTATAACTGCAAACACGCAGTGTAATTAACGTAAAGAACGACGCTTTGTATAGGAGAATTATCCGCACAAGATGAGAGCGAAAGAACGAAACAAATGAAAAAAATGAGGTAACCACCCGGGAATCGAACCCGGGATCTTCCGATTGCCGGTCAAATATGATAACCTCATCTTGCGCGGATAATTCTCCTATACAAAGCGTCGTTCTTTACGTTAATTATACTGCGTGTTTGCAGTTATAATGTATATAATGTTACGGCATGCGGAAGGTGCCCCTTTGGGGCATTGGTTTCTGCGTGTATGTAGAGGAATTACGGCATTTGTTTGAGTGAGGCCCGTGGTGTAATGGTTATCATATCTGACCGGCAATCGGAAGATCCCGGGTTCGATTCCCAGGTGGTTACATCATTTTTTCATTTGTTTCGTTCTTTCGCTCTCATCTTGTGCGAATAATTCTCCTATACAAAGCGTCGTTCTTTACGTTAATTATACTGCGTGTTTGCAGTTATAGTGTATATATATATATATATATATATTATATATAATATAAACTGATGCATGCAAAGCCCCAATATCAAAATATATACTCTAGCGTAACCTAACGTAGCCTACCCTAACCTAACCTAGCATAACGTAACCGGGCGTAATATAGCCTAACCTAGCGTAGCCTAACCGGGGCATAATATAACCTAACCTAGGGTAGCCTAACCGGGACATAATATAACCTAACGAAGCTTAACCGGGTATAATAAAACCTAACCTAGCGTAGCCTAAGCTAACTTAACCTAACCTAGCATAGCCTATCCGTGCGTAATATAACCTAACCTAGCTTTGCCTAACCGGGACATAATATAGTCTAATCTGACCTAGCATAGCCGAACCTAACCTAACCTAAACTAATCTAGCATTTTAACCTATCCATCTAACTGTCTATCTATCTATCTACCTATCTATCTTTCTATCTATCTATCCATCTATATATATACAGGGCGTCCCAAAAAAATGTATACACACTTTAACAGCTGATAGCTCAATTGATATTTCTTTCTTTCCAAGTTAAACCCATTAGAATTAATAATGGCAGTCAGACTAAGCTTTGAACAAGGAAATTCATTCTAAAAGCTACTGGAAGTGTGAAAACGCTGAAGTGCAAAGACAGTTTAGGAGGGAGTTTCAAACAGATCCACCAACGCGACTTACCATCACTCGAATTAGAGATAAGTTTGAAGCCCGATGGAACTGTTCAGAATGTCCACAAGAAGCGTTCCGGAAGACCACGGACATCGACAAGCCCCACAAAGCAAGAAAGAGTACTGGAAACGTATCACCAAAGTCCAAGAAAATCTGTGCGGCAAGCGAGTCGTGAGGTAGGAATTTCAGAATCGTCTGTCCAACGCATTTTGAAGCGCTGTCAATGGAAAAGTTACATTCCAAGATTAGTCCATGCTTAATGAAGATGATCCGGACCGAAGAGTGGAGTATTGCGAGTGGTACTTGGCACGATGTGGATGTGGATTGGACGAAGGGGTTTCGTAGAATACCCTCCGCGTTCACCAGACCTCACACCACTAGACTTTTTTTTATGGGGATACTTAAAAGACAAAGTCTACGCTATAAAACCTGCAACAGTCGCTGAATTGAGAGCAGCCATTGAACGAGAATGCACACAAATACCAAACGAAATGTTTCGTGATGTTTGCGATTCCATTGCTTCGCGTTATCAGCAGTGCCTGGACCAGAACGGACGTCAGTTTGAAAACAGGCGTTGACAAAACAATTAAATAATGTCTGTAGATTCTATTACATTTTGAAAATGAAATGTATTTTAATAAACACTGCCTTTATAAGTATTTAAAGTGTGTATACATTTTTTTGGGACGGCCTGTATATATATATATATACATATACACATATATTGGTACCAAACCTCAAACTAAACCCAATTACCATCCAAACAACGCTGGACAATAGGAAAGGCAGAATATGCAGCGATCCCAAACTAACGGCCTAACAAAGGACCTCTTTAACACTGAAGGAAATTAGCTTGGATGTCATGGGGTTAAGACTTTTAACCAACTGCCTAAGAGTATTAGAAAAGTTACAGGGGTCAAAGTTGAAGTCTTCAAGAGAAGACTAGACTCCTGGCACAGGAAGGTATCAGATGAACCGGTGTACCTGGTTAAGCGCGGCGCAGAGAGCAGCTCGCTCCGCCAACAAGCCAAGCATAGAGACATGGCCAACAGCTTGACCGCTGTGTGAAGAGAGACCGAGCAGAGGGGAACACTAACAATTGGTCAGAAGACAACAATAGGACATTTAACACCGAGAAATTTCAACTCTTGAGATGTAGTAGAAATGAAGAAATTAAACGGACTGCATATTAGGCCATATGAGCTGAGTGTACATGGCTATGTACGGTGGAGAACGCGAGAGAGCGGCTCACTCCTTCACCAAGCCAATCCTAGAGGCAGGTACCACCAGCTCGACCTTCGTGTGAAGAAAGAAGGATGCGCGGAAACGCATCGTGGTATGCACACACACATACACCACACACACACATTTTATTCATGCAGTTATCCGTGATTCACTGTCGTCAATTGAGTTAACATGACCTACTAATTGTTACCATCGTGCACTTATCCGTAATCGTGACATGGAATTAACCGTGGTTCGGTGATGTTTACATTCGCGGATCCCACCAACCGTTCCACCACAATGCGCCTCAGTCAGTGTCCCTCAGCGCAATTAAATCTCTTTTTTTTTTTTTTATTAGCTATCTTCATATATCATTCTCTCCGAACTTCCTCAGTGACAATAAGAAGCCTCCTAAAGGGTACAACTTAAGTGTAGAATGGAAAGGCTTATCTTGAAATTTAAGACGTAAGAGCAATTTGACTACTCTCTCAATTAATTATCGCTTTTCATGGCCCTCTGCGACCAACATAGCGCTCTCATGTTTACCTATTTATTGCCTAAGTATCTTATTTTTACCTCTGTGCTTTTGAAATAAATGCTTCACTGTTGAGATTACATTACAAAATGGGTGCCCAGGATGTATCGTAACACCCTGGGCTAGTGTTACTTTTGCACTGTAGTATTACGACTTTCCACTCCAAGCCGAGCGCATAGTGCCGAACTGAGTTACTCACGCATTTCCCACCCTCTCACAACGTCTGAGAATCAGAAAAGGGACCTTTATCAGCAGTACTTTAAAACATGCATCAAGTTTTAAAGTATTGACAAGAAAGATCCCCGATTTATGTTTCTTAAAAACTGGGAGGGGGGGAAGGCAAGGGGTAACACAGTTCGGTACTATGCGCCCGGCTTGGAGCGGAAAGTCATAATACTACACTGCAATAGTAACACTAACCCAGGGCGTTATGATACATCCTGGGTGCCCATTTTGTAATGTAATCTCAACAGTGAAGCGTTTATTTCAAAAGTACAGAGGTAAAAATAAAATTCTTAGGCAGTAAATAGGTGAACATGAGAGGGCCATGAAAAGAGATAATTAATTGAGAGAGTAGTCAAATTGCTCTTACGTCTTAAATTTCAAGATAAGCCTTTCCATTCTACACTTAAGTTGTACCCTTTAGGAGGCTTCTTATTGTCACTGAGGAAGTTCTGAGAGAATGATATATGAAGATAGCTAATAAAAGTAAATAAACGAGATTTGATTGCGCTGAGAGACACTGACTGAGGCGCATTGTGGTGCAACGGTTGGTAGGATCCGCGAATGTAAATATCACCGAACCACGGTTAATTCCATGTCACGATCACGGGTAAGTGCACGATGGTAACAATTAGTAGGTTATGTTAACTCAATTGACGACAGTGAATCACGGATAACTGCATGAATAAAATGTGTGTGTGTGTGTGTGTGTGGTGTGTGTGTGTGTGTTTGTACCACGATGTGTTTCCGCGTGTCGTTCTCTCTTCACACGAATGTCGAGCTGGTGGTCCCTAATATGCAGTCCGTTTAATTTCTTCATTTCTACCATACCTCAAGAGTTGAAATTTCTCGGTGTTAAATGTCCTATTGTTGTCTTCTGACCAATTGTTAGTGTCCCCCTCTGCTCGGTCAATCTTCACACGGCGGTCAAGCTGTTGGCCCCCTTTCTATGTCTGGCTTGTTGGCGGAGCGAGCTGCTCTCTCCGCCGCGCGTAGCCAGGTACACCGGTTCATCTGATACCGTCCTGTGCCAGGAGTCTAGTCTTCTCTTGAAGACTTCAACTTTGACCTCTGTAACGTTTCTGATGCCCTTCGGGAGTTGGCTACAGGTTGGTTATAGGTTAACTGGATGAACTATGAAGAAAGATATCGATATTTGAAATTATGAAATGTAAAATGCATGTATTCGCATTCATTGTAGTGTTTTTAAAAGGGCTGATATATATATGTATATGTATATATATATATATATTATATATATATATATATATATATATATATATTTAACTCTGATAATATTTGCTGTTTATGATGATTGTTACCACGCTACTATACGAATGGATTGAAATATATTAGACTCCCCTTATATTAGATAAATGAAATTAAAATTAATTTAGTTAATAGTTTCTGGATCTATTTCCTAATACAAATATTAGAACAATGCAAAATTTGTTTATGAGTTAACTGTATTTATTCTAGTTTTATTTTGTATGGTGTTGTCATTAATATATTAAACCCTACACTACAGTTCTTATATACAAAATATATATGTTGGTTATATTTACTAGTATATATATCAGCAGAATCCTGGTGCTCCAGAAATGGATCTTCTGCGCGAACACTTCCAGAAAGATAAAACTAGCGGGTTCACGAACACGACGGGACGTTGCGTAAGAAGTACTCGAATATTTGTTTGTTTATTTGTTTCAGAAGACCGTGAAAGTTGATGAGGATTTTTTTTTTGAAGGAAGATGTGGGTGAACCCTTTTTAATTTTTTTTAATTAAAAAATTTTTTTTTTTTTTCGTAAGACCATGAAAGACACCTTATAAAGGAGGGATCGTCATGAAGGACGGTGTTGGAGCTGTATAATAACAGGGGATCTATGATCGTATATATAGTCGGGGTGTGTGTGTGTGTGTGTGCTTTTAATTCGCTTGAAGGTTATTAATATATAAATAAACAAGCCATTTACACCTTCTATGTCTTCTCAGCCAACTGGCTAAATTACACTTCTAAGCCTGGTGATGCTCGGATGAAATCTCATATGTGCCTGGGTCTCCCAGGCGAAAGATGCTCTCTTCCCCCTCCTCTAGTCTCTCTCTTAGGTTTGGTATAACCCTTTGGGAGATGAGGACATCCCACCTTCTCCCCAATAAGTCTCTTCTCTCCTCCTGCTTTCTCTCCTCTCTCTCTTAGGTTAGGTGGATTCCCCCAGCTTGTGGCAGCTGTGGCGATTCCCCTATTCTTTTTTGCACCCTGGGGGTAGGGGTGGCACTGGCACTCAATTGATCAACATTGCATAGCAATTTCACTCTAACCTTTTCGGTCATACTACTAGCTGTCACCCTTCTTTGGGACAGGCTAAATGAAAGCGAACTTTCAGCAAGAAGGAAAAGTACCAGATGAGAGACAAAGACGAAAGAATTTGCCTAAACAGAGTGTCAATACAGAAGCACAGTTCTTGAGAACAACAGGAGGAACACCATCAGGTCCGTACGCTTTCCTAGAGTTAAGCCCAGAGAGGGCAGAAAAACATTTTTGGTGGAGATTCTGATTTCAAACATAATTAAATCAGAGGGAGGAGGAGATGGAGGAATAGCACCGGAATCGTCCAGGGTTGAACTAGAAGCGAAAGTTTGCGCGAAGAGTTGAGCTTTATCAGGAGAAGAGACGGTAACTGAACCGTCGGAATGGAAAAGATTAGGTAGAGAAGAGGAAGTAAAGTTGTTGAAGAGGTTCTTAGCTAGATGCCAGAAAGAGCGAGAAGAATTAGAATTGGATAGGTTTTCACATTTTTGTTGGGTGAAGGAATTTTTGGCGAGTCGAAGAACAGATTTTGCACGATTCTGCGCAAAAATATAAGCTGAGTGAGAGTCAGGAGTTAGATGGCGACGGTACCTTCTGAAAGCCTCCTCTTTATTGAGGATAGCATTAGAACAAGAGAAAATAAACCAAGGGTTTTTTGCATTAGAAGTATGAATAGAATATGGAATGTACGCCTCTTTGCCCGAGAGAATCACCTCCGTGATGAGGTCAGCACACTTGGAAGGATCCTGGCCACGAAAGTAGTAATCATTCCATGGGAAATCACAGAAGTACTGCCTAAGTACTGCAAATAAAAAAAATGCACTTTTGATATTTTTTTATGAAAAACACTCGGTATCATCACCATTTTATTTAAATTTAAATTTGATTTAAGTGTGCTTTAAAATTTTAACAGTTCGTGCTAAAATATCTGCGATTTCATTTGTTACACTTGTAATTTCATTTTGTAGCAGCTCAACTCTCCTTGGATTATTCCTGTGGACTTTTTCCTTTAAATGGCCTCACAAAATATAATAGCAAGGCTTAATTAAAGTCGTGGGAATAGAGGAATCAATGGTAGCCGTAACTAAATTTTCCTGAGTAACAGCTAGAATTAATGCAAAAAACTTCACTTTTCTACGTGGAGGTCAAAATATGATGATAAAAACCCACTCTAATAGACAGAGTTTATTTCCACAACAGTTTCGATTCCCACTGGCATCCTCTTCGAGTGGATACAGAAAAACGAATACGATGATAAAAACCTACTTTAATTGACAGAGTTTATTTCCACAACAGTTTCGATGCCCACTGGCATAAACTTTGTCTATTAGAGTGGGTTTTTATCATCATAGTTAGAAATTACTTTACCGTGAATTTTTCAAAATTTCAGAGCATGTTTAAATCAAATTATTGAGGTCAATGGTAATCATACTGAAAATGTGTTTCATTAAAAAATATCCAAAGTGTGTATTTTATTTGTATTAAAAATAGTCATTGTAATTTATAGAGGAATACTTATCAAGGAACAAAAATAGTCATTCCTTTCTTGAATGTATTAAAGATACTTTAGTCATTTAGTTTGGTTTGAACACCTGTTCATGATCGACATGTGTTCAATCCCTCTGCAGCATCCTGCCTCATTTAAGGGATTTGTTGAAGAAAAGAGTTGTTTTTTACTCGTATCCTGCCATCATAGCTAGCTAGTCATGGTTGATCAGGGATTTTGCACAGGAAAGTTTGTAGTTGGTTGTTGAAATTATTTAGATTATTGTGTTGGAGGTTCCTTAGCTTTTTTGGCAGCAGGTTAAAAAATTTTGGGTCTCGTATTCTGAAAGCATTTTTCATCTTCAGTTTCATGGTCCCACCCCTGTTCCACTATATCTGGTTCAGTACAGAAGCTACTTGTTCTCTCCTTCTAGTGTGTTTTTATTTTTATTTCATTTCTAAATTTTGTTGTTGAAATTATTTAGATTATTGTGTTGGAGGTTCCTTAGTTTTTTTAGCAGCAGGTTAAAAAATTTTGGGTCTCGTATTCTGAAAGCATTTTTCATCTTCAGTTTCATGGTCCCACCCCTGTTCCACTATATCTGGTTCAGTACAGAAGCTAGTTGTTCTCTCATTCTAGTGTGTTTTTATTTTTATTTCATTTCTAAATTTTGGCACATTTCCCTAGAGTACTTTCCACACGCATTTTATTGTGTATCGCTCACGTCTTCCTTCCAAGGGGAAGAATTTCAAGATTTGTAGTCGTGACCAGTAGTCTTCACCTTTCATTTTTTTCTCTTCTAGACGTAAAAGTTCTTTTAATACGAATCTGAACTACATAAAGAAGAAATTGAAAACGAAAAATTTAAAATAATCTTAGCCAACATAAAGGGACTAAAACCAAACCTTTCCCTGGACAAAGTCACATACTTGAAAGGACTCGTGCAAGAAACCAGAACAGACTTTGAGTGCCTCACGGAAACCCATCTAAAGGACTGCCAGGTGAACTCTGAAAACTGTAAGTTTTGTATCGACAAAAAAAGAAATAAAAATTGACAACTATAACATACTTCGAGACAACAAAACACTAAGACGAAAAGGAGGCTGTGCTATTTACACACACGAAAAATATATGGCAGGAATTACTGTAAGTACTTCAAACAACTACACAGACTTCTTAGCAGCAAAAGTTGAAAAATTAAATATGGTACTAATTGTAATATATAAACCCCCGACCACTCCAACTACAAAATTCTCAGATACCATTATAAAGGCCAGGAACTGATTCAAAGCTTTACACTCCCCAACCTAAAATATTATTCTCTAATGTGATTTTAATTTCCCAGTTATGAAATAGAAAAGAATAGGAAGAAATATATGTATACACCAAGACAAAGGAGGCACACAGGCAGACCAGGAGCAGGCAACAGTGCTGCTACCTCTAGCTGATGAATTTATGTCGACACAAGAAATAACGAAAATACAAAAAAAAAAACTTCTTAGATTTCTTAATCGCAAACAACAGCAACCTAATTCATAACACAGAAATGTCCCCAACTACAACATCAGATTACATTATTGAAATAACAACCAATATAAAAGCAACAGAGAAGGAAAGAACACGTGCTGTAAAAAGAGGCAAATTCAGAATTTTTAATTTTCACTACAAATCTATAAATTGGGAAGGTATCGCATCCAGCATAGAAGCAATAGACTGCATAACCATCTTTAAGGACAAGACAACGGTAAAGGTGCTAATTACCCTAAAAGAGAAGAAGCTAGAAATTGTGGAAGGACAAAAGAGGTCAATGTTCCGCAAGAGCAAAAGGGTGACTGTAAAATTAAGAAACTTCAAAGAAATTACCATCAGAAAAATATTAACTGATAAACTGGAGAGTATAGATAGCGTCATACAGGGTCTAATTGAGAAGCATACAGTGAAAGAAGATGACGCTATAGAAGCAACAAAGGTTAACTCAAATTAGCTCTATAATTTTGCAAAAAGGAAGGCGAAAAATCACGCGACAATCGAGCCTATGAAGAATGAAAACAATATTTAAACCGATGATCTAAAAGAAGTATCTGAAATATTAAGAGCTCAGTATGAATCATCTTTCAGTATCCCCAAAACTTATGAACTAATATGTGATAGAAACGCGTTCTTTGAAGAAGAATTACAAGGGGGACTAAACGGACTTTGACTTCACAACAGATGATATCACACAAGCTATAGGGAAACTAAAACCACACTCGGTAGCAAGCCCGGGCAAATGGAATGCCACACTGATCAAAAACTGCAAGAATGAAATCGCTAAGCCCTTATTGGATATGGAGACGATCACTAGACATAGCAGGAATACCAAGCATCAGTAAGTTTCGCATGGTACATAGGGTGGATGGGTGGGACATGGTGAAACTCTAGTATCCTACTCACTCATCAATGCTATTTATTCATCAATCCTACTCACTTACATGTGTTTTCAATAAAAAAAAATTTGTGAACATAAATTTTAAACTTTTATTCTTTAATTTATAAGTACTTTATGGGCTAACATACGTTAAATTAAATTTTACAGCAGGTGGCAATATGTCTGTGAGATTCTTTTCATATGCACGGCGGCGACTATATGATACGTTATTGCTGGAATAATATTCGACATATCAACTGGAAAGAGCTGATTTAACTTTAATTTATGATAACTACTCTATTTGTGATTTATTAAAACATACAAAATACATTTTTGAACTGCACAATTCTTTTTAGAACTGCACATTTTGTGTAGAACTCGCGTTAAAAAAAAAACTTGGGGCACAGTGTCACTATTTTCATCTACAAAAAAGAATGGACTGATGATGCATCCATAACCTTTAGCACACCACACAGTTAGCTTTTCCACACTGAGAGGACACTCCTCAGTTTCATGTGGCTCCTCACAAGCCCATGTTCGGAGATTGTGCTTGTTTACTGAATTCGCTGCATGATTCCTGGATTTTGCTCCACCAACTCTGACATTACTTTCGCAAAGTGCAGCCGAGCTGCCTTGTTTTGATCAGTTTCTGATTGAAGAGCCTGAATCTTATAGGGGTATAACTTAATATCATTGTGTAACATTTGCAACACGGAACCTTTAGTGATGGCAAGTTCAAGCAGACAGTCGGCGTGACGATTTTCGTCGACTTTGCTGAAGGGACCTCCTAATTCGTTCAACATTTTCGTTTGTTGTAGGAACTTTAGGAAGTCCATTTCTGCTTTTGTTCCTTTTTTTGACGTTACCAGTTTCCTGAAAGTTACGTATGGCTCGCAATATTGTGTGTCTTGATGGAGCTGTCTCGCAATTGTGTGTCCGTTTGTATACACGTTGTACCCTTGTCAGAGACTTGCCATGCTCATAGTACAGCTTCACCAGTTCTGCTCTCTGCTGAGGAGTGAGCTGTGATATTGTTATCTAACCTGCAAAGGAGAAGTATTATATACGAGTATAAATAAAAAAGTAAAAGCATCTTTTTTCAAATGAGTAATAATTCACTTATACTCGTATAACTTATACATTGTCCAAGTAACAACATTTTAAACTTGTGAAGTTTTTCTGACCACTCTGAATATAGGTGGATCGATTTTACATTTTTTTCGATGTCCATATTCTAATAGAGACAAAAACTTGCGCATGCATGAGAAAATAGCCTCTGCAAAATCTTAGCTTAATAGGTAATCATCTTCTGCCCCCGGCAGAGCGATGAAAATCATATTTTAGTAGTCAAAAACGTATTTTTCTTATAATTTTTAAAATATTTCAATATGCATCAAAATTATTCCTAATAACTATAAAGTCGATGAAAAAGACCTCATATGATCGTTTTTCCAAGCGCGTTGTCCTACGTTAATATCTTTTGCCCCCGGCAACAACGTCAAATGTTGAAAAAATAGGTAATTTATATACATATTTTCAGATCGGCTCTTTGTCTTAAATAATGCATTTATATATTTCCCATAGCATTTATATCGTTGATTAGGCATGAAATAACACACACGCAAAATTTTATGACTCTAGAGTAATATCTTCTGTCCCCGAGAAAAGTCTAAATGTGGATTATAATTACGTTAATGCGATGTTATAAGTACGATAAGTACTAAGTACAGCTCCTCGCTTGCTAATTTTATAAAATTAGCAACCCAGAACTCACCACGAGGAGGTGGCTGTACGTCGAGTTCCACCCTATCCAGCCCCAACCACCCTTCCTTTGGCTGCATGTCGATTTACATACGGTAATCTTTCTTAGAATCAAATCGTGGAATTTTTGTTCGGGAGTGAAGACGGGAGCGGATGAATCCGTCCCTCTCTTCTATTCCACTTACACTGGCAGAGGCTTCGGTTACTAATTTGATGAGTCTCTCGACCGCTTGAGTATGACAAGGGAATAGTGGGATCAGTCCATCAGGCTGGTCTCCCGTCTCAACAAACTCTTTTATTCGGGTATCAGGTATTGTTTTTGTAACGGGGGGTTCGGTCACCTCAGCCGTTTGCCAGTTGATCATTTCGTAATAGTTTTGACTATCGTAGAGCAGCTCAGGCATGGCGAAGGCTCGAATTTCCCCCGCTGGTGATTGTTTTGATCGTGCTTTTAATATTCTTCTCCATCCCAATTCTCTTATGTGTTGCTCATCGGCATGTAGCATGGAGATCAAAATATTTTCTGGGTGAGCAAAGAAAGAATTTCTACGGAGGACTTTGTTGGCGATTGTCTTAGATCTTTGAGGCATGGTCTGAGAGAGACGCATCATTTCGAAAAAATGTTTTGCGCCCTCAGTGAAACTGGAGTTTTTCTTTATCTTAAACCAAATTGGTGCGTAAACTGTCATAATGAATCGCACAATTTCGTTGAAGGTGCTGGAGGGTTCACTGGTTGAAACATAGAGGCGCAGAAATCTATTTGCTGAGGGAGCTGCGCAGTGCGTACTGGCGCGTCAGTGGCAGCTGCTGCTGGCAGCACTCACCAGAGATGACCTTTAAACCCTAGCCTAGAGTCATAAAATTTTGCGTGTGTGTTATTTCATGCCTAAGCAACGATATAAATGCTATGGGAAATATATAAATGCATTATTTAAGACAAAGAGCCGATCTGAAAATATGTATAGAAATTACCTATTTTTTCAACATTTGACGTTGTTGCCGGGGACAAAAGATATTAACGTAGGACAACGCGCTTGGAAAAACGATCATATGAGGTCTTTTTCATCGACTTTATAGTTATTAGGAATAATTTTGATGCATATTGAAATATTTTAAAAATTATAAGAAAAATACGTTTTTGACTACTAAAATATGATTTTCATCGCTCTGCCGGGGGCAGAAGATGATTACCTATTAAGCTAAGATTTTGCAGAGGCTATTTTCTCATGCATGCGCAAGTTTTTGTCTCTATTAGAATATGGAAATCGAAAAAAATGTAAAATCGATCCACCCTACTCTGAAAATCTGAAAAGTGGTGAGCCTTGTAATTATGAAGGCAGCACAAGTTGTTATTTTAAAGCATGTTAAATTTCTCTCTGTAATGAGAGTTTCCGTTGATTTTGAATTCTACGTCAGAATAAGTTGACATTTGGGGTAAAGGCGTACGGGTTTTGGAGGGTAGTAATTTATCGCATGGTGGGATGTATGAAGAGATTAATACATAAACATTTTAAATAAGTTTCCGAAGCATTTTTAAAAATGTTTCACAAAAAATTACATTTAAAAGAAAACTAAAATTGATTTATTTCATTCGAATACAGAAAAAAAAAGAAAAAGTGGGAGATAGTGGTTTCACATAAGAAAGATGATTCAGTTCTCAATGAAAGAAGTTTTTAAAAATTTTTCTTTTTCCCTTCAAAGCAAGACATCCGGTCTCCACGCAGTATTCAATGATAAATAAGTTAGGCTTTCTTTCTGCTGCTGCAACTCAATGGAGCAGATTTGCATACATATAGCCATTCAGAAAACAGACACACACGTACACACACACACACACACACACATATATATATATATATATATATATATATATACAGAGTCGGCCTTCGTTTTACGCTGGTTCACTTTACGCCGTTTCACTCTTAAAAACATGTTTGGACGTCGAGGCATGTTTTTAATTTTATTATAACACTTTAAATACCACAAAAGTTAAAAAAAAACAACAGCATAGGCTTTGCCACCTTCAACGAAAACAGCGTGGTAGGGACTGAGGTACAGGGTTACCACTCAATTTTTTTTAAAGTGTACCAGATTTTACCAGATACCAGATTCATTAATATGAGAACAGAAAAATAAATAGATTAATCTATAAATATTTTTATTTTTTATTTTTTATTTTTTTTAAATCTATATTTTTTCATATTTTTTCACGATTTAAAAAAAAATTCGACATTAGCCTTTTCTTCGGTTCCTGGAACTAGTCTGGAAGCCGGACCTCATGACCCAAAATTCTCGGTTAAAGTTTTTTTCTCTGCTGATTGTTCATCTTTTGGGTGTATATATGAGATCCAGGGGATGTGGAGGTTACACCCTTGGGCAATTTGATATATACCATATTGCCACCAAGAATACAAAATATACCCGAAAATCAGTTTTCGGCATTTTCTTCACAACCACATATCATCATCATGCAAATACGGCGTAAAGTGAACCGGAGTAAAACGAGGGGCAACTATATATACTATATATATATATATATATATATATATATATATATATATATATATTATATATATATATATATACACTGTATATATATATATATATATATATATATATATATAATATATATATATACACACACTGTGTGTATATATATATATATATATAATCATGCGGGTTGCTTCTACAGAGCTTCAATTTAATATTTAGGAGAAATCCAATGACAAGGAGAAATGTAAATGCCATGAAAAGTCTTCTTTAATGCAACGTTTCGAGCAATACGCTCATCTTCAGGCTGTTTAATAACAATGTGAAATTAAAATCAATATTGAATGAAAAACAAAACAGAAAATTTCTATAACCTATTCATGAAGACAAAGTTTAAAGACTGAGAAAAGAGGGTTAAATTCTAAGTTATACAGATTTACATATAAAAATTAAGAAGCTATTTTTAAATACATATAGTAAATGTGAAATTAATACACTGGAAAAATTAACAATAGTACACTGGAATAATGAAACTAACTACCTTACACTGCAGTTTCCGAGGCTAACTGAATTGAGCCGAGGCAATACGGGAAAACAAAAGATGGCGAGGGCGATTGGGGAAGGGGGGATTATAAGGAATTGGGGAAGGAGGAGGGATCATAGCAAATTGAGGGGGACGGCGGATGAGTCAACATTTAGACTCGGGGACAATGTTTTGATGAAAAGCGATTCCAAAATTCTTAGTGAGTTGGGACAAGTATTACAACCAAGAATTTTAAAATTGTCTAAAGTGACATCAATTTTACATTCTATGCTGTGTTCGCGAATCCTCGAAACCTCTTTAGTTTTTAAAATTTTACCTGTTCGGCCACTTATTCCCATATGCGAATAAAATCTAGCCCTGAGAGAGCGAACAGTGCTGCCAATGTAATTCCCAAGGAGACACCTAGGGCAGGTAAATAAATATACAACACCTCTACGCAACGAGTCAGGGGTTCGATCCTTCGCTGAGAAAAAGCTACCTAAAGACGTTTTATTAATAAATATGATGCGGAAATCAGTATGATAAAAAAATTTCCTTAACAATTTTGTAAATTTAAGCTTAAATTCCTTATTCAAAGGACCCATTTCAGGTACCAAGAAATATTTTATATCCTTCGGCACTGTAATACATGGAAGTTGAGGGCTATAAACACTATTTAAGAAGGATCTAATTA
The DNA here is from genome assembly GCA_023014485.1 of Bathynomus jamesi. NCBI lineage: Eukaryota > Metazoa > Arthropoda > Malacostraca > Isopoda > Cirolanidae > Bathynomus > Bathynomus jamesi. The sequence continues at coordinate 1,335,803 of JAJOZX010000032.1, forward strand.
GTTTGTCTACATATTGAACAGGAAAACTATTATTAGTAAAGTATGATCTTAGATTATTAAATTCATCATTAACCCTTTCAGTCACTGGGTACCCAATTTGGTAGCTGAAAAATAAACCATATTGGTTCTTATATACCCACACATAAAGGCAAATTTCTTTTTTACCCTATGTCATAAGTCATGATCGAAGGGTTAAGTAAGGTAAAACTAGAGGTCAAATTATATCCTCTGAACAGGAGAGTTTTAATACAAGACATCTTATAGTTGAAATCAGTAAAACTAAAAAAATTCATGCCCAAACCAGTGAAAGTGGGCTTCCTGTAAACTGATGTAGTAATAGAATCACCGTTTTTCGAAATTAAAAGATCTAAGAAGGGGAGGGAGCCATTTTGCTCAGTTTCCATTGTATACGTTATATTGGGGTGCAAAGAATTTAGGAAGTTAAAGAATTGTTGCGCTTGTACCGCATTATCAAAGACTGCTATCGAATCATCAACGAAGCGTCGATAGAAAATTGGCTTGAGATGAGTGGGAGATTGTCTAAAAATTACACTTTCTAAATGAGTCATAAAAAAATCAGCTGCTAACGGTCCGTCAGGTGATCCCATCCCTACTCCATCAATTTGTTGGTAAACCTTATTGTTGAAAGTGAAATAGCATTGTTTGAAGACCAATTCTAAAAGTTCCTTAAAATGAGACAATGAAAAACCATGAAAATTATCAACTGAGCTAAAAACCCTATCCAAAATAATGGCAATAGTTTCAGATACAGGTACATTCGTGAAAAGCGACTTTACATCAAAACTGACAAAAAACTTTTTTGAATCGAAGTTTTTACCAAGGAATTCTTTTTGGAATTCAAACGAGTTATTTATAGTGTAAGCATTTTTCGCAAAGGGGGACAGGAGACGAACACAAATTTTGCCAATTGAAAGGTGGGTAAGTTATACGAAGCTAAAATAGGACGGAGAGGTGTTCCAGCTTTATGGATTTTAGGCAGACAGTATAATTGAGCAAGATTAGCACCAGATGCGAACAACTGAGAGTAAGTATCATTTTTTATTATCTTTAAGGACTTTAGTCGTGACAGAAATCTATTAACCTGGTCTTCTAACCTTACAATGACTTTATTGACAGGTTCTAGAATTTGTTTGAATTTAGTAAGATCACTTAGGATTTCATTAGTTTTGTTTATGTAGTCCGATTTATTCAAAATAACCACTCCGTTACCCTTGTCTGGTCTAGTCACAACAATCTCCTGGTTCTTTGCCAAATTCTTAATACACTGCAAATCACTCTTCCTAAATATGAAAGATTGAAATTTAAGATTTCTAAGTTTATGAAAAAATTCTTGAGTTAAATTTGAGAACTGACATTTGAAATTATTGAATTCACCCACATGGGGAACATTTTTCAAGCCATTGAAAAATTTTTCAAAGTAAAGAAAAAACGAAGGCTTATATATTTGAAACAACGGAAGCTTAAATTGCAAGCCAAGTGACAGTAAAAACTTTTCCCGAGGGGAGAGTGTGTAACTAGAAAGATTCGAAATTACCTTATCTGAATTGAAAAAATTTGGTGAATTCATTCCCAAAGCCTTTAACTTACGTTCATGTGTTTCCAAGATGGTAGAGTGAAATTTTTCTATTTCACGTTGTACAAGAGAAATTATTAATAAATAGTCCAACAACGACAAGGTATTTTTAAGAGTAGTTTTATAATGCCCAAGAGACTTGTTATGCGAATCTGATATTTTGATTTTATAATTAATTTCATTATTTAATAAATATTCCAGGGACGATTGATAAAATTCAGAGTCATATAGATTGTCACGGTAGAGTTTGAAGTAAACAAATTTCGGAAAAACCCTGCAGGTCCGACACATTTCAAGAAAATAACAGTCCAGTTTTGACTTGAGAAACTTTCGTGAAGTCTTCCAAACATGGCGATAGGCCCTGAGGCCATCTTGTCCATACCTTGAATATATATAATCATGCGGGTTGCTTCTACAGAGCTTCAATTTAATATTTAGGAGAAATCCAATGACAAGGAGAAATGTAAATGCCATGAAAAGTCTTCTTTAATGCAACGTTTCGAGCAATACGCTCATCTTCAGGCTGTTTAATAACAATGTGAAATTAAAATCAATATTGAATGAAAAACAAAACAGAAAATTTCTATAACCTATTCATGAAGACAAAGTTTAAAGACTGAGAAAAGAGGGTTAAATTCTAAGTTATACAGATTTACATATAAAAATTAAGAAGCTATTTTTAAATACATATAGTAAATGTGAAATTAATACACTGGAAAAATTAACAATAGTACACTGGAATAATGAAACTAACTACCTTACACTGCAGTTTCCGAGGCTAACTGAATTGAGCCGAGGCAATACGGGAAAACAAAAGATGGCGAGGGCGATTGGGGAAGGGGGGATTATAAGGAATTGGGGAAGGAGGAGGGATCATAGCAAATTGAGGGGGACGGCGGATGAGTCAACATTTAGACTCGGGGACAATGTTTTGATGAAAAGCGATTCCAAAATTCTTAGTGAGTTGGGACAAGTATTACAACCAAGAATTTTAAAATTGTCTAAAGTGACATCAATTTTACATTCTATGCTGTGTTCGCGAATCCTCGAAACCTCTTTAGTTTTTAAAATTTTACCTGTTCGGCCACTTATTCCATATGCGAATAAAATCTAGCCCTGAGAGAGCGAACAGTGCTGCCAATGTAATTCCCAAGGAGACACCTAGGGCAGGTAAATAAATATACAACACCGCTACGCAACGAGTCAGGGGTTCGATCCTTCGCTGAGAAAAAGCTACCTAAAGACGTTTTATTAATAAATATGATGCGGAAATCAGTATGATAAAAAAAATTTCCTTAACAATTTTGTAAATTTAAGCTTAAATTCCTTATTCAAAGGACCCATTTCAGGTACCAAGAAATATTTTATATCCTTCGGCACTGTAATACATGGAAGTTGAGGGCTATAAACACTATTTAAGAAGGATCTAATTAGTTTGTCTACATATTGAACAGGAAAACTATTATTAGTAAGTATGATCTTAGATTATTAAATTCATCATTAACCCTTTCAGTCACTGGGTACCCAATTTGGTAGCTGAAAAATAAACCATATTGGTTCTTATATACCCACACATAAAGGCAAATTTCTTTTTTACCCTATGTCATAAGTCATGATCGAAGGGGTTAAGTAAGGTAAAACTAGAGGTCAAATTATATCCTCTGAACAGGAGAGTTTTAATACAAGACATCTTATAGTTGAAATCAGTAAAACTAAAAAAATTCATGCCCAAACCAGTGAAAGTGGGCTTCCTGTAAACTGATGTAGTAATAGAATCACCGTTTTTCGAAATTAAAAGATCTAAGAAGGGGAGGGAGCCATTTTGCTCAGTTTCCATTGTATACGTTATATTGGGGTGCAAAGAATTTAGGAAGTTAAAGAATTGTTGCGCTTGTACCGCATTATCAAAGACTGCTATCGAATCATCAACGAAGCGTCGATAGAAAATTGGCTTGAGATGAGTGGGAGATTGTCTAAAAATTACACTTTCTAAATGAGTCATAAAAAAATCAGCTGCTAACGGTCCGACAGGTGATCCCATCCCTACTCCATCAATTTGTTGGTAAACCTTATTGTTGAAAGTGAAATAGCATTGTTTGAAGACCAATTCTAAAAGTTCCTTAAAATGAGACAATGAAAAACCATGAAAATTATCAACTGAGCTAAAAACCCTATCCAAAATAATGGCAATAGTTTCAGATACAGGTACATTCGTGAAAAGCGACTTTACATCAAAACTGACAAAAAACTTTTTTGAATCGAAGTTTTTACCAAGGAAGTCTTTTTGGAATTCAAACGAGTTATTTATAGTGTAAGCATTTTTCGCAAAGGGGGACAGGAGACGAACAACAAATTTTGCCAATTGAAAGGTGGGTAAGTTATACGAAGCTAAAATAGGACGGAGAGGTGTTCCAGCTTTATGGATTTTAGGCAGACAGTATAATTGAGCAAGATTAGCACCAGATGCGAACAACTGAGAGTAAGTATCATTTTTTATTATCTTTAAGGACTTTAGTCGTGACAGAAATCTATTAACCTGGTCTTCTAACCTTACAATGACTTTATTGACAGGTTCTAGAATTTGTTTGAATTTAGTAAGATCACTTAGGATTTCATTAGTTTTGTTTATGTAGTCCGATTTATTCAAAATAACCACTCCGTTACCCTTGTCTGGTCTAGTCACAACAATCTCCTGGTTCTTTGCCAAATTCTTAATACACTGCAAATCACTCTTCCTAAATATGAAAGATTGAAATTTAAGATTTCTAAGTTTATGAAAAAATTCTTGAGTTAAATTTGAGAACTGACATTTGAAATTATTGAATTCACCCACATGGGGAACATTTTTCAAGCCATTGAAAAATTTTTCAAAGTAAAGAAAAAAACGAAGGCTTATATATTTGAAACAACGGAAGCTTAAATTGCAAGCCAAGTGACAGTAAAAACTTTTCCCGAGGGGAGAGTGTGTAACTAGAAAGATTCGAAATTACCTTATCTGAATTGAAAAAATTTGGTGAATTCATTCCCAAAGCCTTTAACTTACGTTCATGTGTTTCCAAGATGGTAGAGTGAAATTTTTCTATTTCACGTTGTACAAGAGAAATTATTAATAAATAGTCCAACAACGACAAGGTATTTTTAAGAGTAGTTTTATAATGCCCAAGAGACTTGTTATGCGAATCTGATATTTTGATTTTATAATTAATTTCATTATTTAATAAATATTCCAGGGACGATTGATAAAATTCAGAGTCATATAGATTGTCACGGTAGAGTTTGAAGTAAACAAATTTCGGAAAAACCCTGCAGGTCCGACACATTTCAAGAAAAAAACAGTCCAGTTTTGACTTGAGAAACTTTCGTGAAGTCTTCCAAACATGGCGATAGGCCCTGAGGCCATCTTGTCCATACCTTGAATATATATAATCATGCGGGTTGCTTCTACAGAGCTTCAATTTAATATTTAGGAGAAATCCAATGACAAGGAGAAATGTAAATGCCATGAAAAGTCTTCTTTAATGCAACGTTTCGAGCAATACGCTCATCTTCAGGCTGTTTAATAACAATGTGAAATTAAAATCAATATTGAATGAAAAACAAAACAGAAAATTTCTATAACCTATTCATGAAGACAAAGTTTAAAGACTGAGAAAAGAGGGTTAAATTCTAAGTTATACAGATTTACATATAAAAATTAAGAAGCTATTTTTAAATACATATAGTAAATGTGAAATTAATACACTGGAAAAATTAACAATAGTACACTGGAATAATGAAACTAACTACCTTACACTGCAGTTTCCGAGGCTAACTGAATTGAGCCGAGGCAATACGGGAAAACAAAAGATGGCGAGGGCGATTGGGGAAGGGGGGATTATAAGGAATTGGGGAAGGAGGAGGGATCATAGCAAATTGGGGGACGGCGGATGAGTCAACATTAGACTCGGGGACAATGTTTTGATGAAAAGCGATTCCAAAATTCTTAGTGAGTTGGGACAAGTATTACAACCAAGAATTTTAAAATTGTCTAAAGTGACATCAATTTTACATTCTATGCTGTGTTCGCGAATCCTCGAAACCTCTTTAGTTTTTAAAATTTTACCTGTTCGGCCACTTATTCCATATGCGAATAAAATCTAGCCCTGAGAGAGCGAACAGTGCTGCCAATGTAATTCCCAAGGAGACACCTAGGGCAGGTAAATAAATATACAACACCGCTACGCAACGAGTCAGGGGTTCGATCCTTCGCTGAGAAAAAGCTACCTAAAGACGTTTTATTAATAAATATGATGCGGAAATCAGTATGATAAAAAAATTTCCTTAACAATTTTGTAAATTTAAGCTTAAATTCCTTATTCAAAGGACCCATTTCAGGTACCAAGAAATATTTTATATCCTTCGGCACTGTAATACATGGAAGTTGAGGGCTATAAACACTATTTAGAAGGATCTAATTAGTTTGTCTACATATTGAACAGGAAAACTATTATTAGTAAAGTATGATCTTAGATTATTAATTCATCATTAACCCTTTCAGTCACTGGGTACCCAATTTGGTAGCTGAAAAATAAACCATATTGGTTCTTATATACCCACACATAAAGGCAAATTTCTTTTTTACCCTATGTCATAAGTCATGATCGAAGGGGTTAAGTAAGGTAAAACTAGAGGTCAAATTATATCCTCTGAACAGGAGAGTTTTAATACAAGACATCTTATAGTTGAAATCAGTAAAACTAAAAAAATTCATGCCCAAACCAGTGAAAGTGGCTTCCTGTAAACTGATGTAGTAATAGAATCACCGTTTTCGAAATTAAAAGATCTAAGAAGGGGAGGGAGCCATTTTGCTCAGTTTCCATTGTATACGTTATATTGGGGTGCAAAGAATTTAGGAAGTTAAAGAATTGTTGCGCTTGTACCGCATTATCAAAGACTGCTATCGAATCATCAACGAAGCGTCGATAGAAAAATTGGCTTGAGATGAGTGGGAGATTGTCTAAAAATTACACTTTCTAAATGAGTCATAAAAAAATCAGCTGCTAACGGTCCGACAGGTGATCCCATCCCTACTCCATCAATTTGTGGTAAACCTTATGTTGAAAGTGAAATAGCATTGTTTGAAGACCAATTCTAAAAGTTCCTTAAAATGAGACAATGAAAAACCATGAAATTATCAACTGAGCTAAAAACCCTATCCAAAATAATGGCAATAGTTTCAGATACAGGTACATTCGTGAAAAGCGACTTTACATCAAAACTGACAAAAAACTTTTTTGAATCGAAGTTTTTACCAAGGAAGTCTTTTTGGAATTCAAACGAGTTATTTATAGTGTAAGCATTTTTCGCAAAGGGGGACAGGAGACGAACAACAAATTTTGCCAATTGAAAGGTGGGTAAGTTATACGAAGCTAAAATAGGACGGAGAGGTGTTCCAGCTTTATGGATTTTAGGCAGACAGTATAATTGAGCAAGATTAGCACAGATGCGAACAACTGAGAGTAAGTATCATTTTTTATTATCTTTAAGGACTTTAGTCGTGACAGAAATCTATTAACCTGGTCTTCTAACCTTACAATGACTTTATTGACAGGTTCTAGAATTTGTTTGAATTTAGTAAGATCACTTAGGATTTCATTAGTTTTGTTTATGTAGTCCGATTTATTCAAAATAACCACTCCGTTACCCTTGTCTGGTCTAGTCACAACAATCTCCTGGTTCTTTGCCAAATTCTTAATACACTGCAAATCACTCTTCCTAAATATGAAAGATTGAAATTTAAGATTTCTAAGTTTATGAAAAAATTCTTGAGTTAAATTTGAGAACTGACATTTGAAATTATTGAATTCACCCACATGGGGAACATTTTCAAGCCATTGAAAAATTTTTCAAAGTAAAGAAAAAACGAAGGCTTATATATTTGAAACAACGGAAGCTTAAATTGCAAGCCAAGTGACAGTAAAAACTTTTCCCGAGGGGAGAGTGTGTAACTAGAAAGATTCGAAATTACCTTATCTGAATTGAAAAAATTTGGTGAATTCATTCCCAAAGCCTTTAACTTACGTTCATGTGTTTCCAAGATGGTAGAGTGAAATTTTTCTAGTTCACGTTGTACAAGAGAAATTATTAATAAATAGTCCAACAACGACAAGGTATTTTTAAGAGTAGTTTTATAATGCCCAAGAGACTTGTTATGCGAATCTGATATTTTGATTTTATAATTAATTTCATTATTTAATAAATATTCCAGGGACGATTGATAAAATTCAGAGTCATATAGATTGTCACGGTAGAGTTTGAAGTAAACAAATTTCGGAAAAACCCTGCAGGTCCGACACATTTCAAGAAATAACAGTCCAGTTTTGACTTGAGAAACTTTCGTGAAGTCTTCCAAACATGGCGATAGGCCCTGAGGCCATCTTGTCCATACCTTGAATATATATAATCATGCGGGTTGTTCTACAGAGCTTCAATTTAATATTTAGGAGAAATCCAATGACAAGGAGAAATGTAAATGCCATGAAAAGTCTTCTTTAATGCAACGTTTCGAGCAATACGCTCATCTTCAGGCTGTTTAATAACAATGTGAAATTAAAATCAATATTGAATGAAAAACAAAACAGAAAATTTCTATAACCTATTCATGAAGACAAAGTTTAAAGACTGAGAAAAGAGGTTAAATTCTAAGTTATACAGATTTACATATAAAAATTAAGAAGCTATTTTTAAATACATATAGTAAATGTGAAATTAATACACTGGAAAAATTAACAATAGTACACTGGAATAATGAAACTAACTACCTTACACTGCAGTTTCCGAGGCTAACTGAATTGAGCCGAGGCAATACGGGAAAACAAAAGATGGCGAGGGCGATTGGGGAAGGGGGGATTATAAGGAATTGGGGAAGGAGGAGGGATCATAGCAAATTGAGGGGGACGGCGGATGAGTCAACATTTAGACTCGGGGACAATGTTTTGATGAAAAGCGATTCCAAAATTCTTAGTGAGTTGGGACAAGTATTACAACCAAGAATTTTAAAATTGTCTAAAGTGACATCATTTTACATTCTATGCTGTGTTCGCGAATCTCGAAACCTCTTTAGTTTTTAAAATTTTACCTGTTCGGCCACTTATTCCCATATGCGAAATAAAATCTAGCCCTGAGAGAGCGAACAGTGCTGCCAATGTAATCCCAAGGAGACACCTAGGGCAGTAAATAAATATACAACACCGCTACGCAACGAGTCAGGGGTTCGATCCTTCGCTGAGAAAAAGCTACCTAAAGACGTTTTATTAATAAATATGATGCGGAAATCAGTATGATAAAAAATTTCCTTAACAATTTTGTAAATTTAAGCTTAAATTCCTTATTCAAAGGACCCATTTCAGGTACCAAGAAATATTTTATATCCTTCGGCACTGTAATACATGGAAGTTGAGGGCTATAAACACTATTTAAGAAGGATCTAATTAGTTTGTCTACATATTGAACAGGAAAACTATTATTAGTAAAGTATGATCTTAGATTATTAAATTCATCATTAACCCTTTCAGTCACTGGGTACCCAATTTGGTAGCTGAAAAATAAACCATATTGGTTCTTATATACCCACACATAAAGGCAAATTTCTTTTTTACCCTATGTCATAAGTCATGATCGAAGGGGTTAAGTAAGGTAAAACTAGAGGTCAAATTATATCCTCTGAACAGGAGAGTTTTAATACAAGACATCTTATAGTTGAAATCAGTAAAAACTAAAAAAATTCATGCCCAAACCAGTGAAAGTGGGCTTCCTGTAAACTGATGTAGTAATAGAATCACCGTTTTCGAAATTAAAAGATCTAAGAAGGGGAGGGAGCCATTTTGCTCAGTTTCCATTGTATACGTTATATTGGGGTGCAAAGAATTTAGGAAGTTAAAGAATTGTTGCGCTTGTACCGCATTATCAAAGACTGCTATCGAATCATCAACGAAGCGTCGATAGAAAATTGGCTTGAGATGAGTGGGAGATTGTCTAAAAATTACACTTTCTAAATGAGTCATAAAAAAATCAGCTGCTAACGGTCCGACAGGTGATCCCATCCCTACTCCATCAATTTGTTGGTAAACCTTATTGTTGAAAGTGAAATAGCATTGTTTGAAGACCAATTCTAAAAGTTCCTTAAAATGAGACAATGAAAAACCATGAAAATTATCAACTGAGCTAAAAACCCTATCCAAAATAATGGCAATAGTTTCAGATACAGGTACATTCGTGAAAAGCGACTTTACATCAAAACTGACAAAAAACTTTTTTGAATCGAAGTTTTTACCAAGGAAGTCTTTTTGGAATTCAAACGAGTTATTTATAGTGTAAGCATTTTTCGCAAAGGGGGACAGGAGACGAACAACAAATTTTGCCAATTGAAAGGTGGGTAAGTTATACGAAGCTAAAATAGGACGGAGAGGTGTTCCAGCTTTATGGATTTTAGGCAGACAGTATAATTGAGCAAGATTAGCACCAGATGCGAACAACTGAGAGTAAGTATCATTTTTTATTATCTTTAAGGACTTTAGTCGTGACAGAAATCTATTAACCTGGTCTTCTAACCTTACAATGACTTTATTGACAGGTTCTAGAATTTGTTTGAATTTAGTAAGATCACTTAGGATTTCATTAGTTTTGTTTATGTAGTCCGATTTATTCAAAATAACCACTCCGTTACCCTTGTCTGGTCTAGTCACAACAATCTCCTGGTTCTTTGCCAAATTCTTAATACACTGCAAATCACTCTTCCTAAATATGAAAGATTGAAATTTAAGATTTCTAAGTTTATGAAAAAATTCTTGAGTTAAATTTGAGAACTGACATTTGAAATTATTGAATTCACCCACATGGGGAACATTTTTCAAGCCATTGAAAAATTTTTCAAAGTAAAGAAAAAACGAAGGCTTATATATTTGAAACAACGGAAGCTTAAATTGCAAGCCAAGTGACAGTAAAACTTTTCCCGAGGGGAGAGTGTGTAACTAGAAAGATTCGAAATTACCTTATCTGAATTGAAAAAATTTGGTGAATTCATTCCCAAAGCCTTTAACTTACGTTCATGTGTTTCCAAGATGGTAGAGTGAAATTTTTCTAGTTCACGTTGTACAAGAGAAATTATTAATAAATAGTCCAACAACGACAAGGTATTTTTAAGAGTAGTTTTATAATGCCCAAGAGACTTGTTATGCGAATCTGATATTTTGATTTTATAATTAATTTCATTATTTAATAAATATTCCAGGGACGATTGATAAAATTCAGAGTCATATAGATTGTCACGGTAGAGTTTGAAGTAAACAAATTTCGGAAAAACCCTGCAGGTCCGACACATTTCAAGAAAATAACAGTCCAGTTTTGACTTGAGAAACTTTCGTGAAGTCTTCCAAACATGGCGATAGGCCCTGAGGCCATCTTGTCCATACCTTGAATATATATAATCATGCGGGTTGCTTCTACAGAGCTTCAATTTAATATTTAGGAGAAATCCAATGACAAGGAGAAATGTAAATGCCATGAAAAGTCTTCTTTAATGCAACGTTTCGAGCAATACGCTCATCTTCAGGCTGTTTAATAACAATGTGAAATTAAAATCAATATTGAATGAAAAACAAAACAGAAAATTTCTATAACCTATTCATGAAGACAAAGTTTAAAGACTGAGAAAAGAGGGTTAAATTCTAAGTTATACAGATTTACATATAAAAATTAAGAAGCTATTTTTAAATACATATAGTAAATGTGAAATTAATACACTGGAAAAATTAACAATAGTACACTGGAATAATGAAACTAACTACCTTACACTGCAGTTTCCGAGGCTAACTGAATTGAGCCGAGGCAATACGGGAAAACAAAAGATGGCGAGGGCGATTGGGGAAGGGGGGATTATAAGGAATTGGGGAAGGAGGAGGGATCATAGCAAATTGAGGGGGACGGCGGATGAGTCAACATTTAGACTCGGGGACAATGTTTTGATGAAAAGCGATTCCAAAATTCTTAGTGAGTTGGGACAAGTATTACAACCAAGAATTTTAAAATTGTCTAAAGTGACATCAATTTTACATTCTATGCTGTGTTCGCGAATCCTCGAAACCTCTTTAGTTTTTAAAATTTTACCTGTTCGGCCACTTATTCCCATATGCGAATAAAATCTAGCCCTGAGAGAGCGAACAGTGCTGCCAATGTAATTCCCAAGGAGACACCTAGGGCAGGTAAATAAATATACAACACCGCTACGCAACGAGTCAGGGGTTCGATCCTTCGCTGAGAAAAAGCTACCTAAAGACGAGAATAAAAACCCACTCTAATAGACAGAGTTTATTTCCACGACAGTTTCGACGCCCACTGGCATCCTCCTCGGGTGGATACAGAAACACAAATGAAACAAAACAAGAGGGAAAAACAGTTCAGGGATCGACCGTTAAGAAATTCGCACCTTGGTTGGATTCCATTCTCTCGAGACAGGAGGGGCATTTTCATTAAGTACATTCGCACAAATTTTAAAACTATCTTCCTGTTCTAAACATACAGATTCTATTATTTTTACATAATTATTACATTTATAATTAAATTTATTACATTTAATATTGCATAATTATTAATTACAGAAATTATAAATTTATTATTACATTGGTTATTACATTGTTGTTTATTATACAGAAATTATAAACCGAAAAACGAATGAAAAAAGGCGATTAGGAAATAATCCAGAGACCATTGAGAAATTCGCACCTAGGTTAGATATCGTTCTCCCGAAACCAGAAGGGCATTTTATTACAGGGTCAGCTTATAACTACATTTCCACAAATTAAAAATTCTCTTGTTCTATACATACAGATCCTAATGTTTTGACATAATTACTGCATATATTTATTTCCACATTAATTACTTCCATTATTACATTTACTAAAAGCGAGTAAGGAAACATTCCAATCCAGAGACATTTAAGAAATTCACACTTAGGTTCGAACACGTTCCCACGACTCCGTAAGGGATTTATTGACCAAGAATCTCATTAAAGGGTCTAACTTATAAGTACCTTCGCACAAATTAAAATTATCTACTTTTTCTATACACACAGATTCTATTATTTTTCTTTTGACATAATTATTACATTTATAAAGTACCTTACTTGATTCCCAATCTATAGCATGATTATTTTGGCTAGCGTGATAAAAAATGGCATTATTAGTATTACAACTTCTGAAGGCATATTTGTGTTCTTTGATACGGGTTTCAATATTTCTTCCAGTTTCTCCCACGTATACTAAATCACAACTTTTACAGGGAATGCTGTAGACACAGGCTTGTTCCTCTTTTGCAACGTTATTCCTAACCAATTTACTTTTCACGGTAGACGAATATTTGAACGCCAAAGCAAACTTAAATTCTTTCGTCAACGGTTTTACTCTTTCTAAGCCGGCAATGTAAGGCAAACTCACATATTGTTTTTGGTTAACTGAAGGTTCCCGAGGGGCATAAAAAGATTTTCTGGCTTTAAAATACGCCTTTCTGATAAACCACTCAGGATATTTTAATCCTTAAAAATGTTCCAAATCTTTGAATTTTCCGGATCCAGCAAATGTGGGCTACAAATCCTGAGTGCTCTTAGAAACATGGAAGAAATAATTGAGCTTTTAACCCCTTCATCATGATATGAAAAATAATGAATGTACGAATTACAATGAGTAGGTTTTCTATAGACCGTGAAATTGGGCTTTCCGCTTTCATTAATGACCAAAACATCTAGAAAAGGTAATTGTTTGTCGTTCTCCCATTCATATTTAAATTTAATAGAGGGAACAAGATTATTTAATGACTGAAAGAAAGTGTCAAAGTTGTTCCAGTGGTCAGGCCAAAATGAGAAAATATCATCTACATAACGAAACCAAATTAGATTCCTGGGACATATTGTTTGCAACAATTCCGACTCATAATACTCCATATATAATGTACTCAGTATTGGGGATAAAGGGGACCCCATTCCCATACCAAAACGTTGCAAATAAAATTCTTCACCGAAGGAGAAGGCATTATTGGTGACACAGAGTTTTATCAGTTCTAAAAATACAGATGTGGGCATGCCTAGTTCTACGTTACATGTTGGCAATTTTCTATCTAAAAAACTAAGTACATCATCAATGGGAACTTTCGTAAACAAGGACTCAACATCAAAACTTATCATTCTTCCCCGTTTTAAATCTAAGGACATAACTTTGTTAATAAAGTCACAGGAATTAGTGATGTGCGAGCCTGAAAATTTACCAACTAATGGGATAATTTATCTGCAAGAAATTTAGATAACCTGTAACTAAAGGAACCCCTGTGTGAAATAATGGGACGGAGTGGTATATATAATCTTATGGGTTTTGGGTAGGCCGTAAATGTGGGGAGTTTGGGGTTAATCTGTAGAAATCTTTTAGGATCAATCGCCGGGACATCTTTTAATAAGTTCCTGATGGTTTTGTTGAATTCGGCAGAAAGACGCTTTAGGGGGGACGATCTCACTTTGGTGTAGGTGAATTCATCACTAAGTAACGCTTCCATTTTTTGTTTATAATCACACTTGTCCAAAATAACCACAGTGTTACTTTTGTCCGCTTTAGTGACAAATATTGCTTCATTCTTCCTGAGCTTGTCTAAAGCTAACCGGAATCTTTTGGGAATAGAGTCCAATGAGTTGAAATGTTCCAGAAACTTGCTCAGAATCAAACCCTTTAATGAGATTCTTGGTCAATAAATCCCTTACGGAGTCGTGGGAACGTGTTCGAACCTAAGTGTGAATTTCTTAAATGTCTCTGGATTGGAATGTTTCCTTACTCGCTTTTAGTAAATGTAATAATGGAAGTAATTAATGTGGAAATAAATATATGCAGTAATTATGTCAAAACATTAGGATCTGTATGTATAGAACAAGAAGATATTTTTAATTTGTGGAAATGTAGTTATAAGCTGACCCTGTAATAAAATGCCCTTCTGGTTTCGGGAGAACGATATCTAACCTAGGTGCGAATTTCTCAATGGTCTCTGGATTATTTCCTAATCGCCTTTTTTCATTCGTTTTTCGGTTTATAATTTCTGTATAATAAACAACAATGTAATAACCAATGTAATAATAAATTTATAATTTCTGTAATTAATAATTATGCAATATTAAATGTAATAAATTTAATTATAAATGTAATAATTATGTAAAAATAATAGAATCTGTATGTTTAGAACAGGAAGATAGTTTTAAAATTTGTGCGAATGTACTTAATGAAAATGCCCCTCCTGTCTCGAGAGAATGGAATCCAACCAAGGTGCGAATTTCTTAACGGTCGATCCCTGAACTGTTTTTCCCTCTTGTTTTGTTTCATTTGTGTTTCTGTATCCACCCGAGGAGGATGCCAGTGGGCGTCGAAACTGTCGTGGAAATAAACTCTGTCTATTAGAGTGGGTTTTTATTCTCATATTTTGACCTTCACGTAAAAAAGTGAAGTTTTTTGCATTTACCTAAAGACGTTTTATTAATAAATATGATGCGGAAATCAGTATGATAAAAAAATTTCCTTAACAATTTTGTAAATTTAAGCTTAAATTCCTTATTCAAAGGACCCATTTCAGGTACCAAGAAATATTTTATATCCTTCGGCACTGTAATACATGGAAGTTGAGGGCTATAAACACTATTTAAGAAGGATCTAATTAGTTTGTCTACATATTGAACAGGAAAACTATTATTAGTAAAGTATGATCTTAGATTATTAAATTCATCATTAACCCTTTCAGTCACTGGGTACCCAATTTGGTAGCTGAAAAATAAACCATATTGGTTCTTATATACCCACACATAAAGGCAAATTTCTTTTTTACCCTATGTCATAAGTCATGATCGAAGGGGTTAAGTAAGGTAAAACTAGAGGTCAAATTATATCCTCTGAACAGGAGAGTTTTAATACAAGACATCTTATAGTTGAAATCAGTAAAACTAAAAAAATTCATGCCCAAACCAGTGAAAGTGGGCTTCCTGTAAACTGATGTAGTAATAGAATCACCGTTTTTCGAAATTAAAAGATCTAAGAAGGGGAGGGAGCCATTTTGCTCAGTTTCCATTGTATACGTTATATTGGGGTGCAAAGAATTTAGGAAGTTAAAGAATTGTTGCGCTTGTACCGCATTATCAAAGACTGCTATCGAATCATCAACGAAGCGTCGATAGAAAATTGGCTTGAGATGAGTGGGAGATTGTCTAAAAATTACACTTTCTAAATGAGTCATAAAAAAATCAGCTGCTAACGGTCCGACAGGTGATCCCATCCCTACTCCATCAATTTGTTGGTAAACCTTATTGTTGAAAGTGAAATAGCATTGTTTGAAGACCAATTCTAAAAGTTCCTTAAAATGAGACAATGAAAAACCATGAAAATTATCAACTGAGCTAAAAACCCTATCCAAAATAATGGCAATAGTTTCAGATACAGGTACATTCGTGAAAAGCGACTTTACATCAAAACTGACAAAAAACTTTTTTGAATCGAAGTTTTTACCAAGGAAGTCTTTTTGGAATTCAAACGAGTTATTTATAGTGTAAGCATTTTTCGCAAAGGGGGACAGGAGACGAACAACAAATTTTGCCAATTGAAAGGTGGGTAAGTTATACGAAGCTAAAATAGGACGGAGAGGTGTTCCAGCTTTATGGATTTTAGGCAGACAGTATAATTGAGCAAGATTAGCACCAGATGCGAACAACTGAGAGTAAGTATCATTTTTTATTATCTTTAAGGACTTTAGTCGTGACAGAAATCTATTAACCTGGTCTTCTAACCTTACAATGACTTTATTGACAGGTTCTAGAATTTGTTTGAATTTAGTAAGATCACTTAGGATTTCATTAGTTTTGTTTATGTAGTCCGATTTATTCAAAATAACCACTCCGTTACCCTTGTCTGGTCTAGTCACAACAATCTCCTGGTTCTTTGCCAAATTCTTAATACACTGCAAATCACTCTTCCTAAATATGAAAGATTGAAATTTAAGATTTCTAAGTTTATGAAAAAATTCTTGAGTTAAATTTGAGAACTGACATTTGAAATTATTGAATTCACCCACATGGGGAACATTTTTCAAGCCATTGAAAAATTTTTCAAAGTAAAGAAAAAACGAAGGCTTATATATTTGAAACAACGGAAGCTTAAATTGCAAGCCAAGTGACAGTAAAAACTTTTCCCGAGGGAGAGTGTGTAACTAGAAAGATTCGAAATTACCTTATCTGAATTGAAAAAATTTGGTGAATTCATTCCCAAAGCCTTTAACTTACGTTCATGTGTTTCCAAGATGGTAGAGTGAAATTTTTCTAGTTCACGTTGTACAAGAGAAATTATTAATAAATAGTCCAACAACGACAAGGTATTTTTAAGAGTAGTTTTATAATGCCCAAGAGACTTGTTATGCGAATCTGATATTTTGATTTTATAATTAATTTCATTATTTAATAAATATTCCAGGGACGATTGATAAAATTCAGAGTCATATAGATTGTCACGGTAGAGTTTGAAGTAAACAAATTTCGGAAAAACCCTGCAGGTCCGACACATTTCAAGAAAATAACAGTCCAGTTTTGACTTGAGAAACTTTCGTGAAGTCTTCCAAACATGGCGATAGGCCCTGAGGCCATCTTGTCCATACCTTGAATATATATAATCATGCGGGTTGCTTCTACAGAGCTTCAATTTAATATTTAGGAGAAATCCAATGACAAGGAGAAATGTAAATGCCATGAAAAGTCTTCTTTAATGCAACGTTTCGAGCAATACGCTCATCTTCAGGCTGTTTAATAACAATGTGAAATTAAAATCAATATTGAATGAAAAACAAAACAGAAAATTTCTATAACCTATTCATGAAGACAAAGTTTAAAGACTGAGAAAAGAGGGTTAAATTCTAAGTTATACAGATTTACATATAAAAATTAAGAAGCTATTTTTAAATACATATAGTAAATGTGAAATTAATACACTGGAAAAATTAACAATAGTACACTGGAATAATGAAACTAACTACCTTACACTGCAGTTTCCGAGGCTAACTGAATTGAGCCGAGGCAATACGGGAAAACAAAAGATGGCGAGGGCGATTGGGGAAGGGGGGATTATAAGGAATTGGGGAAGGAGGAGGGATCATAGCAAATTGAGGGGGACGGCGGATGAGTCAACATTTAGACTCGGGGACAATGTTTTGATGAAAAGCGATTCCAAAATTCTTAGTGAGTTGGGACAAGTATTACAACCAAGAATTTTAAAATTGTCTAAAGTGACATCAATTTTACATTCTATGCTGTGTTCGCGAATCCTCGAAACCTCTTTAGTTTTTAAAATTTTACCTGTTCGGCCACTTATTCCCATATGCGAATAAAATCTAGCCCTGAGAGAGCGAACAGTGCTGCCAATGTAATTCCCAAGGAGACACCTAGGGCAGGTAAATAAATATACAACACCGCTACGCAACGAGTCAGGGGTTCGATCCTTCGCTGAGAAAAAGCTACCTAAAGACGTTTTATTAATAAATATGATGCGGAAATCAGTATGATAAAAAAATTTCCTTAACAATTTTGTAAATTTAAGCTTAAATTCCTTATTCAAAGGACCCATTTCAGGTACCAAGAAATATTTTATATCCTTCGGCACTGTAATACATGGAAGTTGAGGGCTATAAACACTATTTAAGAAGGATCTAATTAGTTTGTCTACATATTGAACAGGAAAACTATTATTAGTAAAGTATGATCTTAGATTATTAAATTCATCATTAACCCTTTCAGTCACTGGGTACCCAATTTGGTAGCTGAAAAATAAACCATATTGGTTCTTATATACCCACACATAAAGGCAAATTTCTTTTTTACCCTATGTCATAAGTCATGATCGAAGGGGTTAAGTAAGGTAAAACTAGAGGTCAAATTATATCCTCTGAACAGGAGAGTTTTAATACAAGACATCTTATAGTTGAAATCAGTAAAACTAAAAAAATTCATGCCCAAACCAGTGAAAGTGGGCTTCCTGTAAACTGATGTAGTAATAGAATCACCGTTTTTCGAAATTAAAAGATCTAAGAAGGGGAGGGAGCCATTTTGCTCAGTTTCCATTGTATACGTTATATTGGGGTGCAAAGAATTTAGGAAGTTAAAGAATTGTTGCGCTTGTACCGCATTATCAAAGACTGCTATCGAATCATCAACGAAGCGTCGATAGAAAATTGGCTTGAGATGAGTGGGAGATTGTCTAAAAATTACACTTTCTAAATGAGTCATAAAAAAATCAGCTGCTAACGGTCCGACAGGTGATCCCATCCCTACTCCATCAATTTGTTGGTAAACCTTATTGTTGAAAGTGAAATAGCATTGTTTGAAGACCAATTCTAAAAGTTCCTTAAAATGAGACAATGAAAAACCATGAAAATTATCAACTGAGCTAAAAACCCTATCCAAAATAATGGCAATAGTTTCAGATACAGGTACATTCGTGAAAAGCGACTTTACATCAAAACTGACAAAAAACTTTTTTGAATCGAAGTTTTTACCAAGGAAGTCTTTTTGGAATTCAAACGAGTTATTTATAGTGTAAGCATTTTTCGCAAAGGGGGACAGGAGACGAACAACAAATTTTGCCAATTGAAAGGTGGGTAAGTTATACGAAGCTAAAATAGGACGGAGAGGTGTTCCAGCTTTATGGATTTTAGGCAGACAGTATAATTGAGCAAGATTAGCACCAGATGCGAACAACTGAGAGTAAGTATCATTTTTTATTATCTTTAAGGACTTTAGTCGTGACAGAAATCTATTAACCTGGTCTTCTAACCTTACAATGACTTTATTGACAGGTTCTAGAATTTGTTTGAATTTAGTAAGATCACTTAGGATTTCATTAGTTTTGTTTATGTAGTCCGATTTATTCAAAATAACCACTCCGTTACCCTTGTCTGGTCTAGTCACAACAATCTCCTGGTTCTTTGCCAAATTCTTAATACACTGCAAATCACTCTTCCTAAATATGAAAGATTGAAATTTAAGATTTCTAAGTTTATGAAAAAATTCTTGAGTTAAATTTGAGAACTGACATTTGAAATTATTGAATTCACCCACATGGGGAACATTTTTCAAGCCATTGAAAAATTTTTCAAAGTAAAGAAAAAACGAAGGCTTATATATTTGAAACAACGGAAGCTTAAATTGCAAGCCAAGTGACAGTAAAAACTTTTCCCGAGGGGAGAGTGTGTAACTAGAAAGATTCGAAATTACCTTATCTGAATTGAAAAAATTTGGTGAATTCATTCCCAAAGCCTTTAACTTACGTTCATGTGTTTCCAAGATGGTAGAGTGAAATTTTTCTAGTTCACGTTGTACAAGAGAAATTATTAATAAATAGTCCAACAACGACAAGGTATTTTTAAGAGTAGTTTTATAATGCCCAAGAGACTTGTTATGCGAATCTGATATTTTGATTTTATAATTAATTTCATTATTTAATAAATATTCCAGGGACGATTGATAAAATTCAGAGTCATATAGATTGTCACGGTAGAGTTTGAAGTAAACAAATTTCGGAAAAACCCTGCAGGTCCGACACATTTCAAGAAAATAACAGTCCAGTTTTGACTTGAGAAACTTTCGTGAAGTCTTCCAAACATGGCGATAGGCCCTGAGGCCATCTTGTCCATACCTTGAATATATATAATCATGCGGGTTGCTTCTACAGAGCTTCAATTTAATATTTAGGAGAAATCCAATGACAAGGAGAAATGTAAATGCCATGAAAAGTCTTCTTTAATGCAACGTTTCGAGCAATACGCTCATCTTCAGGCTGTTTAATAACAATGTGAAATTAAAATCAATATTGAATGAAAAACAAAACAGAAAATTTCTATAACCTATTCATGAAGACAAAGTTTAAAGACTGAGAAAAGAGGGTTAAATTCTAAGTTATACAGATTTACATATAAAAATTAAGAAGCTATTTTTAAATACATATAGTAAATGTGAAATTAATACACTGGAAAAATTAACAATAGTACACTGGAATAATGAAACTAACTACCTTACACTGCAGTTTCCGAGGCTAACTGAATTGAGCCGAGGCAATACGGGAAAACAAAAGATGGCGAGGGCGATTGGGGAAGGGGGGATTATAAGGAATTGGGGAAGGAGGAGGGATCATAGCAAATTGAGGGGGACGGCGGATGAGTCAACATTTAGACTCGGGGACAATGTTTTGATGAAAAGCGATTCCAAAATTCTTAGTGAGTTGGGACAAGTATTACAACCAAGAATTTTAAAATTGTCTAAAGTGACATCAATTTTACATTCTATGCTGTGTTCGCGAATCCTCGAAACCTCTTTAGTTTTTAAAATTTTACCTGTTCGGCCACTTATTCCCATATGCGAATAAAATCTAGCCCTGAGAGAGCGAACAGTGCTGCCAATGTAATTCCCAAGGAGACACCTAGGGCAGGTAAATAAATATACAACACCGCTACGCAACGAGTCAGGGGTTCGATCCTTCGCTGAGAAAAAGCTACCTAAAGACGTTTTATTAATAAATATGATGCGGAAATCAGTATGATAAAAAAATTTCCTTAACAATTTTGTAAATTTAAGCTTAAATTCCTTATTCAAAGGACCCATTTCAGGTACCAAGAAATATTTTATATCCTTCGGCACTGTAATACATGGAAGTTGAGGGCTATAAACACTATTTAAGAAGGATCTAATTAGTTTGTCTACATATTGAACAGGAAAACTATTATTAGTAAAGTATGATCTTAGATTATTAAATTCATCATTAACCCTTTCAGTCACTGGGTACCCAATTTGGTAGCTGAAAAATAAACCATATTGGTTCTTATATACCCACACATAAAGGCAAATTTCTTTTTTACCCTATGTCATAAGTCATGATCGAAGGGGTTAAGTAAGGTAAAACTAGAGGTCAAATTATATCCTCTGAACAGGAGAGTTTTAATACAAGACATCTTATAGTTGAAATCAGTAAAACTAAAAAAATTCATGCCCAAACCAGTGAAAGTGGGCTTCCTGTAAACTGATGTAGTAATAGAATCACCGTTTTTCGAAATTAAAAGATCTAAGAAGGGGAGGGAGCCATTTTGCTCAGTTTCCATTGTATACGTTATATTGGGGTGCAAAGAATTTAGGAAGTTAAAGAATTGTTGCGCTTGTACCGCATTATCAAAGACTGCTATCGAATCATCAACGAAGCGTCGATAGAAAATTGGCTTGAGATGAGTGGGAGATTGTCTAAAAATTACACTTTCTAAATGAGTCATAAAAAAATCAGCTGCTAACGGTCCGACAGGTGATCCCATCCTACTCCATCAATTTGTTGGTAAACCTTATTGTTGAAAGTGAAATAGCATTGTTTGAAGACCAATTCTAAAAGTTCCTTAAAATGAGACAATGAAAACCATGAAAATTATCAACTGAGCTAAAAACCCTATCCAAAATAATGGCAATAGTTTCAGATACAGGTACATTCGTGAAAAGCGACTTTACATCAAAACTGACAAAAAACTTTTTTGAATCGAAGTTTTTACCAAGGAAGTCTTTTTGGAATTCAAACGAGTTATTTATAGTGTAAGCATTTTTCGCAAAGGGGGCAGGAGACGAACAACAAATTTGCCAATTGAAAGGTGGGTAAGTTATACGAAGCTAAAATAGGACGGAGAGGTGTTCCAGCTTTATGGATTTTAGGCAGACAGTATAATTGAGCAAGATTAGCACCAGATGCGAACAACTGAGAGTAAGTATCATTTTTTATTATCTTTAAGGACTTTAGTCGTGACAGAAATCTATTAACCTGGTCTTCTAACCTTACAATGACTTTATTGACAGGTTCTAGAATTTGTTTGAATTTAGTAAGATCACTTAGGATTTCATTAGTTTTGTTTATGTAGTCCGATTTATTCAAAATACCACTCCGTTACCCTTGTCTGGTCTAGTCACAACAATCTCCTGGTTCTTTGCCAAATTCTTAATACACTGCAAATCACTCTTCCTAAATATGAAAGATTGAAATTTAAGATTTCTAAGTTTATGAAAAAATTCTTGAGTTAAATTTGAGAACTGACATTTGAAATTATTGAATTCACCCACATGGGGAACAATTTTCAAGCCATTGAAAAATTTTCAAAGTAAAGAAAAACGAAGGCTTATATATTTGAAACAACGGAAGCTTAAATTGCAAGCCAAGTGACAGTAAAAACTTTTCCCGAGGGGAGAGTGTGTAACTAGAAAGATTCGAAATTACCTTATCTGAATTGAAAAATTTGGTGAATTCATTCCCAAAGCCTTTAACTTACGTTCATGTGTTTCCAAGATGGTAGAGTGAAATTTTTCTAGTTCACGTTGTACAAGAGAAATTATTAATAAATAGTCCAACAACGACAAGGTATTTTTAAGAGTAGTTTTATAATGCCAAGAGACTTGTTATGCGAATCTGATATTTTGATTTTATAATTAATTTCATTATTTAATAAATATTCCAGGGACGATTGATAAAATTCAGAGTCATATAGATTGTCACGGTAGAGTTTGAAGTAAACAAATTTCGGAAAAACCCTGCAGGTCCGACACATTTCAAGAAAATAACAGTCCAGTTTTGACTTGAGAAACTTTCGTGAAGTCTTCCAAACATGGCGATAGGCCCTGAGGCCATCTTGTCCATACCTTGAATATTATAATCATGCGGGTTGCTTCTACAGAGCTTCAATTTAATATTTAGGAGAAATCCAATGACAAGGAGAAATGTAAATGCCATGAAAAGTCTTCTTTAATGCAACGTTTCGAGCAATACGCTCATCTTCAGGCTGTTTAATAACAATGTGAAATTAAAATCAATATGAATGAAAACAAAACAGAAAATTTCTATAACCTATTCATGAAGACAAAGTTTAAAGACTGAGAAAAGAGGTTAAATTCTAAGTTATACAGATTTACATATAAAAATTAAGAAGCTATTTTTAAATACATATAGTAAATGTGAAATTAATACCCTGGAAAAATTAACAATAGTACACTGGAATAATGAAACTAACTACCTTACACTGCAGTTTCCGAGGCTAACTGAATTGAGCCGAGGCAATACGGGAAAACAAAAGATGGCGAGGGCGATTGGGGAAGGGGGGATTATAAGGAATTGGGGAAGGAGGAGGGATCATAGCAAATTGAGGGGGACGGCGGATGAGTCAACATTTAGACTCGGGGACAATGTTTTGATGAAAAGCGATTCCAAAATTCTTAGTGAGTTGGGACAAGTATTACAACCAAGAATTTTAAAATTGTCTAAAGTGACATCAATTTACATTCTATGCTGTGTTCGCGAATCCTCGAAACCTCTTTAGTTTTAAAATTTTACCTGTCGGCCACTTATTCCCATATGCGAATAAAATCTAGCCCTGAGAGAGCGAACAGTGCTGCCAATGTAATTCCCAAGGAGACACTAGGCAGGTAAATAATATACAACACCGCTACGCAACGAGTCAGGGGTTCGATCCTTCGCTGAGAAAAAGCTACCTAAAGACGTTTTATTAATAAATATGATGCGGAAATCAGTATGATAAAAAAATTTCCTTAACAATTTTGTAAATTTAAGCTTAAATTCCTTATTCAAAGGACCCATTTCAGGTACCAAGAAATATTTTATATCCTTCGGCACTGTAATACATGGAAGTTGAGGGCTATAAACACTATTTAAGAAGGATCTAATTAGTTTGTCTACATATTGAACAGGAAAACTATTATTAGTAAAGTATGATCTTAGATTATTAAATTCATCATTAACCCTTTCAGTCACTGGGTACCCAATTTGGTAGCTGAAAAATAAACCATATTGGTTCTTATATACCCACACATAAAGGCAAATTTCTTTTTTACCCTATGTCATAAGTCATGATCGAAGGGGTTAAGTAAGGTAAAACTAGAGGTCAAATTATATCCTCTGAACAGGAGAGTTTTAATACAAGACATCTTATAGTTGAAATCAGTAAAACTAAAAAAATTCATGCCCAAACCAGTGAAAGTGGGCTTCCTGTAAACTGATGTAGTAATAGAATCACCGTTTTTCGAAATTAAAAGATCTAAGAAGGGGAGGGAGCCATTTTGCTCAGTTTCCATTGTATACGTTATATTGGGGTGCAAAGAATTTAGGAAGTTAAAGAATTGTTGCGCTTGTACCGCATTATCAAAGACTGCTATCGAATCATCAACGAAGCGTCGATAGAAAATTGGCTTGAGATGAGTGGGAGATTGTCTAAAAATTACACTTTCTAAATGAGTCATAAAAAATCAGCTGCTAACGTCCGACAGGTGATCCCATCCCTACTCCATCAATTTGTTGGTAAACCTTATTGTTGAAAGTGAAATAGCATTGTTTGAAGACCAATTCTAAAAGTTCCTTAAAATGAGACAATGAAAAACCATGAAAATTATCAACTGAGCTAAAAACCTATCCAAAATAATGGCAATAGTTTCAGATACAGGTACATTCGTGAAAAGCGACTTTACATCAAAACTGAAAAAAACTTTTTTGAATCGAAGTTTTTACCAAGGAAGTCTTTTTGGAATTCAAACGAGTTATTTATAGTGTAAGCATTTTTCGCAAAGGGGGACAGGAGACGAACAACAAATTTTGCCAATTGAAAGGTGGGTAAGTTATACGAAGCTAAAATAGGACGGAGAGGTGTTCCAGCTTTATGGATTTTAGGCAGACAGTATAATTGAGCAAGATTAGCACCAGATGCGAACAACTGAGAGTAAGTATCATTTTTTATTATCTTTAAGGACTTTAGTCGTGACAGAAATCTATTAACCTGGTCTTCTAACCTTACAATGACTTTATTGACAGGTTCTAGAATTTGTTTGAATTTAGTAAGATCACTTAGGATTTCATTAGTTTTGTTTATGTAGTCCGATTTATTCAAATAACCACTCCGTTACCCTTGTCTGGTCTAGTCACAACAATCTCCTGGTTCTTTGCCAAATTCTTAATACACTGCAAATCACTCTTCCTAAATATGAAAGATTGAAATTTAAGATTTCTAAGTTTATGAAAAAATTCTTGAGTTAAATTTGAGAACTGACATTTGAAATTATTGAATTCACCCACATGGGGAACATTTTCAAGCCATTGAAAAATTTTCAAAGTAAAGAAAAAACGAAGGCTTATATATTTGAAACAACGGAAGCTTAAATTGCAAGCCAAGTGACAGTAAAAACTTTTCCCGAGGGGAGAGTGTGTAACTAGAAAGATTCGAAATTACCTTATCTGAATTGAAAAAATTTGGTGAATTCATTCCCAAGCCTTTAACTTACGTTCATGTGTTTCCAAGATGTAGAGTGAAATTTTTCTAGTTCACGTTGTACAAGAGAAATTATTAATAAATAGTCCAAACACGACAAGGTATTTTTAAGAGTAGTTTTTATAATGCCCAAGAGACTTGTTATGCGAATCTGATATTTTGATTTTATAATTAATTTCATTATTTAATAAATATTCCAGGGACGATTGATAAAATTCAGAGTCATATAGATTGTCACGGTAGAGTTTGAAGTAAACAAATTTCGGAAAAACCCTGCAGGTCCGACACATTTCAAGAAAATAACAGTCCAGTTTTGACTTGAGAAACTTTCGTGAAGTCTTCCAAACATGGCGATAGGCCCTGAGGCCATCTTGTCCATACCTTGAATATATATAATCATGCGGGTTGCTTCTACAGAGCTTCAATTTAATATTTAGGAGAAATCCAATGACAAGGAGAAATGTAAATGCCATGAAAAGTCTTCTTTAATGCAACGTTTCGAGCAATACGCTCATCTTCAGGCTGTTTAATAACAATGTGAAATTAAATCAATATTGAATGAAAAACAAAACAGAAAATTTCTATAACTATTCATGAAGACAAAGTTTAAAGACTGAGAAAAGAGGGTTAAATTCTAAGTTATACAGATTTACATATAAAAATTAAGAAGCTATTTTTAAATACATATAGTAAATGTGAAATTAATACACTGGAAAAATTAACAATAGTACACTGGAATAATGAAACTAACTACCTTACACTGCAGTTTCCGAGGCTAACTGAATTGACCGAGGCAATACGGGAAAACAAAAGATGGCGAGGGCGATTGGGGAAGGGGGGATTATAAGGAATTGGGGAAGGAGGAGGGATCATAGCAAATTGAGGGGGACGGCGGATGAGTCAACATTTAGACTCGGGACAATGTTTTGATGAAAAGCGATTCCAAAATTCTTAGTGAGTTGGACAAGTATTACAACCAAGAATTTTAAAATTGTCTAAAGTGACATCAATTTTACATTCTATGCTGTGTTCGCGAATCTCGAAACCTCTTTAGTTTTTAAAATTTTACCTGTTCGGCCACTTATTCCCATATGCGAATAAAATCTAGCCCTGAGAGAGCGAACAGTGCTGCCAATGTATTCCCAAGGAGACACACCTAGGGCAGGTAAATAAATATACAACACCGCTACGCAACGAGTCAGGGGTTCGATCCTTCGCTGAGAAAAAGCTACCTAAAGACGTTTTATTAATAAATATGATGCGGAAATCAGTATGATAAAAAAATTTCCTTAACAATTTTGTAAATTTAAGCTTAAATTCCTTATTCAAAGGACCCATTTCAGGTACCAAGAAATATTTTATATCCTTCGGCACTGTAATACATGGAAGTTGAGGGCTATAAACACTATTTAAGAAGGATCTAATTAGTTTGTCTACATATTGAACAGGAAAACTATTATTAGTAAAGTATGATCTTAGATTATTAAATTCATCATTAACCCTTTCAGTCACTGGGTACCAATTTGGTAGCTGAAAAATAAACCATATTGGTTCTTATATACCCACACATAAAGGCAAATTTCTTTTTTACCCTATGTCATAAGTCATGATCGAAGGGGTTAAGTAAGGTAAAACTAGAGGTCAAATTATATCCTCTGAACAGGAGAGTTTTAATACAAGACATCTTATAGTTGAAATCAGTAAAACTAAAAAAATTCATGCCCAAACCAGTGAAAGTGGGCTTCCTGTAAACTGATGTAGTAATAGAATCACCGTTTTTCGAAATTAAAAGATCTAAGAAGGGGAGGGAGCCATTTTGCTCAGTTTCCATTGTATACGTTATATTGGGGTGCAAAGAATTTAGGAAGTTAAAGAATTGTTGCGCTTGTACCGCATTATCAAAGACTGCTATCGAATCATCAACGAAGCGTCGATAGAAAATTGGCTTGAGATGAGTGGGAGATTGTCTAAAAATTACACTTTCTAAATGAGTCATAAAAAATCAGCTGCTAACGGTCCGACAGGTGATCCCATCCCTACTCCATCAATTTGTTGGTAACCTTATTGTTGAAAGTGAAATAGCATTGTTTGAAGACCAATTCTAAAAGTTCCTTAAAATGAGACAATGAAAAACCATGAAAATTATCAACTGAGCTAAAAACCCTATCCAAAATAATGGCAATAGTTTCAGATACAGGTACATTCGTGAAAAGCGACTTTACATCAAACTGACAAAAAAACTTTTTTGAATCGAAGTTTTTACCAAGGAAGTCTTTTTGGAATTCAAACGAGTTATTTATAGTGTAAGCATTTTTCGCAAAGGGGGACAGGAGACGAACAACAAATTTTGCCAATTGAAAGGTGGGTAAGTTATACGAAGCTAAAATAGGACGGAGAGGTGTTCCAGCTTTATGGATTTTAGGCAGACAGTATAATTGAGCAAGATTAGCACCAGATGCGAACAACTGAGAGTAAGTATCATTTTTTATTATCTTTAAGGACTTTAGTCGTGACAGAAATCTATTAACCTGGTCTTCTAACCTTACAATGACTTTATTGACAGGTTCTAGAATTTGTTTGAATTTAGTAAGATCACTTAGGATTTCATTAGTTTTGTTTATGTAGTCCGATTTATTCAAAATAACCACTCCGTTACCCTTGTCTGGTCTAGTCACAACAATCTCCTGGTTCTTTGCCAAATTCTTAATACACTGCAAATCACTCTTCCTAAATATGAAAGATTGAAATTTAAGATTTCTAAGTTTATGAAAAAATTCTTGAGTTAAATTTGAGAACTGACATTTGAAATTATTGAATTCACCCACATGGGGAACATTTTTCAAGCCATTGAAAAATTTTTCAAAGTAAAGAAAAAACGAAGGCTTATATATTTGAAACAACGGAAGCTTAAATTGCAAGCCAAGTGACAGTAAAAACTTTTCCCGAGGGAGAGTGTGTAACTAGAAAGATTCGAAATTACCTTATCTGAATTGAAAAAATTTGGTGAATTCATTCCAAAGCCTTTAACTTACGTTCATGTGTTTCCAAGATGGTAGAGTGAAATTTTTCTAGTTCACGTTGTACAAGAGAAATTATTAATAAATAGTCCAACAACGACAAGGTATT
This sequence comes from Bathynomus jamesi, assembly GCA_023014485.1. Lineage (NCBI taxonomy): Eukaryota > Metazoa > Arthropoda > Malacostraca > Isopoda > Cirolanidae > Bathynomus > Bathynomus jamesi. Next base: position 1,364,895 of record JAJOZX010000032.1, read on the forward strand.
TTTAAGAGTAGTTTTATAATGCCCAAGAGACTTGTTATGCGAATCTGATATTTTGATTTTATAATTAATTTCATTATTTAATAAATATTCCAGGGACGATTGATAAAATTCAGAGTCATATAGATTGTCACGGTAGAGTTTGAAGTAAACAAATTTCGGAAAAACCCTGCAGGTCCGACACATTTCAAGAAAATAACAGTCCAGTTTTGACTTGAGAAACTTTCGTGAAGTCTTCCAAACATGGCGATAGGCCCTGAGGCCATCTTGTCCATACCTTGAATATATATAATCATGCGGGTTGCTTCTACAGAGCTTCAATTTAATATTTAGGAGAAATCCAATGACAAGGAGAAATGTAAATGCCATGAAAAGTCTTCTTTAATGCAACGTTTCGAGCAATACGCTCATCTTCAGGCTGTTTAATAACAATGTGAAATTAAATCAATATTGAATGAAAAACAAAACAGAAAATTTCTATAACCTATTCATGAAGACAAAGTTTAAAGACTGAGAAAAGAGGGTTAAATTCTAAGTTATACAGATTTACATATAAAAATTAAGAAGCTATTTTTAAATACATATAGTAAATGTGAAATTAATACACTGGAAAAATTAACAATAGTACACTGGAATAATGAAACTAACTACCTTACACTGCAGTTTCCGAGGCTAACTGAATTGAGCCGAGGCAATACGGGAAAACAAAAGATGGCGAGGGCGATTGGGGAAGGGGGGATTATAAGGAATTGGGGAAGGAGGAGGGATCATAGCAAATTGAGGGGGACGGCGGATGAGTCAACATTTAGACTCGGGGACAATGTTTTGATGAAAAGCGATTCCAAAATTCTTAGTGAGTTGGGACAAGTATTACAACCAAGAATTTTAAAATTGTCTAAAGTGACATCAATTTTACATTCTATGCTGTGTTCGCGAATCCTCGAAACCTCTTTAGTTTTTAAAATTTTACCTGTTCGGCCACTTATTCCCATATGCGAATAAAATCTAGCCCTGAGAGAGCGAACAGTGCTGCCAATGTAATTCCCAAGGAGACACCTAGGGCAGGTAAATAAATATACAACACCGCTACGCAACGAGTCAGGGGTTCGATCCTTCGCTGAGAAAAAGCTACCTAAAGACGTTTTATTAATAATATGATGCGGAAATCAGTATGATAAAAAAATTTCCTTAACAATTTTGTAAATTTAAGCTTAAATTCCTTATTCAAAGGACCCATTTCAGGTACCAAGAAATATTTTATATCCTTCGGCACTGTAATACATGGAAGTTGAGGGCTATAAACACTATTTAAGAAGGATCTAATTAGTTTGTCTACATATTGAACAGGAAAACTATTATTAGTAAAGTATGATCTTAGATTATTAAATTCATCATTAACCCTTTCAGTCACTGGGTACCCAATTTGGTAGCTGAAAAATAAACCATATTGGTTCTTATATACCCACACATAAAGGCAAATTTCTTTTTTACCCTATGTCATAAGTCATGATCGAAGGGGTTAAGTAAGGTAAAACTAGAGGTCAAATTATATCCTCTGAACAGGAGAGTTTTAATACAAGACATCTTATAGTTGAAATCAGTAAAACTAAAAAATTCATGCCCAAACCAGTGAAAGTGGGCTTCCTGTAAACTGATGTAGTAATAGAATCACCGTTTTTCGAAATTAAAAGATCTAAGAAGGGGAGGGAGCCATTTTGCTCAGTTTCCATTGTATACGTTATATTGGGGTGCAAAGAATTTAGGAAGTTAAAGAATTGTTGCGCTTGTACCGCATTATCAAAGACTGCTATCGAATCATCAACGAAGCGTCGATAGAAAATTGGCTTGAGATGAGTGGGAGATTGTCTAAAAATTACACTTTCTAAATGAGTCATAAAAAAATCAGCTGCTAACGGTCCGACAGGTGATCCCATCCCTACTCCATCAATTTGTTGGTAAACCTTATTGTTGAAAGTGAAATAGCATTGTTTGAAGACCAATTCTAAAAGTTCCTTAAAATGAGACAATGAAAAACCATGAAAATTATCAACTGAGCTAAAAACCCTATCCAAAATAATGGCAATAGTTTCAGATACAGGTACATTCGTGAAAAGCGACTTTACATCAAAACTGACAAAAAACTTTTTGAATCGAAGTTTTTACCAAGGAAGTCTTTTTGGAATTCAAACGAGTTATTTATAGTGTAAGCATTTTTCGCAAAGGGGGACAGGAGACGAACAACAAATTTTGCCAATTGAAAGGTGGGTAAGTTATACGAAGCTAAAATAGGACGGAGAGGTGTTCCAGCTTTATGGATTTTAGGCAGACAGTATAATTGAGCAAGATTAGCACCAGATGCGAACAACTGAGAGTAAGTATCATTTTTTATTATCTTTAAGGACTTTAGTCGTGACAGAAATCTATTAACCTGGTCTTCTAACCTTACAATGACTTTATTGACAGGTTCTAGAATTTGTTTGAATTTAGTAAGATCACTTAGGATTTCATTAGTTTTGTTTATGTAGTCCGATTTATTCAAAATAACCACTCCGTTACCCTTGTCTGGTCTAGTCACAACAATCTCCTGGTTCTTTGCCAAATTCTTAATACACTGCAAATCACTCTTCCTAAATATGAAAGATTGAAATTTAAGATTTCTAAGTTTATGAAAAAATTCTTGAGTTAAATTTGAGAACTGACATTTGAAATTATTGAATTCACCCACATGGGGAACATTTTTCAAGCCATTGAAAAATTTTTCAAAGTAAAGAAAAAACGAAGGCTTATATATTTGAAACAACGGAAGCTTAAATTGCAAGCCAAGTGACAGTAAAAACTTTTCCCGAGGGGAGAGTGTGTAACTAGAAAGATTCGAAATTACCTTATCTGAATTGAAAAAATTTGGTGAATTCATTCCCAAAGCCTTTAACTTACGTTCATGTGTTTCCAAGATGGTAGAGTGAAATTTTTCTAGTTCACGTTGTACAAGAGAAATTATTAATAAATAGTCCAACAACGACAAGGTATTTTTAAGAGTAGTTTTATAATGCCCAAGAGACTTGTTATGCGAATCTGATATTTTGATTTTATAATTAATTTCATTATTTAATAAATATTCCAGGGACGATTGATAAAATTCAGAGTCATATAGATTGTCACGGTAGAGTTTGAAGTAAACAAATTTCGGAAAAACCCTGCAGGTCCGACACATTTCAAGAAAATAACAGTCCAGTTTTGACTTGAGAAACTTTCGTGAAGTCTTCCAAACATGGCGATAGGCCCTGAGGCCATCTTGTCCATACCTTGAATATATATAATCATGCGGGTTGCTTCTACAGAGCTTCAATTTAATATTTAGGAGAAATCCAATGACAAGGAGAAATGTAAATGCCATGAAAAGTCTTCTTTAATGCAACGTTTCGAGCAATACGCTCATCTTCAGGCTGTTTAATAACAATGTGAAATTAAAATCAATATTGAATGAAAAACAAAACAGAAAATTTCTATAACCTATTCATGAAGACAAAGTTTAAAGACTGAGAAAAGAGGGTTAAATTCTAAGTTATACAGATTTACATATAAAAATTAAGAAGCTATTTTTAAATACATATAGTAAATGTGAAATTAATACACTGGAAAAATTAACAATAGTACACTGGAATAATGAAACTAACTACCTTACACTGCAGTTTCCGAGGCTAACTGAATTGAGCCGAGGCAATACGGGAAAACAAAAGATGGCGAGGGCGATTGGGGAAGGGGGGATTATAAGGAATTGGGGAAGGAGGAGGGATCATAGCAAATTGAGGGGGACGGCGGATGAGTCAACATTTAGACTCGGGGACAATGTTTTGATGAAAAGCGATTCCAAAATTCTTAGTGAGTTGGGACAAGTATTACAACCAAGAATTTTAAAATTGTCTAAAGTGACATCAATTTTACATTCTATGCTGTGTTTCGCGAATCCTCGAAACCTCTTTAGTTTTTAAAATTTTACCTGTTCGGCCACTTATTCCCATATGCGAATAAAATCTAGCCCTGAGAGAGCGAACAGTGCTGCCAATGTAATTCCCAAGGAGACACCTAGGGCAGGTAAATAAATATACAACACCGCTACGCAACGAGTCAGGGGTTCGATCCTTCGCTGAGAAAAAGCTACCTAAAGACGTTTTATTAATAAATATGATGCGGAAATCAGTATGATAAAAAAATTTCCTTAACAATTTTGTAAATTTAAGCTTAAATTCCTTATTCAAAGGACCCATTTCAGGTACCAAGAAATATTTTATATCCTTCGGCACTGTAATACATGGAAGTTGAGGGCTATAAACACTATTTAAGAAGGATCTAATTAGTTTGTCTACATATTGAACAGGAAAACTATTATTAGTAAAGTATGATCTTAGATTATTAAATTCATCATTAACCCTTTCAGTCACTGGGTACCCAATTTGGTAGCTGAAAAATAAACCATATTGGTTCTTATATACCCACACATAAAGGCAAATTTCTTTTTTACCCTATGTCATAAGTCATGATCGAAGGGGTTAAGTAAGGTAAAACTAGAGGTCAAATTATATCCTCTGAACAGGAGAGTTTTAATACAAGACATCTTATAGTTGAAATCAGTAAAACTAAAAAATTCATGCCCAAACCAGTGAAAGTGGGCTTCCTGTAAACTGATGTAGTAATAGAATCACCGTTTTTCGAAATTAAAAGATCTAAGAAGGGGAGGGAGCCATTTTGCTCAGTTTCCATTGTATACGTTATATTGGGGTGCAAAGAATTTAGGAAGTTAAAGAATTGTTGCGCTTGTACCGCATTATCAAAGACTGCTATCGAATCATCAACGAAGCGTCGATAGAAAATTGGCTTGAGATGAGTGGGAGATTGTCTAAAAATTACACTTTCTAAATGAGTCATAAAAAAATCAGCTGCTAACGGTCCGACAGGTGATCCCATCCCTACTCCATCAATTTGTTGGTAAACCTTATTGTTGAAAGTGAAATAGCATTGTTTGAAGACCAATTCTAAAAGTTCCTTAAAATGAGACAATGAAAAACCATGAAAATTATCAACTGAGCTAAAAACCCTATCCAAAATAATGGCAATAGTTTCAGATACAGGTACATTCGTGAAAAGCGACTTTACATCAAAACTGACAAAAAACTTTTTTGAATCGAAGTTTTTACCAAGGAAGTCTTTTTGGAATTCAAACGAGTTATTTATAGTGTAAGCATTTTTCGCAAAGGGGGACAGGAGACGAACAACAAATTTTGCCAATTGAAAGGTGGGTAAGTTATACGAAGCTAAAATAGGACGGAGAGGTGTTCCAGCTTTATGGATTTTAGGCAGACAGTATAATTGAGCAAGATTAGCACCAGATGCGAACAACTGAGAGTAAGTATCATTTTTTATTATCTTTAAGGACTTTAGTCGTGACAGAAATCTATTAACCTGGTCTTCTAACCTTACAATGACTTTATTGACAGGTTCTAGAATTTGTTTGAATTTAGTAAGATCACTTAGGATTTCATTAGTTTTGTTTATGTAGTCCGATTTATTCAAAATAACCACTCCGTTACCCTTGTCTGGTCTAGTCACAACAATCTCCTGGTTCTTTGCCAAATTCTTAATACACTGCAAATCACTCTTCCTAAATATGAAAGATTGAAATTTAAGATTTCTAAGTTTATGAAAAAATTCTTGAGTTAAATTTGAGAACTGACATTTGAAATTATTGAATTCACCCACATGGGGAACATTTTTCAAGCCATTGAAAAATTTTTCAAAGTAAAGAAAAAACGAAGGCTTATATATTTGAAACAACGGAAGCTTAAATTGCAAGCCAAGTGACAGTAAAAACTTTTCCCGAGGGAGAGTGTGTAACTAGAAAGATTCGAAATTACCTTATCTGAATTGAAAAAATTTGGTGAATTCATTCCCAAAGCCTTTAACTTACGTTCATGTGTTTCCAAGATGGTAGAGTGAAATTTTTCTAGTTCACGTTGTACAAGAGAAATTATTAATAAATAGTCCAACAACGACAAGGTATTTTTAAGAGTAGTTTTATAATGCCCAAGAGACTTGTTATGCGAATCTGATATTTTGATTTTATAATTAATTTCATTATTTAATAAATATTCCAGGGACGATTGATAAAATTCAGAGTCATATAGATTGTCACGGTAGAGTTTGAAGTAAACAAATTTCGGAAAAACCCTGCAGGTCCGACACATTTCAAGAAAATAACAGTCCAGTTTTGACTTGAGAAACTTTCGTGAAGTCTTCCAAACATGGCGATAGGCCCTGAGGCCATCTTGTCCATACCTTGAATATATATAATCATGCGGGTTGCTTCTACAGAGCTTCAATTTAATATTTAGGAGAAATCCAATGACAAGGAGAAATGTAAATGCCATGAAAAGTCTTCTTTAATGCAACGTTTCGAGCAATACGCTCATCTTCAGGCTGTTTAATAACAATGTGAAATTAAAATCAATATTGAATGAAAAACAAAACAGAAAATTTCTATAACCTATTCATGAAGACAAAGTTTAAAGACTGAGAAAAGAGGGTTAAATTCTAAGTTATACAGATTTACATATAAAAATTAAGAAGCTATTTTTAAATACATATAGTAAATGTGAAATTAATACACTGGAAAAATTAACAATAGTACACTGGAATAATGAAACTAACTACCTTACACTGCAGTTTCCGAGGCTAACTGAATTGAGCCGAGGCAATACGGGAAAACAAAAGATGGCGAGGGCGATTGGGGAAGGGGGGATTATAAGGAATTGGGGAAGGAGGAGGGATCATAGCAAATTGAGGGGGACGGCGGATGAGTCAACATTTAGACTCGGGGACAATGTTTTGATGAAAAGCGATTCCAAAATTCTTAGTGAGTTGGGACAAGTATTACAACCAAGAATTTTAAAATTGTCTAAAGTGACATCAATTTTACATTCTATGCTGTGTTCGCGAATCCTCGAAACCTCTTTAGTTTTTAAAATTTTACCTGTTCGGCCACTTATTCCCATATGCGAATAAAATCTAGCCCTGAGAGAGCGAACAGTGCTGCCAATGTAATTCCCAAGGAGACACCTAGGGCAGGTAAATAAATATACAACACCGCTACGCAACGAGTCAGGGGTTCGATCCTTCGCTGAGAAAAAGCTACCTAAAGACGTTTTATTAATAAATATGATGTGGAAATCAGTATGATAAAAAAATTTCCTTAACAATTTTGTAAATTTAAGCTTAAATTCCTTAGGTTATAGAAATTTTCTGTTTTGTTTTTCATTCAATATTGATTTTAATTTCACATTGTTATTAAACAGCCTGAAGATGAGCGTATTGCTCGAAACGTTGCATTAAAGAAGACTTTTCATGGCATTTACATTTCTCCTTGTCATTGGATTTCTCCTAAATATTAAATTGAAGCTCTGTAGAAGCAACCCGCATGATTATATATATTCAAGGTATGGGCAAGATGGCCTCAGGGCCTATCGCCATGTTTGGAAGCTTCACGAAAGTTTCTCAAGTCAAAACTGGACTGTTATTTTCTTGAAATGTGTCGGACCTGCAGGGTTTTTCCGAAATTTGTTTACTTCAAACTCTACCGTGACAATCTATATGACTCTGAATTTTATCAATCGTCCCTGGAATATTTATTAAATAATGAAATTAATTATAAAATCAGAATATCAGATTCGCATAACAAGTCTCTTGGGCATTATAAAACTACTCTTAAAAATACCTTGTCGTTGTTGGACTATTTATTAATAATTTCTCTTGTACAACGTGAACTAGAAAACTTTCACTCTACCATCTTGGAAACACATGAACGTAAGTTAAAGGCTTTGGGAATGAATTCACCAAATTTTTTCAATTCAGATAAGGTAATTTCGAATCTTTCTAGTTACACACTCTCCCCTCGGGAAAAGTTTTTACTGTCACTTGGCTTGCAATTTAAGCTTCCGTTGTTTCAAATATATAAGCCTTCGTTTTTTCTTTACTTTGAAAAATTTTTCAATGGCTTGAAAAATGTTCCCCATGTGGGTGAATTCAATAATTTCAAATGTCAGTTCTCAAATTTAACTCAAGAATTTTTTCATAAACTTAGAAATCTTAAATTTCAATCTTTCATATTTAGGAAGAGTGATTTGCAGTGTATTAAGAATTTGGCAAAGAACCAGGAGATTGTTGTGACTAGACCAGACAAGGGTAACGGAGTGGTTATTTTGAATAAATCGGACTACATAAACAAAACTAATGAAATCCTAAGTGATCTTACTAAATTCAAACAAATTCTAGAACCTGTCAATAAAGTCATTGTAAGGTTAGAAGACCAGGTTAATAGATTTCTATCACGACTAAAGTCCTTAAAGATAATAAAAAATGATACTTACTCTCAGTTGTTCGCATCTGGTGCTAATCTTGCTCAATTATACTGTCTGCCTAAAATCCATAAAGCTGGAACACCTCTCCGTCCTATTTTAGCTTTGTATAACTTACCCACCTTTCAATTGGCAAAATTTGTTGTTCGTCTCCTGTCCCCCTTTGCGAAAAATGCTTACACTATAAATAACTCGTTTGAATTCCAAAAAGACTTCCTTGGTAAAAACTTCGATTCAAAAAAGTTTTTTGTCAGTTTTGATGTAAAGTCGCTTTTCACGAATGTACCTGTATCTGAAACTATTGCCATTATTTTGGATAGGGTTTTTAGCTCAGTTGATAATTTTCATGGTTTTTCATTGTCTCATTTTAAGGAACTTTTAGAATTGGTCTTCAAACAATGCTATTTCACTTTCAACAATAAGGTTTACCAACAAATTGATGGAGTAGGGATGGGATCACCTGTCGGACCGTTAGCAGCTGATTTTTTTATGACTCATTTAGAAAGTGTAATTTTTAGACAATCTCCCACTCATCTCAAGCCAATTTTCTATCGACGCTTCGTTGATGATTCGATAGCAGTCTTTGATAATGCGGTACAAGCGCAACAATTCTTTAACTTCCTAAATTCTTTGCACCCCAATATAACGTATACAATGGAAACTGAGCAAAATGGCTCCCTCCCCTTCTTAGATCTTTTAATTTCGAAAAACGGTGATTCTATTACTACATCAGTTTACAGGAAGCCCACTTTCACTGGTTTGGGCATGAATTTTTTTAGTTTTACTGATTTCAACTATAAGATGTCTTGTATTAAAACTCTCCTGTTCAGAGGATATAATTTGACCTCTAGTTTTACCTTACTTAATGATGAATTTAATAATCTAAGATCATACTTTACTAATAATAGTTTTCCTGTTCAATATGTATACAAACTAATTAGATCCTTCTTAAATAGTGTTTATAGCCCTCAACTTCCATGTATTACAGTGCCGAAGGATATAAAATATTTCTTGGTACCTGAAATGGGTCCTTTGAATAAGGAATTTAAGCTTAAATTTACAAAATTGTTAAGGAAATTTTTTTATCATACTGATTTCCGCATCATATTTATTAATAAAACGTCTTTAGGTAGCTTTTTCTCAGCGAAGGATCGAACCCCTGACTCGTTGCGTAGCGGTGTTGTATATTTATTTACCTGCCCTATGTGTCTCCTTGGGAATTACATTGGCAGCACTGTTCGCTCTCTCAGGGCTAGATTTTATTCGCATATGGGAATAAGTGGCCGAACAGGTAAAATTTTAAAAACTAAAGAGGTTTCGAGGATTCGCGAACACAGCATAGAATGTAAAATTGATGTCACTTTAGACAATTTTAAAATTCTTGGTTGTAATACTTGTCCCAACTCACTAAGAATTTTGGAATCGCTTTTCATCAAAACATTGTCCCCGAGTCTAAATGTTGACTCATCCGCCGTCCCCCTCAATTTGCTATGATCCCTCCTCCTTCCCCAATTCCTTATAATCCCCCCTTCCCCAATCGCCCTCGCCATCTTTTGTTTTCCCGTATTGCCTCGGCTCAATTCAGTTAGCCTCGGAAACTGCAGTGTAAGGTAGTTAGTTTCATTATTCCAGTGTACTATTGTTAATTTTTCCAGTGTATTAATTTCACATTTACTATATGTATTTAAAAATAGCTTCTTAATTTTTATATGTAAATCTGTATAACTTAGAATTTAACCCTCTTTTCTCAGTCTTTAAAATTTGTCTTCATGAATAGGTTATAGAAATTTTCTGTTTTGTTTTTATTCAATATTGATTTTAATTTCACATTGTTATTAAACAGCCTGAAGATGAGCGTATTGCTCGAAACGTTGCATTAAAGAAGACTTTTCATGGCATTTACATTTCTCCTTGTCATTGGATTTCTCCTAAATATTATATATATATATATATATATATATATATATATATATATATATACACACATTGTATATATATATATATATATATATATATATATATATATTAATATATATATATATGTGTGTGTGTGTGTGTGTGTGCGTGCGCGTGTGTGTTACTAAATCACAAATAGAGCAGTTATCATAAATTAAAGTTAAATCGGCTCTTTCCAGTTGGTATGTAGAATATTATTCCAGCAATAACGTATCATATAGTCGTCGCCGTGCATATGAAAAGAATCTCACAGACATATTGCCACCTGCTGTAAAATTTAATTTAACGTATGTTAGCCCATAAAGTACTTATAAATTAAAGAATAAAAGTTTAAAACTTATGTTCATAAATTTTTTTTATTGAAAACACATATGTAAGTGAGTAGGAATGATGAATAAATAGCATTGATGAGTGAGTAGGATACTAAATAGTGCAGGATATGTTATTTTTCATCTATCTGTGGCATATAAAATGTGCAGTTCTAAAATTTTCTTAAAAAACCCTGCTGTGGCTGTCAACGATATCCATTATCTTAAGAAGCTTAGAAGGAAGCACTGGCCAGCAATTCAGAGACGTAATGATATTAGTAGTATAGCCGCAAAAGGGGAGAGTGCAAGAATGTTGCAAGTGATTACGTAATGTTGCAAAGGGGGGTGATGGGTGTTGCAAAAAAAAAGGAAAAAAAGAAAAAAGAAATAATACCCCCAAAGGGCCCTTTGTTGCCAACCGGGGTTGCAATGGGCATGCAAATTGGGGGCGGAGTTCTCCCCCAAGCTATTCCCCCCCAAAGAGCCAGAAAGGAGAGAAAGGAGGAGAGAAAGGAGGAGAGGTGTTCACCTGGCAGGAGCCAAGTGCATATTAAGACTTCAGCCGAGTAGGCGTTGTTTTATAGGCTCCTAATCAGCCAGTTGGCTGAGCCAAGGGGGGGAGGGGTACACCTGAAGGAGAGAGAGAGAGAGTAGTTGCCTTTGATTGCAAGGCATGCAACTTGGAGGCGGAGTTCCCCGCCAAGCTATTTTCGTTTACCTAACCTAAGAGGCGTCTAAGGGGTTTTCCCAAAGGGCCAGAAAGAGTAGGACCAGAGGTCCTTGCTCGGCTGGGAGCCGAGCTTGTAATGACTCCGTCAGTCGTCTCTCGGTCTTTTATAAACCTCTATTCTGGCTGAGTTGCCAGATAGCGCCATGTATTCAGTTGCCAGATAGCGCCATGTATTCCAGATAGCAAAAACCATATATTAATCATCCATTTAAATAGTGTACCACAATATATATTTATATGACGGTAGTTAATCGATGAATTCAATTAAATTCTGTTTATTAAATAAATAATTTTTACACACTTAATTTTTATTATAAATATTTAAGTCACGAATAACGAAACGAAATGAAAATTTACGAAACAATTCATTTAAAGTTGAAATTAGCCAAAACACAATCCGCTATAACGGGGTCGGACGACTAATGACATCTTTATATTTTCGAAGAACACCTGCTGGTTGAGAGACCTTCCTTGCAGTCCGCTCTTGATAAGTTTCCCTTCACTCCAAATGAAAAGAAAATTTACAGAAAAAATCAAAACACACGATTGTCATTCCCCAAACCTGTATATATATATATATATATATATATATATATATATATATACAGGGCGTCCCAAAAAAATGTATACACACTTTAAATACTTATAAAGGCAGTGTTTATTAAAATACATTTCATTTTCAAAATGTAATAGAATCTACAGACATTATTTAATTGTTTTGTCAACGCCTGTTTTCAAACTGACGTCCGTTCTGGTCCAGGCACTGCTGATAACGCGAAGCAATGGAATCGCAAACATCACGAAACATTTCGTTTGGTATTTGTGTGCATTCTCGTTCAATGGCTGCTCTCAATTCAGTGACTGTTGCAGGTTTTATAGCGTAGACTTTGTCTTTTAAGTATCCCCATAAAAAAAGTCTAGTGGTGTGAGGTCTGGTGAACGCGGAGGGTATTCTACGAAACCCCTTCCTCCAATCCACATCCACATCGTGCCAAGTACCACTCGCAATACTCCACTCTTCGGTCCGGATCATCTTCATTAATAGCATGGACTAATCTTGGAATGTAACTTTTCCATTGACAGCGCTTCAAAATGCGTTGGACAGACGATTCTGAAATTCCTACCTCACGACTCGCTTGCCGCACAGATTTTCTTGGACTTTGGTGATACGTTTCCAGTACTCTTTCTTGCTTTGTGGGGCTTGTCGATGTCCGTGGTCTTCCGGAACGCTTCTTGTGGACATTCTGAACAGTTCCATCGGCTTCAAACTTATCTCTAATTCGAGTGATGGTAAGTCGCGTTGGTGGATCTGTTTGAAACTCCCTCCTAAACTGTCTTTGCACTTCAACTGCGTTTTCACACTTCCAGTAGCATTTTAGAATGAATTTCCTTTGTTCAAAGCTTAGTCTGACTGCCATTATTAATTCTAATGGGTTTAACTTGGAAAGAAAGAAACATCAATTGAGCTATCAGCTGTTAAAGTGTGTATACATTGTTTTGGGACGCCCTGTATATATATATATATATATATATATATATATATATATATATATATATATATAATAAACGAATAAACAACTCGTGCACACACACACACACACGCACACGATGAAAGGCAGAAACTAGGTCAATTCGTCCCTAGAGACCTTTTTGGACGAGGCTTAATCCTTCTTCAAACTATTCGAGCAATAAACACCGCTCACTCCGTTTCTTATTATCATCATTATTATTATTATTTCTACAATGAAAATATTTTATATTTAAGCGTAACTTAGACCCACAGTTTAATGTGGAAACCGAACGCTCTTTTAAAAATATAATTAGGATATATTTACAATTTCTTTATTATAAAATGTGGAACATGCAGCCTTCAGTGAACAGCTGTTCTGTGGATCGAAATACATCTCGTCAGGGAGTCGTTGCTTACTCCTTCACATTTCAACATAACAGGATTATTAAACCGGATTTAAAATAACAGGATCATTTGTTCCGAGGCAGTAGTATGACCGAGCGGAAACCGAATGCTCTTTTAAAAATATAATTAGGATATATTTATAATTTCTTTATTATAAAATGTGGAACATGCAGCCTTCATTGAACAGCTGTTCTGTGGATCGAAATACATCTCGTCAGGGAGTCGTTGCTTACTCTTCCACATTTCAACATAACAGGATTATTGAACCGGATTTAAAATAACAGGATCATTTGATCCGAGTCAGTAGTATGACCGAAAAGCATGTTAATGCATCATTTGACCCGAGTCAGTAGTATCACCGAAAAGCATGTTAATGCATCATTTGAACCGAGTCAGTAGTATGACCGAAAAGCATGCATAATTTTCTCTTTAATAATAATAATAACAACTAGCTCGAAGAGTGACAACGGTTCAGGTTTTCACTCCACCTTAGACCCACAGTTTAACGAGGAAACCGAACGCTCTTTTAAAAATATAATTAGGATATATTTATAATTTCTTTATTATAAAATGTGGAACATGCAGTCTTCAGTGAACAGCTGTTCTGTGGATCGAAATACATCTCGTCAGGGAGTCGTTGCTTACTCTTTCACATTTCAACATAACAGGATTATTAAACCGGATTTAAAATAACAGGATCATTTGTTCCGAGGCAGTAGTATGACCGAGCGGAAACCGAATGCTCTTTTAAAAATATAATTAGGATATATTTATAATTTCTTTATTATAAAATGTGGAACATGCAGCCTTCATTGAACAGCTGTTCTGTGGATCGAAATACATCTCGTCAGGGAGTCGTTGCTTACTCTTCCACATTTCAACATAACAGGATTATTGAACCGGATTTAAAATAACAGGATCATTTGATCCGAGGCAGTAGTATGACCGAAAAGCATGTTAATGCATCATTTGACCCGAGTCAGTAGTATGACCGAAAAGCATGTTAATGCATCATTTGAACCGAGTCAGTAGTATGACCGAAAAGCATGCATAATTTTCTCTTTAATAATAATAATAACAACTAGCTCGAAGAGTGACAACGGTTCAGGTTTTCACTCCACCTTAGACCCACAGTTTAACGAGGAAACCGAACGCTCTTTTAAAAATATAATTAGGATATATTTATAATTTCTTTATTATAAAATGTGGAACATGCAGTCTTCAGTGAACAGCTGTTCTGTGGATCGAAATACATCTCGTCAGGGAGTCGTTGCTTACTCTTTCACATTTCAACATAACAGGATTATTGAACCGGATTTAAAATAACAGGATCATTTGATCCGAGGCAGTAGTATGACCGAAAAGCATGTTAATGCATCATTTGACCCGAGTCAGTAGTATGACCGAAAAGCATGTTAATGCATCATTTGAACCGAGTCAGTAGTATGACCGAAAAGCATGCATAATTTTCTCTTTAATAATAATAATAACAACTAGCTCGAAGAGTGACAACGGTTCAGGTTTTCACTCCACCTTAGACCCACAGTTTAACGAGGAAACCGAACGCTCTTTTAAAAATATAATTAGGATATATTTATAATTTCTTTATTATAAAATGTGGAACATGCAGTCTTCAGTGAACAGCTGTTCTGTGGATCGAAATACATCTCGTCAGGGAGTCGTTGCTTACTCTTTCACATTTCAACATAACAGGATTATTAAACCGGATTTAAAATAACAGGATCATTTGTTCCGAGGCAGTAGTATGACCGAGCGGAAACCGAATGCTCTTTTAAAAATATAATTAGGATATATTTATAATTTCTTTATTATAAAATGTGGAACATGCAGCCTTCATTGAACAGCTGTTCTGTGGATCGAAATACATCTCGTCAGGGAGTCGTTGCTTACTCTTCCACATTTCAACATAACAGGATTATTGAACCGGATTTAAAATAACAGGATCATTTGATCCGAGGCAGTAGTATGACCGAAAAGCATGTTAATGCATCATTTGACCCGAGTCAGTAGTATGACCGAAAAGCATGTTAATGCATCATTTGAACCGAGTCAGTAATATGACCGAAAAGCATGCATAATTTTCTCTTTAATAATAATAATAACAACTAGCTCGAAGAGTGACAACGGTTCAGGTTTTCACTCCACCTTAGACCCACAGTTTAACGAGGAAACCGAACGCTCTTTTAAAAATATAATTAGGATATATTTATAATTTCTTTATTATAAAATGTGGAACATGCAGTCTTCAGTGAACAGCTGTTCTGTGGATCGAAATACATCTCGTCAGGGAGTCGTTGCTTACTCTTCCACATTTCAGCATAACAGGGTTATTGAACCGGATTTAAAATAACAGGATCATTTGATCCGAGGCAGTAGTATGACCGAAAAGCATGCATGATTTTCTCTTTAGTAATAATAACAACTAGCTCGAATTGTAACAACGAGTAAAGTTTTCACTCCACCTCAGACCCACAGTTTAATGTGGAAACCGAATGCTTTTTTAAAAATATAATTAGGATATACTTCTTTGAGAAAATATAAGGATGTCATTAGTCGTCCGGCCCCGTTATAGCGGATTGGTACACGTCATAGCTCCACCCAGCTACATCGGCAGCCAATCACTACGAACATCTGGTCTTTTGGGGCGGAGCTTGGCGATTGTGCATATAAAAGGGGATATTTTCAGTTGGGAGTAACATTAGCTATTTTCGCGTCAGTGAATAATCATTCCCTCCACCATGGACCTGTACGTCTCCCCGGATTTGTATGAAGAAAGTGATACTGCAGCATTAACTGCAATTAATCTTTTTAACGCGATTGACCGTGATGAATTATTTCCAACGCAAACCGTTGAAGATATTTGCAGTGACGCTCCTTACAATCCGACGCAAGAGACTACCATAGAAATGTAAGTGACTATAATTCGATTTTATATATATGGAGGGTTGTAGTATCTCGTCAAATACTTCATTTAGATACTCACCAAAAATCGAAATTTTTTATGGTAATCAATGTTATTCCTCTTAAATGAACCAAAGATATCTTCACATAATGGGGATCTGTCGGAATACTCTGTATATGTTTTAAAAGAATGAACATTATTCCTTTAAGGTCTGATGAGGATTTGACACGTGTTATACAATCTTTTGAAGAATCTCGTGTCATGAATACGGAGGGTATACTGATCAGTCAGCAATGCCACACATCCTCCACCATGGAACTGTACGTCTCCCCGGATTTGTATGAAGAAAGTGACACTGCAGCATTAACGGCAATTAATCTTTTTAACGCAATTGACCGTGATGAATTATTTCCAACGCAAACCGTTGAAGATATTTGCAGTGACGCTCCTTACAATCCGACGCAAGGGACTACCATAGAAATGTAAGTGTCTATAATTCGATTTTATATATATGTACTGTACAGGGTGGGCGGAAAGTAGCTCCCTAATTTAAATTACATATAAATTATGTATAAATTGTGATTCTATTGTTATATTGTTATGGTGTATTCTCTGAAGTGGTACAATTGTAACGGTAATCTTTTTTTCTCTAAAGTGTTCTCTTTGTGTACTCTAAAGTGGTACAATTGTAACGTTCATTTTTTTTTTTCATTTCAGATTGAAGGGTAACATGGCTGAGCGTTTAACACTGCAGGAGCGTGCCCAGTTGGCGGCACGGTACGAAGTTTGGCAATCTGTCGTTCGAGTTCAAAGATGGTGGCGGCCATTCACGGACCACGTGCCCAAGTGGACCCGAAAACAATCAAGAACTGCCACTCGAAGCTCATGACCACGGGGTCTGTGGCAGATGTTCGAAGATGTGGTCGCCCTTCGACATCCAGGGCCCAGGAGACGGTGCAGGCAGTTCAGGAAATGTTCGCACGGGGTCCACGAAAGTCAACTCGCCAGGCAGCTCGGGAAAGTGGACTCTCCCGCTACTCAGTGTGAACTGTGCTGAAGAAGGAGCTGAACTGGCGTGCGTGGAAGCCGCATTACTGCCAATCTCTCTCGGACGAGGACTGCGACATTCGCATGGAGTTCGGGGAATATGAATCATGCTGGCTTGGCATGAAGACTGGCCCCATCTCTTCCGCAACATCCTCTGGAGCGACGAGGCGGTGTTCCACGTCGGAGGCTTTGTCAACCGCCACAATTGCCACTACTGGGCAGGAGAGGATCCCATGGTTACCGCTGAAAAACGGCAGAATCGGTTCAGTGTAACGGTGTGGTGTGGTATGACCTCAGATCAGGTTGTGGGCCCGTTCCTTCTGCGCAACACCATGAATGCTGAGCGGTACCTTGCTATGTTGCGAAACGAGGTCTGGCCGGTTGTCAGCACATGGGAGAACATCGACGATCTGATATTTATGCAAGATGGCGCCCCTCCGCACATCGCTCTTGTTGTCCGTGAGTGGCTGGATGCCCACTTCCCTGGGCGTTGGATGGGTCGTCGTGGTCCACATCAATGGCCAGCCAGGAGCCCCGACTTGACACCGTGCGACTTCTTTCTTTGGGGGTGGGTAAAGGAAGAAGTCTACCGCACCAAACCGAGGACATTGGAAGAACTGGAGGACCGAATTCGGGAAGTCATGTCCTCCATCCCGCCGGAGTTCCTGCTAAAGTCAGTGGACGCCATTCCTGGGCGGCTCCAGAAGCTGGTGGAAAGAGTTGGAGCCCACATTGAATTTTAGAGAAAACCTACCATGTATGCCTACCTTTTCATATTATTTCTTCTGAAATAAATGGATAATATACGTATTTTTACCAATCCAAAATAGGGAGCTACTTTCCGCCCACCCTGTACATATATATATATATATGGAGGGTTGTAGTATCTCGTCAAATACTTCATTTAGATACTCGCCAAAAATCGAAATTTTTTTTATGGCAATCAATGTTATTTGGTTTTACCTCTTATCCCCATTATGCTAAAATCGAAATTTTTTATGGTAATCAATGTTATTCCTCTTAAATGAACCAAAGATATCTTCACATAATGGGGATCTGCCTGTATACTCTGTATATGTTTTAAAAGAATGAACATTATTCCTTTAAGGTCCGATGAGGATTTGACACGTGTTATACATTCTTTTGAAGAATCTCGTGTCTTGAATACGGAGGATATACTGATCAGTCAGCAATGTCACACCGAAATAATGTAAGTGTTTTTCGATCTTTTTGGGGTAAGAAGACACAATATATTTTCATAAATTTATTAAATGAAAGAAATCAGTAGAATAACTAACTACATAATATACCGTTACAAATATACGAACAAAAACATTATACCATACAACGAGTACGTACAATTGGAAAACAGATTTTTATCTGTCTGCATACCATTTCATCGTTTCGGCGAGTGTGACACGGGTCAAATAAATTTAAAAATTTATAAATTCTTTATCACATGACATATGCGTGAGAAATGAGACGCAGTACATTCCGCAAACATTACTAAAATATCCTTGTATACGAAATGGGTTCCATACAACTTCGGGAATATGTAACTGAGCGAGAAATTTTACAATAATAGGGTCACTCCAGGGTTGAGTACCGAGTGAATCAAAATAGTACAGGCGCTGTCTATTTTTAAAATAGACAGCGATCCAGTGAATCCCTTCATTACCGATGACATCTGTGTTCACAATAAGACTACCGCATTCTCGCGTCCTTGGCAAACTCAATGTTTCATTCTTCGCAAACACTCCGATAAATTTGGAACGTGTGACTCGTTCCATTACTTTCTGAAGTGCATTAGCATCCATTTTAAAAGTCAGTGATAACGCTCCTAAATCTATCTACTTCTATTAGGGCTTGCGATTCGAGATATACTAGTACACTAATAGGAGCGTCTATAGGCTTGGCGAATTCCAGCCGCACTGAGATGTTTCCGCTCTGCTGTGGGGTTAAATGGGTATTTACGCTAGCAGATAAGTCAGGTGTAATGTCAAACGGATAAAGGTTAAATTGATCAATGAATTCTTCCTGCGTTACCCCATTACCAAGCTCATCACAATCACCTGCAATATGAGTCAGATTACTATAGGCTCGGGCACAAAGAGGTAACACAGCGTCTGATGAATAGTCCGTACCCATTGTTCCACCCAAAGCAGTGCCACTAACGTATAGAGTTATATTTTTAAGTCCGACATTCTCGAATTTAAAGGCACTCTTTTTATATTTTCCATTCACCGAAGCATGATCCTGCATACCGATTAATATCCTTTCAGGAAGATTTCCCAGGGCAATGTTTTCTATCTGCTTCGATGCCAACCTTGCAGGAACCGTATATAGTTTGATTTGCACTCTGTTAATAGGATATTTCACTGTAGCGTTTAGTAAATTTTTCTCAATTTCTAGTTGTTTTGGTGAACTTAATTTCACTCGCCGTACGCGGAGGTATGTGTCCATAATGTGAACCACAACGGGCTTTGCACCCTCTTATTGATCAGCATCCAGATTTAAGCAGATCTCAGGACTCGTGCGGGTGAGCTTTATTTTCATATCCACCCCGCTGACAAGCAACTTCTCGTGGAAAGTGAAATCTGTGTGCAAGCGTCCAAAACACTCGTATATTTTCTTTTTAGAATTTTTAAATTTGTCCTTTATACTATTTTCATCTTTCGTTTGATAATATACCTCGGCACATAAAAAGGTAGCCTTCGCTTCTTTGGAAAAGTTGAGGACATTTTCCAGATAGGCTCGTAGATGATAGTACCCCGTGCCTGCCGATATGTTGGTCTGATTTAAATATACGTCACACTGGTTGAATATGGAGTGCAGAAAGTTTGTTTCAGGGTATACAGCATATTTGTCATTGCAGACTGTTCCATCAGAATGGGCTATACGTAGCTTAGCGTACATGTGCACACAGCTTGGATCAAAAAATTAAGGGCCTGAGCTGGGTATCACGAATTCTATAGGTGCACTCGGGGAACTAATTGTGTTTAAAGGGTTAATTGTAATAAAATCACTGTGCTCAATAGAAACTTGAGTTGGAGGTAGCTCAAAAAGGGACAGCTCCGATTTACAGCATTGTGAACTACATGGGTGGATGAAGCGTGCCATGGCGAAATAGTGACTCCTCTCTCGACAAGTGGTAAACAAACTATGATTCATGAGATCAATGTCCTTAGCTTATATCAGTCAAAAAAGTGGTCAACCATAGGTTTCATTCGCTTACAGCACTTCGTTTTTGATAGCCTTTTACGTTTAATACCACGTGACCCCTTCTTCTTCCGGGCAGCCGTCTTCTTCTTCTTCCCGCCACCACGCATTTTTCTCTTTGCATCTTTGATGATTTCGTCCCGTTTACGCTTTAAATGTTTTTTTAGAGCTTTAGGTTTAGCCCCGGCCAATTTGTCTTCTGCAGTGTTAATACCTGAATGTAGCGCTTTCCTTCCGAGGTATCTGGCCCCCCTCTTCAGCAAAGGAACAGCCGTACGTAGTATGAAAAAATGGATCCAAGTCCACTACCGCGCTGGTATCTCACCCCTCGATAGACGGTGAAAGGCTTTCTATCCATTATAACTCAGTGCGTCCAAAGTGTAGCTTCACTGTTAAGCTGTCGTTACCGAATGGGAAGTTTTCACCCTCAATCGTTCTTATATATATTGAGATATTGGTTATTAAATTAGTTGCGACATTCACATAATGGGGTCTGTCATATGTAATACTCAAACTCCTTCCTCTATGGTTGGGGATGTGAGCAATGCGCAGCAGGCGTGCCTGGGTATCCAAAACAAACTGGTGCTCCACTATATTACTGTAAATATAGCACATGTCTGGGGACTTTTCAGCCAATTTCTCCATCTTCAATTGATACATTAATCTGGACAAGTCATGCTGTGTCTCGTGAAGTGTGTCTCTTTGGAAGACTGCGCTGTATCGGCCATTGGTTAGAATTTGGAACTTTCTATGGTCTTTAATACGTCTGTTAGTCTTTGATTTTAGGATTAGTGTATGTGCAGGGTTGTTTACGATTTCGTATACTACATCATTCGTAAGGTTTGAGTTTCTTAAACTTACGTTTAAGCCTCTCACAACATCCTCGGCCGAACCATATTGATCCGGCCCTAGTCTTACTTCTGTACTGTAATACCGTGCAATCTTAGTCCGAGCGATACGCATAGTTTCATCCATAGCTACCCCAGCTTTTTCACACTCGTCAATGTCTCTAAGAATCGTAAAAACGGGCTCTTTATGTTCAATATTTAAAAAGATGGTGTCCAGCTGAATTTCGCATATCCCCACCTCATACGAATCACGACCCAATTCAATGTGCTTGTGGAGCTCTGTTACAAAGTTGCCTAGTGTGTTGTTAGGGTGTACAGACAGGGACGAGGAGGACGGGAGTGTGACGTAGAAATGGTTAGGAGCCATGTTGCATACTATTTAAGCTTCATTATTGCATCAGCTTTTATATAGGTGTTGAAGCTTTCTGGGTACCCTAGCCATTTCACCAGGTACATTTTTCTCTTTCCTGAACCTTGCTTCCTAAAATTTTCTCAATTTTAAAGACATTTTTTCTAAATTAAACGCAACTTTCTGCAATTCCTCGCTGTAAAAACCTCCTGAGATTTCTTCCCCATTCAAATCTTCAATGTAATACATCATTATCTCACCTTTAGGTCTCATAGCCCTAAATTAAAAATCTCGCGTGTCCATCCTTGCTCAAAACCCTTTGCGAATTTATTCCCCGAACGCGACAGCCTTACATAATCATTGATTTTGAAGCGCGCAGAGTGTGGTGGTGGTTGACGTGATCCATCTCTTCTCGGGAGCGTACCTCTTTCTAAAACTTCGTTAGGTGTTGTCCCAATCGTGCGATGGTGTGAGCGGTTGTAGGATGATGCCAATGATTCCAGAATGTCTAGAAATCTGTATGTGTTTTTATGTGTAAAATATCGGTGCATGCGTTCCTTTATGGTGCGCTGAACTCTTTCAGCTAAAGAAGCCTTATGTATAGAATTGGTCGTGTAATAGCTGATATTAAACTCTGTCAACATGTTCTGAAAAGCACGGCCTATAAATTACTTCCCCATATCCGTACAAAAATAGCCAGGAACCCTGTTTTCTTTTAACATTAGCGTTTTGGTGGCTTTAGCAACTGTTTCAGGTGATTTATTTTTCAGAGGAACTAGCCACAGATATCTAGAGAATACGTCTATTATGAATAGAATGTAGCGGTAACCATCGTTATACACAGAATATCTTTGCATGTCTGTTAAATCTGCTTGCCAAATAGAATCAATCGAGGAAGCCACTGTCTTGGCTGTTTTAAACCTTTTTCTCACAGGTTTATGAAGCGTATAAGCGTCCTGCTCCCTCAAAAATCTTTCAACATCTTTTTTTCCTACTCCGTAAACACTTCTGTACAGTCTATCTACGCCGCCGTAAGAGGCTGGGTTAGAAATGTCATAATAGCGTTTAGTTAATACGTTAGCCATTTGCGTATTTTAGAGGCATGTGGGTAGGGTTCGTTTAACCTCTTCTTGCTCCTCTTCAAAGGTGTTACCGCCGGGGGTGACGGCGCCTTCAATTGTGTCACATGCGTTGCATGTTCCAAGTCTTTTAACCTGTTCAGATTTCCTATCAACGTTTTAGGGATATTTATTTGTTGTAGTCTTGCTTTAATATGCTTCCATCCTGATGGCGATGGCCTATCTCACTTTCTCACCAGATCATGGACAATGTCTACGATATTCGATCCCTGTACCTTTGATCCTTCCACAATGATCTCGCCTGTATCGGTCCATTGTATGGCTGGATCCTCATTCAATAGATTATAAAGACTTAAGCCTTTACTCATCAATGTATGTGGGAGGGTGCTTTTTAATACATGTTCGATATGTTGTGTGGCTAATCTTTTTGGTTGGTGAGCTGTATCGTCGGGCTCAGATTCTATGTCGCCATGTCCATCGTCCCCCGTGCTGTGCCTAATAACCACAGGAATCTCTGTAGGGCTCTTATAATTTTCGTACTCGTGAAGAAATTTCTGTAGAGCTTCTTGGTATAAGATTCTTTTCTCATCAGGTGTTTTTTCACTGTTTAATAGGGCTAGCAATTCGCTTTCCATTCTTTTAAGTCTGCTTTTACGGGGATCTAGATCCGTGTCTGGATTCCTTTGCAGTGAAGCGTACACCTCGTGGGGAATCACTACCACTTTCTTCATTATATTAATCTAGTCAGTAAAGGACCCAAAACTGAAAATAAGATGGGGAGAAATGACCCTCCTGTTTGAACAATAATTCGTTTTTTCTTCGCTACAGTTTGACTTTTACGAGCGAGTGCACGTATTATGTTCTTGTAGCGGCGTAGGCGAGCCTCCTGAGGGGTTTTCATTGATACATTGCAATTTATAACGTTAAAACAGATTTCACAGATGCATTTTAAAAAGTCGGCGTCGATATTTTTAATAAACATCTGCTGCATTGCCCGGGGCAGTCGATGATAGATTTTTATTAATTCACGGTATTTCTTTAGTCTCTTTGTCATTCTGGAATATACACCGTTTCAGGCTCGTTTAGAAATATATTCGCTCGTAGAAGCACTCTAAACGTGTTTCGCGGATGAAGGTCGCAAAGCAAATATCCGTAACGCGTGCTTGTAGCTTCTTTATAAACTTCCAAAAACTCCTTACGCTGATTCCGGAACATTTGATTGGCTAATACCCCAATTTGTGATACATCTCTACGTTGCGCGAATAAGACTAGATATTCCGTATTTAACGACCCATCGCGCATGTATCTATTTTTGAAAAATAGATTCTGATTGATGAAGAACACGCTTATGTTGAGATGGTGGGAGAATACTGTAAATGTCTCGGCAAACGTTTTATCCCCCTCGAACATGAGATCGTTAATTACAATGATTGTATGTTCATTTCCCTTTAACGAATTAACGTCATATACGCCTTTGTGGGACAAAATATCATCTTGGTACTCGTTGAACACATTGATACAAATTTCGAGAACATCTCTCCCTTTTCTTTAATGATTTTAAGCATAAACACCGTTTTACCACATCCTGTAGGTCCAGATATAATACATGTGGATGGACTCGTGAATCTGAATTTTTCTACAGAGTCCATTTCTAACATGTCACACTCCTAAGTGGGTCATTTACAAAATATTACAAATTTTGAGTGCTGTTCCTTATATTTTGCTTTCTTCTCCCACAGAACCGTGAATGACGATGAGGTAGAGCATCCCATCATTGACATTACGGATGACTTCGACGAGAGTGTAGTTGTAATCTCCTCCCCTGCCAACGAATCCTCACCTGCGATACCGGTAGCACGTCCAAAGCGGAGGTGTGAGAACCCCACGTCAGGTATAAAGCGACCGAAATACGCGCCTGTTGCACCAGTAATAGATTCCCAACCCTCAACCTCTTACGCAACAAACCCCCAGCAGCACCTCCCGCTAATATATCCCCTTATTCATCCGCCACAGTTGCCCCCCCGTTCTGTTAAGTCTACAATAATAGATCCCCAACCATCAACCTCCTACGCAACAGGCCCCCCATCAGCACCTTCCGCTAATATACCCCGTAATTCATCCGTCACAGTTATCCTCCGTTCTGCAGAGGATAATATAACGATCGAATTGGTGCGACCCGCAGCCCCAACCCCAGCCTTGACTAGAAATCGGTATAGAGTCAGGGTCGACCCTAGAGCCATGTATAGCAATGGAATTGAGCGCGGGCTACGCCGGGTTGTATAGCGTATTGTAGAGTTTGCTCTTCAGAATCGCGACGAGCGTGAAGTCAGGACGAGTCTGTCATTTGGATTCTGGTCAGATGACGGTGATGTGGACGATTATTGGGTGATAGTGCCATTTAGACGTTTGGCGGCTGAAGATGTAGAATATATATTAGGACGTATAATGCCAGCCGCCCAAAGTAGTATAGCCTTCAATATGGACAACTTCACGGTAAATATTGACCGTGTATTCCGTGTTGCGGGTCATAGTGCCATACCGTATACTCTTAACTTCAATTCTCCGACTATTTACCGAAAGCATATAAACGTCGATCGTGGTTGCGGCTTTATAGCAGTACTCTTAGCACGTATGTTTACTGTACAAAATACACGGACTCAAAAAATTTGGCTGCCTACGGTCGTGGAGCGTGCCCGTAAACTAGCTGTAGACTGTGAACTTGAATTTGACTGTAATATGGGTTCTGAAGAGCTGAGAAGGGTAGAAAAGGAAATGAATGTCCGCATAGTTGTATTTGGGTTGGATGATCGTCGTAGGACTGTGTATGTTTTTAAAAGCTGTGTGAGAGATCGTACAAGACCCCTACTTATTTTAGGATTGTCAGGGACAACGTATCTCCCCATCCGTAATATAAGGTGGCTTTACGCGAGTTATGACAAAAGTCGAAAATATGGGAGACATCATGATTTGTGTAAGGGGTGCCTCGAGTTTGCGGATGATATAGTGAGACATTGTAAAGAATGTCACATGGTATGTGAGCAGTGTAAAAGCACCAAATGTGAAAGCCGTGTAGTTGAAGCTGATAAGAGAGACTGTGATGTGGGTAGACGCACATTTTTCAATAATAGCTGTTTTGATTTCCATAAATCAATTGGCACGTGCAGGAAAATGAGAATCTCTGAATGTGGTATGTTTCACACAATGGATAATTGGGAGAAATTTAAGCACAAGTGTGACGTAATTCACTGTCCTACATGCCAGGAGGAATATAAGGCGGATGGAGTAAAGCATGTATGTTATATGAAAAATGCTAAGCCTAAAAATAACCCTTGTATAACTGTATACTACGATATAGAAACATATACAAACGCTGGAACCAAAGAGGTAATTCCACATTTACTTGTGAGCCAAACCATCTGTGATGAGTGTATGGGTATCGAATGTGACGAGTGCCCCAAATGCGGTAAAAGGACAAACGTTTTTAAAACGAATGTCCGCGATAGTCCTGTGAAACTATTTGTGTCCTATATTGTCAAGTTAGCCGACAAGTTAAAAAAAATGACTGTGTATATTCTCGCCCATAACGGGGCAAAGTTTGACACGCAGTTCCTTTATAAGGAGTTGCTTGAACACGAATCCTCTGAGATATTTACAGGTGATCCATTGAAAAGAGGCAACAAATTAATACAGATGCAGATAAGAGGCAATGTACAATTTAAAGATACTTTATTATTCACACCTTGTAAATTAGCAAGCTACCCAAGGTGATGGGGGGTAGCAGCTGAAGTTTCCAAAGGATACTTCCCTTACACTTTCCTCACCAGCGAGACTTTAAACTACGTAGGCCTACCACCGCCCAAACATTATTTTGACTGTATGGATGAATGTGAAGACTTTGATCGATACTACAACAGTTTTAAAAAGTAACCCTTATAATATAGCTGATGAATGTGAGCGTTATTGCGTGAATGATGTGCGCGTGCTTAGAGTATGTTTCCAGGCCTTCAGAAGGATGTACATAGCCCGTTTCAAATGCGAACCACTGCAAGTCGCAACCACCATCGCATCATTATGTTTTACGGTGTTCAAGAATAACTTCATGCCTAAAGACACCTTAGCCATTATTCACCGAAACAACCCCCGCAGTTACGGACACAAGGCTATTTACTGGCTCATATACCTACAGCAACAGACAGGTGTATACATAAAGCACGCCCACAACACGGGTGAAGTACCCATTAAGATTAATGGATGTGTTTTTTGGGTTGATGGGTTAAGTGAAAACCGTGTCACTGGTGTGAAGACTGTGTACTCCTTTAACGGTTGCTGGTGGAATGGATGCCCCCGTCCTGAGTGCGGAATCGCCGGAGATATCCACGGTAAATCTCCTGCCGACTGTCTTGCATGGACCCGCACCCGCGATCAACTTATAGGATCACAGTTCACTCACAAAGTCTTGTGGGAGCATGAATATGATGCACGGATGGAGACAGACGAGGTGTACCGTGAGGAAATAAACACGATCAAGCGTTCAATGGTGCTGGATCCTCTCAAATGTGGTGATAGCTTGTTTGGAGGACACACAAATCCATTCAGACTATACTTTCCACCTACGGAGGGCGTGAAGCTCCATTACTACGATTTCTGTTCTTTATACCCATACGTGATGAAGAACAATCCGTACCCCGTGGGCGCTCCTGAGAAACTGGTGGGGCCTAACCTGCCCTCCATCAATGAATTTTTAAAAAATTTGAATGATCGTTACTTTGGTCTCTCTTTCGTAGACGTACTCCCCCCACGCAATTTATGGATGCCGATCTTACCTGTCGTTATCGACGACAAGCTCATGTTTCCCCTGTGCGTGAAGTGCGCGGAAGAGGATAACGGCGATTGTAACCATATACCCCACCAGCGTAAGATCAGAGGCGTATATACAAGTCCTGAGCTGGCCCTAGCCGTACGCCATGGTTATAGAATACTGAAGATACATGAGGTGTGGAGGTTTCAGAAGCTACCCAACCTTTTCACACCATATATAAACGCCTTTTGAAGGATAAGGTTGAGGCATCAGGGTATCCGCGAGGAGTTGATACCGAAGATGAAAAGTCTGCCTATATTCAACGTTACCGCGACCGCGAAGGTATACAACTTGATCGTGCCCAAATTGTAAAGAATCCTAGCAAGCGCTTTAGTGCAAATTTGTGTCTAAACAGTCTATGGGGAAAATTTGCGCAGAATACCGGCAGAGGGAGCATTCATTTGGCACAAAGTTATAGCGATGTCTGGGATTATGCCAATGCTCCCGATAAAGAGGTCATGGAGATCGTGAATGTAGGTAATACTTACATAATAAAGTACAAACAACACTGAATTGGCCACAAAACCTCAAGGGTTACAAACATACCTGTGGCCAGCTTCACAACAGCCTACGCCCGTATAAAACTTTGGGGTCTATTGCATTCTCTTGGGCGGAGAGTATTGTATGCCGATACAGATAGCGTGATATTCACAGAGAGGGAGGGTGAATACATGCCCGCTCTTGGGGAGTTCCTCGGCTAGCTCACTGATGAGATCAAGGATGAGTATCGGGACAACGCATACGCCGACTCTTTTGTCTCAACAGGCCCTAAGACTTATGGGGTACGGGTCAGGGTGGTGGAGGAAATGAAATATATCGTGAAGGCAAAGGGTATTACGCTCAACCATGCGAATCGGCGGGTTGTTAATTTTGAATCGTTGAAGGATCTAGTATGTTTGGACGATGATGAGGGCGAACAACCTCCCCAACTAATTGTAGGCACCCACAATTTTCGGGCGCAGAAGCTGTGGGGCGTGAAGGAACTTAGGGGTACGAAGGTGTGCCGTAACACCTATAGGAAACGTTACCAGTTACCTGGTACCTATGATACCGTGCCATTTGGATACCATAACGTATGATGCTTCTATTATTAACTCACACGTATTTGTCTTGTATATAATCGTATCTATTGATTTATTACACGTATTTGTAAATATATATATAACTTGAATATCTCTTTTATTAAATCGTATTTGTAAAGTATCTATTGATTTATTACACGTATTTGTAAATATATATATATAACTTGAATATCTCGTTTATTAAATTGTATTTGTAAATATATATAACTTGAATATCTCGTTTATTAAATAAATCATGTTTCAATTAGCGTTTCACTTTCTCCTTTGTGTGTGTGTGCGAGCGTGTGTGCACAGGTGAAAGTTCTAAGCTCCGCCCACTGTAAGACCGTGAGTCATGCTACTATCTGGGAGTCCCTGCGTGGTCAGTCGACTGCAGTAAGCCCGAGAGATCAGACGTGTATTCAGAAGAAAAGATCAGGCGTGTATTCAAATGGCTACCTTTAATATTGCTTGTACAACGTTTATGAAATGGTATTCAGCAAAGTGTCAGGATGTGGTGGATACCGAAAAACTTCCTATTCCCCCGTCCTATGCCTCTTTTAAAAACACATTGGATTGTGCGAAGTTCCAAGATGTACAAATATTCTACGGATGTTCCGGTGAGACCGTTGAAGGCTTTCGTTGCACAGACGATGTGCTGAAGTATACTGCAGAGCTAAACTTTATAAAGTCTCACATACACCGTGAAGTTAAAGAAACAACGCGTGCAGAAGAGAAGCAGCAGGTATGGATAATGAGTCTTGCGGATGGGTGGTGTGACAAGCGGTATTACGTCATGCTACACCATGTCGATTACTCATACCCTACGAGTGAAAATGTGAATCTCGTGATCATGGACAATCTTAAGTATGTTTATCACTCTATTAACGTATATCATGATGAGGTTCGTAGTGAGGTTGTGGCTAGTGCCCTGCGTGAGTTTTTAACAGACTTTAGAGACAAGTATCGTTTGATGGGCAGAAAGTAAAAATATGAGCATATGTTCCTCTCAAATAGTGCGCCAGAGTGTGAAGATGTATTGTAAAACATAAAATGTGCCTAGTTCTTATCCTGAGGTAAAATGTCTGGTGCGTAGGCTGGTAGTGATGAAATTAATTGTTGTACCGGAAAAACAAATATGTACAACAAATCGGTACGACTCGCGGATCATACGAGTTCGAACCCCATTCACGTATCATCGAGTCAGCCGCCCGTCGAACCGTTCCTGCCTACCTGCGTGCCTCACACGGCTCATAGTTATCTCAGAGCTTGAACCGAGTGGACGTGCGCTCCTCGAATACGATGGAACTTCCTTTGAGCAGCATTCTCAACGCCTCGTACGATGTGTCCCTGACGAAATCGTTGCGCGTGTTCAGGCGTAATTCCGGTACCGTTAGCAATGTACTGGAAACGGAATGTAGACAAACAAACAAACGGGTTTATTTAAGTGTCGAGGAGATGAATAGAATCTTCCTGATAGTTGAGAAGTGGAGTGAAGATCGTTATAAAATACCTGCTAACGTAGGTACAAGAAGAGAGCAGATTAGTGACGCACCCTCATACGCCGTTGTATGTACGTTGTGTATAAATAACGATCGGCCGTGCATTGATATACGGCTGATGTGGAAGAATGCTTCTGATAATAACGCTCTTGTTCCTACGCGAAACCGTTTCATCCTCGACAGAATGTTTGAAATCGTCGGATTCCTCAAGCTGAAACCTATATTAGACGCGCGTGTTACGGATATGCTTTATTTTGATACAGTACTTGAATACGCATACACCGCTCTGCTCGATGGGTTTACCGAGTGTAGGGCTGGTGAGAATGGTCTAGTGCTGGACGTTTATTTAAAAAGTTTAGACTCTTTGAAATACCATGAACTTTGGTACAAAGCAATTGATCGGTACAAGGCTGAGCTCACCTACACCGTTCACCCTGAAGAACTATTTCTTTATATAACGCGCAGTTGTCGTAACGATTTAGAAGATTATTTCAATTGCCGCTATGTTGAGTGAGTTCACGATTGAAAAGCTCGGGTCGGTAGAAATAAACCCTCGGATTGGAAAAGCGTGTTTATAAACTTGTGTTTAATAATGTAGCTAACGATGAACTCTTTGTGCGTGCTTTTGATTGTATTCTAGACGTATTTAAAGATGACTTACCAACCGTTTGTAAAGTGGGAACAAAAATAGTACTGAACGATATGAAAGCCCTTCATATCGAATACAGGTTTCCCTATACTTTAAGCGGTGAAATATTATTAAGCCGCATATACTGCGTAATGCAGAGCAATAATGATGTAATTATAAACTCGATTAAGTGCGAGTTTAGTATTTTGAAAAAAAAGGGAAATGTATTTATATATTTTGCGTGATATTTCAACTGTACTGTTATGATTATATGCATATTTCTATTATTATTGAAATGTATTTATATATTTTGCGTGATATTTCAACTGTACTGTTATGATTATATGCATATTTCTATTATTATTGAAATGTATTTATATATTTTGCGTGATATTTTTCCTGTACTGTTATGATTATATACATATTTCTATTATTATTGAAATGTATTTATATATTTTGCGTGATATTTCCCCTGTACTGTTATGATTATATGCATATTTCTATTATTATTGAAATGTATATTTATTTCTATTTGAAATGTATATTTATTTTATATATATCTCCATAATTGTGTGTATATCTTTCCTGTACTGTTATGATTATATGCATATTCCTCAATTATTATTGAAATGTATATATATTTTCTATATATTTATAATAAACAGAATGATGCAATGTTGTTTTACTTAATTATATCATGTTACGCCTTCTAAACCTATTACCGGTATTCTAAACCAACTTTTAAGAAATATAATAATGTATACAATGGTATCGCTAAAAAGTGGTATCTGGCAACTCAAGCCATTTACGCCTTCTAAGCCAACTGGCTGATTAGGAGTCTATAATAATGTATACAATGGTATCGCTAAAAAGTGGTATCTGGCAACTCAAGCCATTTACGCCTTCTAAGCCAACTGGCTGATTAGGAGTCTATAATAATGTATACAATGGTATCGCTAAAAAGTGTTATCTGGCAACTCAAGCCATTTACGCCTTCTAAGCCAACTGGCTGATTAGGAGTCTATAATAATGTATACAATGGTATCGCTAAAAAGTGGTATCTGGCAACTCAGTCTTCGATTAGAATTAAATATATAGCACAAACTGAATACATGGCGCTATCTGGCAACTCAAGCCATTTACGCCTTCTAAGCCAACTGGCTGATTAGGAGCCTATAAAACAACGCCTACTCGGCTGAAGTCTTAATATGCACTTGGTTCCTGCCAGGTGAACACCTCTCCTCCTTTCTCTCCTCCTTCTTTCTCTTGGGGGAGAACGCCGCCTCCAAGTTTTCCTTGTTGCACCTGCAGCATCCCCCCTTTGGGGTAATTTTTTATTTTTTTTCCTTTTTTTTGCAACACCCCCACCCCCCCTTTGCAACAACCCCACCCCCATTTGCAACATTACGTAATCACTTGCAACATTCTTGCACTCTCCCCTTTTGCGGCTATACTACTGATATTAATCAAAACGATCTCTGGTTCATGCATGATGGATGATGGTACTCCTCCTCACACAGCCACTGTGGTGCTGGACTGGCTGAGAGAGAAGCTGCAGGACAGGATCCTGTCGCGACGCACGGAGCGAGAATGGCCCTCACACAGCCCAGACCTGAACCCGTGCGACTTCTTCCTCTGGGGTTATCTTAAGAATGAGCTGTACAAAAACCCAAAACCCAGGAATCTAGACATCTTCAAAGCTAACATTCGGCGAGAAGTGAAATGAATCCAGCAAGACACATTCATAGCTGTGGTGGACAACTTCCTCACCAGATTGCAGTGGGTGAAAGAGCAGGAAGGGGGCTGGATTGAGCATATCATGCACTTCTAGATTTTTATGATTGTATAAAAATACTTATATTAACACAAAAGTGCATGTTTGTAATTTCAAATTATGATTTTACTTTGTTTCGGTACTCGTTCGTTTATGAAATACATGTTCTTAAAGTTGTGAAGGATTTTTCTGATCACTCTGTATATTTTTTCTGACCACTCTGTATATAAAGTATAAAAGTACAGTGTTTTGCAAATGGGATGGTACAAAATATATAAAAAGTTGACAAAGTACCAGCATTTTTGACGAAGTTGAGTTGGATGCGGGATTTCTCCGGGGGTGATGCTCTTCCCCGGTGACCCAGTGACTTCATTGATGGGTGTCCCCGTTCGTGGATGGGTTAGACGTGAACATTTTGTAACGTTGAATTTCGTACCCAAATTTATGATAGTTTCACAATCGAAATGTTACAGATAATTTTGCCACCCACACAAAGTTCACAAAACAATTTAATTAATGCTAAACATTGTGTACGACACGAAGTTCGTTTGGCAGCGTGGACACCAACAGTTACAATTTTACACAAACAAGATACTAAATTTATGGTAACGTGGTCCATTAGATGGTAGCGTGAATATCTTTTGTTTTACAAAGTAAAATAATTCACAAGCTCGACTACGTAGGAATGTTTCACCTTCTAAAGTTCACCAATTGTGTTAAAAATAACTTTCAACTGTTATTATAAGATATTAAAAGTTTTAAAATTTTATCTTAAGTTCGTTCACAGGTTAAATTAAAGTTACTTTATATAATGTTAGAAAAAGGAATAAGCCTTAGTCGGAAATGGAATAGGCCTAATGGAAAGGAAATAGAACTAAAATGGGACAAGGAGTCACTCTATCTAACTGATATTCGACGAATTAGTGGTGAAAGATATACTTTCCAACAAGATAGAACCCCTGCTCACAGAGCACGCCAAACTGTCACATTCCTTGAGAACGAAACACCGAATTTTATCGAACCCAATATGTGGCCGGCTAGTAGCCCCGATCTTTTTTCACTAGATTATGGTGTTTGGTAAACCCTGAAGTCCAAAGTTTACATTCCTGGTACCAATATAAGAGATATAAATGAACTTCGCGAAAGAATTCTGCTCGGCTGAGAGAAGGTGTCTCAACGATATGTAAACAGGTGTATTGATCATTGGCGTTCACGTTTGGAGGCCTGCGTTGAGCAGGAAAGGGGACTCTTCGAGCAACTTCTCAATTAAGACGAACAACAGGCTAAGGTAAGCATCTATGAAGTTTGGGAGCTCTAGTCCCCTTACTTTTTTTAATATGACAGTTTACCTCTAAGGGGTCACTTTTTTTACCCGCCCTGTATAATTAGAAAAAGCTACCATTTGGGCCACTTAACTAGTGACCAAATATTTTTCATCTGTTTGTATATTTAGGTCTGCCACAAGGAGGATGAAATTTCACCAAATTTCACATCTTTGGGAAGGATCAAGACATAAATAATACGAGTATTTATATTCTGAGCAGCTCTCATCTATTTTGCACTATTACCTACCTCCAATCATGCAAACTACCCAAAACTCACCACGGTGGCTGCTCTTCGAGTTCCACCCACTTCCCTCATCTATCATGCTAAACATTTCTTTGATAATACATCTACAGTATATGTATAGAAGTAGTTCACCAACTGAATTCTTTTTATTGTTAAATTTTGCCATTGCCATTCTTGATTTGATTCTACTCTTGATATAACTGTATCTTTGCTTCATTTCACAAGCTTTGGTTTTTGCCACAACTTATTGGTATGAAATAATGGGTATGCTTGATGTAGCCCACATTTTTTTCACTTCACTAGCAACATTTTCTACATTTTCTGCCGATAATGTTAGAACGTGAGATGTTAGTATTAGACAGTACTTCATGACTGATTCTTAAGTAGGTAAACTATTATGAGACATATAACAATGGTTTCCAAATATAGGACACTTGAATTGGTCTCTAGTTTGAGTAATTTTCAGTCAATTATTTCTCACTTATTATTCATGGATAATAATTTTTCTGCAAGCAAAGAATCAATTAGAATGCTATAAAACCACGCTTCTCAAACTAGGGGTCGCGACCCATCAGGGGGTCGCGTAAATATTATTGGGGGTCGCAGAAACATTCGAAAATATTATTTTTTTCATAAATATACAGTGTTAGTACCTATTGCTTTTATGACATTGAGTGAAGGGTCGCGAAAAAATTTGTCTGATCCAAAGGGGTCGCAAGTGAAAAAAGTTTGAGAAGCCCTGCTATAAAAAACAACCAAAGACAAATAATAAACAGTAAGCTGTTGCTTACTGCTGCATGCTACACCATACAGCAGAGAACAACCACCTTCCACGGTTCTTTCAGTAATACTGACAAAGCGTGAGGGCCAGCTGCAGCTGCAGGCTAAGAGAGGCATGCCCTTGTATGACCTTGAAGTGTTACTTTGCGGTTAGTCACGTGTCGATGTACACTGCTTGGTCTTCATCTTGGCAATTAAAAGGGCAAATCACAGTCTCAGATAGACATTAAACAATTACGTGTCAATAAGAAAGTGTTCGTAAAATAACTTCAAGTACAGATAGATTGGACGAAAATAGTTAAAAATAGCGCTAGGCATTTGCTAATTTTCAGTAGCTTTGGGATATGGAAGATATTGTCTGATACCACTAAGATTTTTACACAATGTTTTACTCAGTAATACACAACTTTTACAACAAGAGGCTAATCAATGTTCTAAAATTCATCTTTTGAGGAAAATAGCTAAAAAATAGGAAGATGACCAATTTTTCATTCGCCTGGGACAGTGGAAGATATTTTCTGAGGCCAGTAATATTTTTACAGTGTTTTCCTCATCAGTATGCAAATTTTACGACAACAGGATAATCAAAATTCCAAAATTTATTTTTTTGGATGAAAATAGCCAAAAATAAGGAATTTTCTCATTTTTGCTTGCTCGGGGCAGTGGAAGATATGCATGTAGGAAATTATTGTTTTGGTTTCTATATTTCTCATATGTATTTGCAACGTTTACGATATCAGGCTAATTCTAATTTGAAAAACTATTCCCATAGGTACAAATTCGACCCACCCTACTCCAGATATGGGGATGGACAATAATATATGATATATGCACATTCCACGTTATGTAACTCACATTACACAAATGGATTTGGCAAATTTGAAAACAAGTGCAAGTTCCATCATCTTACTGTCTGCAACACGTATGCAAGATATGGGAGGTGCAAATACGGACAAAAAATGCCGTTACCACCACGCTGAAAGGAACGAGACAGGTGAACGGGAAAAACGAGCATCAAAGAGGGCGACCAACATTTTAGACGTAGTCAACACAATTCAACTGCTAAATACCATTCAGCAAATACAAACTCAACTAACAAGTACAGGAATCCGAGAGCCGTACAGAAGGCACGCAGAAAGGCACTTCATGCGATATCGGGACAGCTGGTATCGAGAAAGATAAAGAGAGGAAAATTCTCGGACGATCATAAGGCAACGAAACCGGCACCACCATTGGAAAACGAATCTGAACTACATGAATATAAAAACGAAAGCAAAAAAATAAAAATAATTCTATCCAATATTCAGGGCCTTAAACCAAACCTTTCCCTGGACAAAGTCACATACCTGAAAGGACTCTTGCAAGAAACCAGAACAGACTTTGCATACCTCACGGAAACCCATCTAAAGGACTGCCAGGCGAACTGTGAAAACTGTGAGTTTTGTGTTGGCAAAAAAGAAATATAAATTGCCAACTATAACATACTTCGAGCCGAGAGAACAGTAAGGCATGAAGGAGGATGTGATATTTATACAAGCGAAAAGCATATGGCAGAAATGACTATAAGTACTTCAAACATCTACGTAGAATGTGTAGCAGCAAAAGTTGAAAAATTAAATATGGTACTAATTGTAATATATAGACCCCTCGAACAAGCCACCTTTAAAATTCTCAAATTCCATTACAGAGGTCAGAAACTGGGTACAAAATCTACACTCTCCAACTCTAAATATTTTTCTCTGTGTTGATTTTAATTTTCCATTTATGGAATATAAAAGGATAGGAAAAACAAATCTATACACCAAGACAATGACGGCACATGGGAAGACCAGGAGCGGGCAAAAAAGTTGCTACCTCTAGCTGATGAATATATGTTAATACTAGAAATAACAGAAAATACAGGAAAAAACAATTGCGAAGATTTGGTATTCACAGCAACCTAATTGATAACATAGAAATAACCCCAACTATAATATCTGATTCCAACATTATTGAAATATCAACAAATATAAAAGCAACAGGAAAGGAAAGAACACGCACTATTGAAAGAAGCAAATTCGAAATTTTTAATTTTCACTCCAAAGCTATAAACTGGGAAGGAGTTGCATCCAGCATAGAAGCAATAGACTGGAAAACCATCTTCAAGGCCAAGACAACGGAAGAAATGCTAATGACCTTAGAGGACGCTGGAAATTGTGGAAAGACATGTTCCAAAAATGCAACAAAGAGGAAAGAGAAGCAGGTTCGAGGGACAAAAGAGGTCAATGTTCCGAAAAAGAAAAACAGTGACTGCAAAATTAAGAAACTGCAAAGGCAACAACATCAGAAAAATATTAAATGATAAACTGCACAGTATAGATTGCGTCATACAGGACCTAATTAAAAAGCATACAGAAAAAGAAGAAGACGACGCTATAGAAGCGATAAAGGTTAACTTAAAGTACTTCTATAATTTTGCAAAAAGGAAGTCGAAAAATCACACGACTATAGGACCTTTGAAAAATAAAGGCAATGCTTTATCTGATGATCTAACAGAAGTATCTGAAATATTAAGAGCTTTGTCCGAATCATCTTTCAGTATCCCAAAAGCTGACAAACTGATATGCGATAGAAACGCGTTCTTTGGAGAAGAACTACAAGGGGAAAGTATAACGGACTTTGACTTCACAACAGATGATATTACACAAGCTATAGGGAAACTAAAAGCACAGTCGGCGGCAGGACCGGGCAAATGGAATGCCACACTGATTAAAAACTGCAAGAATGCAATCGCTGAGTCCCCTATATTGGATATGAAAACGATCCGGGCATCTGAAGAGAGCGAGCATAGTCCTAATATATGAAGGAGACCGATTCGAGGCCAAAAACTATAGACCAGTGTCGCTTACATCTCATCTCACAAAAATATTTGAAAGCATAGTTAGAGAAAAAATCTGACTTTGTAGAAACTCGGAAAAAATTAAATGATGACCAACATGGATTCCGGTATGGTAGATCATGCCTATTACAACTAATGGAACACTACAACAACATTATTGATCCACTTGAAAGTAATGAAAACTATGATGTAATATACATAGACTTTGCCAAGGCGTTCGACAAGTGTGACCATAAAATCGTAATACAGGGTGGTTCAAAAGTTCCTATCTATTTTCCTGAAATACTAGTATTTTAGGATAAAAATATAGTAACATAATTAGATGTATATTTACTAATATGCTTTTGAATTCCTAAGATTCGACGTGAGCAAAATCAGTGTCTCTACAAGTCTCAAATCTGTCCACTGCATTGCGGAACACATTAGTAGTATAGCCGCAAAAGAGGAGAGTGCAAGAATGTTGCAGGTTATTATGTAATGTTGCAAAGGGGGGTGGGGTTGTTGCAAATGGGGGTTGGGGTTGCTGCAAAGGGGGTTGTTGCAAAGGGGGGTTGTTGCAAAGGGGGGTGGTGGGAAACTTGGAGGCGGCGTTATCCCCCAAGAGAAAGGAGGAGAGAAAGGAGGAGAGGCGTTCACCTGGCAGGAGCCAAGTGCACATTAAGACTTCAGCCGAGTTGGCGTTGTTTTATAGGCTCCTAATCAGCCAGTTGGCGTAAATGGCTTGAGTTGCCAGATACCGCGATACCATTGTATACATTATTATAGACTCCTAATCAGCCAGTTGGCTGTAAATGGTTGTCAGATACCTCTTTTTAGCAGTATTATTGTATACATTATTATTATATACGCCTAATCAGCCAGTTGGCTGTAAATGAGTTGCCAGATAGCGCCATGTATTCCGAAGACAGAGTTGCCAGATACCATTGTATACACTATTATAGACTCCTAATCAGCCAGTTGGCTTAGAAGGCTTAAATATTGCCAGATACCGCAATACCGTTCTATACATTATTATATTTCGAATACCGGTAGTAGAAGGCATAACAATAAACAACATTGCATCATTCTTTTTATTATAAATATATAGAAAATAAATATACATTTGAGGAATATGCGTATAACAGAAATATATACACACAATTATGGATATATATATATATATAATAAAATATACATTTCAAATAAATATACACTTCAATAGAAATATGTACATAACAGTACAGGAGAAATATATACACACACACACAATTATGGTGATATATAAAATAAAATATACATTTCAAATAAATATACACTTCAATAGAAATATGTACATAACAGTACAGGAGAAATATCACGCAAAATATATATATATATATATATATATATATATATAATATATATAAAACAAATCAATAGAAATATGCGTATAATCAGTACAGGAGAAATGTCAAGCAAAATATATATACAATTCACTTTTTTTTCAAAATACTAAACTCTGTCTTAATCGAGTTTACAATTACATCATTATTGCTCTGCATTACGCAGTATATGCGGCTTAATAATATTTCACCGCTAAAAGTATAGGGAAACCTGTATTCGATATGAAGGGCTTTCATATCGTTCAGTACTATTTTTGTTCCCACTTTACAACCGGTTGGTAAGTCATCTTTAAACACGTCTAGAATACAATCAAAAGCACGCACAAAGAGTTCATCGTTAGCTACATTATTAAACACAAGTTTATAAGAACGCTTTTCCAATCGAGGGTTTATTTCTACCGACTCGAGCTTTTCAATCGTGAACTCACTCAACATAGCGGCAATTGAAATAATCTTCTAAATCGTTACGACAACTGCGCGTTATATAAAGAAATAGTTCTTCAGGGTGAACGGTGTAGGTGAGCTCAGCCTTGTACCGATCAAATGCTTTGTACCAAAGTTCATGGTATTTCAAAGAGTCTAAACTTTTTAAATAAACATCCAGCACTAGACCATTCTCACCAGTCCTACACTCGGTAAACCCATCGAGCAGAGCGGTGTATGCGTATTCAAGTACTGTATCAAAATAAAGCATGTCCGTAACACGCGCGTCTAATATAGGTTTCAGTTTACGGAATCCGACGATTTCAAACATTCTGTCGAGGATGAAACGGTTTCGCGTAGGAATAAGAGCGTTATTATCAGAAGCATTCTTCCACATCAACCGTATATCAATGCACGGCCGATCGTTATTTATACACAACGTACATACAACGGCGTATGAGGGTGCGTCACTAATCTGCTCTCTTCTTGTACCTACGTTAGCAGGTATTTTATAACGATCTTCACTCCACTTCTCAACTATCACAAAGATTTTATTCATCTCCTCGATACTTAAATAAACCCGTTTGTTTGTCGGTCTACATTCCGTTTCCAGTACATAGCTAATGGTACCGGAATTACGCCTGAACACGCGCAACGATTTCGTCACGGACACATCGTACGAGGCGTTGAGAATGCTGCTCAAAGGAAGTTCCATCGTATTCGAAGAGCGCACGTCCACTCGGCTCAAGCTCTGAGATAACTATGAGCCGTGTGAGGCACGCAGGTAGGCAGGCATGGTTCGACGGGCGGCTGACTCGATGATACGTGAATGGGCTTGTTCCGCGAGTCGAATTGTTGTACCGGTACAAGAATATCACTACCAGCCTACGCACCAGACAGTTTGGATAAGAACTAGGAACATTTTACTAAACATCTCCACACTCAGGCGCACTATTTGAGAGGAACATATGTTCATATTTTTCCTTTCTGCCCATCAAACGATACTCGTCTCTAAACTCTGTTAAAAATTCACGCAGGGCAGTAGCCACAACCTCACTACGAACCTCATCATGATATACGTTAATACAGTGATAAAAATACTTAAGATTGTCCATGATCACGAGATTCACATTTCCAGTCGTAGGGTATGAGTAATCGACATGGTGTAGCATGACGTAATACCGCTTGTCACACGACCCATCAGCAAGACTCATTATCCATACCTGCTGCTTCTCTTCTGCACGCGTTGTTTCTTTTACTTCACGGTGTATGTGAGACTTTATAAAGTTTAGCTCTGCAGTATACTTCAGCACATCGTCTGTGCAACGAAAGCCTTCAACGGTCTCACCAGAACATCCGTAGAGTATTTGTACATCTTGGAACTTCGCACAATCCAATGTGTTTTTAAAAGAGGCATAGGAGGGATGAATAGGAAGTTTTTCGGTATCCACCACATCCTGGCACTTTACTGAATACCATTTCGTAAACGTTGTACAAGCAATATTAAAGGTAGCCATTTGAATACACGTCTGATGTGAATACACGTCTGATCTCTCGGGCTTACTGCGGTCGACTGACCACGCAGGGACTCCCAGATAGTAGCATGACTCACGGTCTTACAGTGGGCGGAGCTTAGAACTTTCACCTACACACACACACACACACACACACACACACACACACACACACACAAAGGAGAAAGTGAAACGCTATTTGAAACATGATTTATTTAATAAACGAGATATTCAAGTTATATATATTTACAAATACGATTTAATAAACGAGATATTCAAGTTATATATATTACAAATACGATTTAATAAACGAGATATTCAAGTTATATATATATATATATATTTACAAATAGATACGATTATATACAAGACGTGTGAGTTAGAAGCATCATTGGTATCCAAAGGGTACGGTATCATAGGTACCAGGTAACTGGTAACGTTTCCTATAGGTGTTACGGCACACCATCGTACCCCTAAGTTCCTTCACGCCTCCCAGCTTCTGCGCCCGAAAATTGTGGGTGCCTACAATTAGTTGGTGAGGTTGTTCATCCAAACATACTAGATCCTTCAACGACTCAAAGTTAACAACCTCCCGATTCGCATGGTTGAGCGTAATACCCTTTGCCTTCACGATATATTTCATTTCATCCCCCACCCTGACCCGTACCCCATAAGTCTTAGGTCCTGTTGAGGCAAAAGAGTCGGCGTATGCGTTGTCCCCATACTCATCCTTGATCTCATCAGTGAGCTCGCCGAGGAACTCCCCAATAGTGGGCATGTATTCACCCTCCCTCTCTGTGAATATCACGCTATCTGTATCGGCATACAATACTCTCCGCCCAAGAGAATGCATTAGACCCCAAAGTTTTATACGGGCGTAGGCTGTTGTGAAGCTGGCCACAGGTATGTTTGTAACCCTTGAGGTA
Organism: Bathynomus jamesi; assembly: GCA_023014485.1. Classification (NCBI taxonomy): domain Eukaryota; kingdom Metazoa; phylum Arthropoda; class Malacostraca; order Isopoda; family Cirolanidae; genus Bathynomus; species Bathynomus jamesi. Next base: position 1,406,945 of record JAJOZX010000032.1, read on the forward strand.
TCTGTGGCAAATTCAGTGTTGTTGTACTTTATTACGTAAGTATTACCACATTTACGATCTCCATGACCTCTTTATCGGGGGCATTGGCATAATCCCAGACATCGCTATAACTTTGTGCCAAATGAATGCTCCCTCTGCCGGTATTCTGCGCAGATTTTCCCCATAGACTGTTTAGACACAACTTTGCACGAAAGCGCTTGCCAGGATTCTTTACAATTTGGACACGATCAAGTTGTATACCTTCGCGGTCGCGGTAACGTTGAATATAGGCAGACTTTTCATCTTCGGTATCAACTCCTCGCGGATACCCTGATGCCTCAACCTTATCCTTCAAAAGGTGTTTATATATGGTGTGAAAAGGTTGGGTAGCTTCTGAAACCTCCACACCTCATGTATCTTCAGTATTCTATAACCATGGCGCACGGCTAGGGCCAACTCAGGACTTGTATATACGCCTCTGATCTTACGCTGGTGGGGTATATGGTTACATTCGCCGTTATCCTCTTCAGCGCACTTCACGCACAGGGGAAACATGAGCTTGTCGTCGATAACGACAGGTAAGATCGGCATCCATAAATTGCGTGGGGGGAGTACGTCTACGAAAGAGATCCCAAAGTAACGATCATTCAAATTTTTTGAAAATTCATTGATGGATGGTAGGCTAGGCCCCACCAGTTTCTCAAGAGCGCCCACGGGGTACGGATTGCTCTTCATCACGTATGGGTATAAAGAACAGAAATCGTAGTAATGGAGCTTCACGCCCTCCGTAGGTGGGAAGTATAGTCTGAAAGGATTTGTACGTCCTCCAAACAAGCTATCACCACATTTGAGAGGATCCAGCACCATTGAACGCCTGATCGCTTTTATTTCCTCACGGTACACCTCGTCTGTCTCCATCCGTGCATCATATTCATGCTCCCACAAGACTTTGTGAGTGAACTGTGATCCTATAAGTTGATCGCGGGTGCGGGTCGATGCAAGACAGTCGGCAGGAGACCTACCGTTGATATCTCCGGTGACTCCGCACTCAGGACGGGGGCATCCATGCCACCAGCAACCGTTAAAGGAGTACACAGTCTTCACACCAGTGACACGGTTTTCACTTAACCCATCAACCCAAAAAACACGTCCATTAATCTTAATGGGTACTTCACTCGTGTTGCGGGCGTGCTTTATGTATACACCTGTCTGTTGCTGTAGTGTATGAGCCAGTAAATAGCCTTGTGCCCGTAACTGCGGGGATTGTTTCGGTGAATAATGGCTAAGGTGTCTTTCGGCATGAAGTTATTCTTGAACACCGTAAAACATAATGATGCGATGGTGGTTGCGACTTGCAGTGGATCGCATTTGAAACGGGCTATGTACATCCTTCTAAAGGCCTGGAAACATACTCTAAGCACGCGCACATCATTCACGCAATAACGCTCACATTCATCAGCTAAATTATAAGGGTACTTTCATTAAAACTGTTGTAGTATCGATCAAAGTCTTCACGTTCATCCATGCAGTCAAAATAATGTTTGGGGGTGGTGGGCCTACGTAGTTTAAAGTCTCGCTGGTGAGGAAAGTGTATGGGAAGTATCCTTTGGAAACTTCAGCTGCTACTCCCATCACCTTGGGTAGCTTTGCTAATTTACAAGGTGTGAATAATAAAGTATCTTAAATTGTACATTGCCTCTTATCTGCATCTGTATTAATTTGTTGCCTCTTTTCAATGGATCACCTGTAAATATCTCAGAGGATTCGTGTTCAAGCAACTCCTTATAAAGGAACTGCGTGTCAAACTTTCCCCCGTTATGGGCGAGAATATAGACAGTCATTTTTTTGAACTTGTCGGCTAACTTGACAATATAGGACACAAATAGTTTCACAGGACTATCGCTGACATTCGTTTTAAAAACGTTTGTCCTTTTACCACATTTGGGGCACTCGTCACATTCGATATCCATACACTCATCACAGATAATCTGGCTCACAAGTAAATGTGGAATTACCTCTTTGGTTTCAGCGTTCGTATATGTTTCTATATCGTAGTATACAGTTATACAGGGGTTATTTTTAGGCTTAGCATCTTTCATATAACATACATGCTTTACTCCATCCGCCTTATATTCCTTCTGGCATGTAGGACAGTGAATTACGTCACACTTGTGCTTAAATTTTCCCCAATTATCCATTGTGTGAAACATACCACATTCAGAGATTCTCATTTTCCTGCACGTGCCAATTGATTTATGGAAATCAAAACAGCTATTATTGAAAAATGTGCGTCTACACACATCACAGTCTCTCTTCTCAGCTTCAACTACACGGCTTTCACATTTGGTGCTTTTACACTGCTCACATACCATGTGACATTCTTTACAATGTCTCACTATATCATCCGCAAACTCGAGGCACCCCTTACACAAATCATGATGTCTCCCATATTTTCGACTTTTGTCATAACTCGCGTAAAGCCACCTTATATTACGGATGGGGAGATACGTTGTCCCTGACAATCCTAAAATAAGTAGGGGCCTTGTACGATCTCTCACACAGCTTTTAAAACATACACAGTCCTACGACGATCATCCAACCCACACACTATGCGGACATTCATTTCCTGTTCTACCCTTCTCAGCTCTTCAGGACCCATATTACAGTCAAATTCAAGTTCACAGTCTTCAGCTAGTTTACGGGCTGCTCCACGACTGTAGGCAACCAAATTTTTTGAGTTCGTGTATTTTGTACAGTAAACATACGTGCTAAGAGTACTGCTATAAAGCCGCAACCACGATCGACGTTTATATGCCGTCTATAAATAGCTTGAGAATTGAAGTTAAGAGAGTATACGGTATGGCACTATGACCCGCAACACGGTATACATGGTCAATATTTACCGTGAAGTTGTCCATATTGAAGGCTTACTACTTTGGGCGGCTTGCATTATACGCCCTAATATATATTCTACATCTTCAGCCGCCAAAACGTCTAAATGGCACTATCACCCAATAATCGTCTACATCACCGTCATCTGACCGAATCCAAAGGACATACTCGTCCTGACTTCACGCTCGTCACGATTCTGAAGAGCAAACTCTATATATACGCTACAACCCGGCGTAGTCCGCGCTCAATACCATTGCTATACATGACTCTAGGGTCGACCCTCTCTCTATACCGATTTCTAGTCAAGGCTGGGGTGGGGGCTGCGGATCGCACCAATTCCAGCGTTATACCATCCTCAACAGAACGGGGGGCGGAATTAGTGGATATTAGCGGAAGGTGCTGCTGATGGGGGCCCTGTTGCGTAGGAGGGTTGGGGCTCTATTATTGTAGACTTAACAGAACGGGGGGCGGCGGATGAATAAGGGGATATATTAGGTGCTGCTGGGGGTGTTGTTGCGTAAGAGGTTGAGGGTTGGGGATCTATTACCGCTGCAACAGACGCGTATTTCGGTCGCTTTATACCTGACGTGGTATCTCATACCTCCGCTTTGGACGTGTTACCGGTATCGCTGTGAGGGTTCAGGGGAGGAGATCACAACTACACTGTCGTCGAGGTCATCCGTAATGATGGGCTGCTCTACCTCATCGTCATTCACGGTTCTGTGGGTGAAGAAATATAAGGATCAGCACTCAAAATTTGTAATATTTTGTAAATGACTCACTTAGGAGTGTGACGTGTTAGAAATGGACTCTGTAGAAAAATTCAGATTCACGAGCCCATCCACATGTATTATATCTGGACCTACAGGATGTGGTAAAACTGTGTTTATGCTTAAAATCATTAAAGAAAAGGGGGAGATGTTCTCGAAATTTGTGCATAAAGTTATATGGTGCTATTCGACGTATCAATCAGTGTTCAACGAGTACCAAGATGATATTTGTTCCACAAAGGCGTATATGACGTTAATTCGTTAAAGGGAAATGAACATACAATCATTGTAATTGACGATCTCATGTTGGAGATGGATAAAACGTTTGCCGAGACATTTACAGTATTCTCCCACCATCTTAACATAAGCGTGTTCTTCATCAATCAGAATCTATTTTTCAAAAATAGATACATGCGCGAGTGTCGTTAAATACGCAATATCTAGTCTTATTCGCGCAACGTAGAGATGTATCACAAATTGGGGTATTAGCAATCAAATGTTCCGGAATCAGCGTAAGGAGTTTTTGGAAGTTTATAAAGAAGCTACAAGCACGCGTTACGGATATTTGCTTTGCGACCTTCATCCGCGAAACACGTTTAGAGTGCTTCTGCGAACGAATATATTTCCAAACGAGCCTGAAACGGTGTATATTCCAGAATGACAAAGAGACTAAAGAAATACCGTGAATTAATAAAATCTATCATCGACTGCCTCGGGCAATGCAGCAGATGTTTATTAAAAATATCGATGCCGACTTTTTAAAATGCATCTGTGAAATCTGTCTTAACGTTATAAATTGCAATGTATCAATGAAAACCATCAGAAGGCTCGCCTACGTCGCTACAAGAACATAATACGTGCACTCGCTCGTAAAAGCCAAACTGTAGCGAAGAAAAAGCGAATTATTGTACAAACAGGAGGGTCATTTCTCCCCATCTTATTTCAGTTTGGGTCCTTTACTGACTAGATTAATATAATGAAGAAAGTGGTAGTGATTCCCCACGAGGTGTACGCCTCACTGCAAAGAGACACGGATCTAGATCCCTGTAAAAGCAGACTTAAAAGAATGGAAAGCGAATTGTTAGCCCTATTAAACAGTGAAAAAACACCTGATGAGAAAAGAATTATACAAGAAGCTCTGCAGAAATTTCTTCACGAGTACGAAAATTATAAGAGCCTACAGAGATTCCTGTGGTTATTAGGCACAGCACGGGGGACGATGGCGACATAGGATCTGTACCCGGCGACACAGCTGACCAACCAAAAAGATTAGCCACACAACATATCGAACATGTATTAAAAAATACCCTCCCACTTACATTGAGGAGTAAAGGCTTAAGTCTTTATAATCTATTGAATGAGGATCCCGCCATACAATGGACGATACAGGGGAGATCATTGTGGAAGGATCAAAGGTACAGGGATCGAATATCGTAGACATTGTCCATGATCTGGTGAGAAAGGGGGATAGGCCATCACCATCAGGATGGAAGCATATTAAAGCAAGACTACAACAAATAAATGTCCCTAAAACGTTGATAGGAAATCTGAACAGGTTAAAAGACTTGGAACATGCAACGCCTGTGACACAGTTGAAGGCGCCGTCACCCCCGGCGGTAACACCTTGAAGAGGAGCAAGAAGAGGTTAAACCAACCCTACCCACGTGCCTCTAAAATACGCAAATGGCTAACGTATTAACTAAACGCTATTATGACATTTCTACCCCATCCTCTTACGGCGGCGTAGATAGACTGTACAGAAGTGTTTACGGAGTAGGAAAAAAAGATATTGAAAGATTTTGAGGGAGCAGGACGCTTATACGCTTCATAAGCCTGTGAGAAAAAGGTTTAAAACAGCCAAGACAACGGCTTCCCGATTGATTCTATTTGGCAAGCAGATTTAACAGACATGCAAAGATATTCTGTGTAACGATGGTTACCGCTACATTCTATTCATAATAGACGTGTTCTCTAGATATCTGTGGCTAGTTCCTCTGAAAAATAAATCACCTGAAACAGTTGCTAAAGCCACCAAAACGCTAATGTTAAAAGAAAACAGGGTTCCTGGCTATTTTTGTACGGATATGGGAAGGAGTTTATAGGCCGTGCTTTTCAGAATATGTTGACAGAGTTTAATATCAGCTATTACACAACCAATTCTATACATACAAGGCTTCTTTAGCTGAAAGAGTTCAGCGCACCATAAAGGAACGCATGCACCGTTATTTTACACATAAAAACACATACAGATTTCTAGACATTCTGGAATCATTGGCATCATCCTACAACCGCTCATACCATCGCACGATTGGGGCAACACCTAACGAAGTTTTAGAAAGAGGTACGCTCCCGAGAAGAGATGGCCACCACCACCACCACACCACACTCTGTGCGCTTCAAAATCAATGATTATGTAAGGCTGTCGCGTTCGGGGAAAAATTCGCAAAGGGTTTTGAGCAAGATGGACACGCGAGATTTTTAAAGTTAGGGCTGTGAGACCTAAAGGTGTGATAATGCTGTATTACATTGAAGATTTGAATGGGGAAGAAATCTCAGGAGGCTTTTACCGCGAGGAATTGCAGAAAGTTGCGTTTAATTTAGAAAAAAAATGTTGTTTAAAATTGAGAAAATTTTAGGAAGCAAAGGTTCAGGAAGGAGAAAAATGTACCTGGTGAAATGGCTAGGGTACCCAGAAAGCTTCAACACCTATATAAAAGCTGATGCAATAATGAGCTTAAATAGTATGCAACATGGCTCCTAACCATTTCTACGTTCACACTCCCGTCCTCCTCGTCCCTGTCTGTACACCCTAACAACAAGCTAGCCAACTTTGTAACAGAACTCCATGGGCACATTGAATTGGGTCGTGATTCGTATGAGGTGGGGATATGCGAAATTCAGCTGGACACCGTCTTTTTAAATATTGAACATAAAGAAACCGTTTTTACGATTCTTAGAGACATTGACGAGTGTGAAAAAGCTGGGGTAGCTATGGATGAAACTATGCGCATCGCTCGGACTAAGATTACACGGTATTACAGTACAGAAGTAAGACTAGGGCCGGGTCAATTGGTTCGGCCGAGGATGTTGTGAGAGGCTTAAACGTGAGTTTAAGAAACTCAAACCTTACGAATGATTTAGTATATGAAATCGTAAACAACCCTGCACATACACTAATCCTAAAATCAAAGACTAACAGACGTCTTAAAGAACATAGAAAGTTCAAAATCTAACCAACGAGCGATATAGCGCAGCCTTCCAAAGAGACACATTTCACGAGACACAGTATAACTTGTCCAGATTAATGTATCAATTGAAGATGGAGAAATTGGCTGAAAGGTCCCCAGACATGTGCTATATTTACAGTAATATAGTGGAGCACCAGTTTGTTGGGGATACCCAGGCACGCCTGCTGCGCATTGCTCACATCCCCAACCATAGAGGAAGGAGTTTGAGTATTACATATGACAGGCCCATTATGTGAATGTCGCAACTAATTTAATAACCAATATCACAATATATATAGAACGATTGAGGGCGAAAACTTCCCATTCGGTAACGGGAGCTTAACAGTGAGCTACACTTCGACGCACGAGTTATAATGGATAGAAAGCCTTTCACCGTCTATCGAGGGATGCGATACCAGCGCGGTAGTGGACTTGGATCCATTTTTCATCCATACTACGTACGGCTGTTCCTTTGCTGAAGAGGGGTGCCAGATACCTGGAAGGAAAGCGCTACAATCAGGCCTTAACACTGCAGAAGACATATTGGCCGGGGCTTAACCTAAAGAAGCTCTAAAAAAAACATTAAAGCGTACACGGAACGAAATCATCAAAGATGCAAAGAGAAAAATGCGTGGGGCGGGAATAAGAAGAGGGCTCCCCGGAAGAAGAAGGGGTCACGTGGTTTAAACGTAAAAGGCTATCAAAAAGAAATGCTGTAAGCGAATGAAACTATGTTGACCACTTTTTTGACTGATATAAAGCTAAGGATATTGATCTCATGAACCATAGTTGTTTACCACTTGTCGAGAGAGGAGTTACTATTTTCGCCATGGCACGCTTCATCCACCCATGTAGTTCACAATGCTGTAAATCGGAGCTGTCCTTTTTGAGCTCCCGCCAACCAAGTTCTATTGAGCACAGTGACTTTATTACAATTAACCCTTTTTAAACACAATTAGTTCACCGAGTGCACCTATAGAATTCGTGTACCCAGCTCAGGTCCTTACTTTTTTGATCCAAGCTGTGTGCACATGTACGCTAAGCTACGTAAGCCCATTCTGATGGAACGGCCTGCGATGACAAATATGCTGTATACCCTGAAACAAACTTTCTGCACGCCATATTCAACCAGTGTGACTTATATTTAAATCAGACCACATATCGGCAGGCACGGGGTACATCATCTACGAGCCTATTTGAAAAGTCTCAACTTTTCCAAAGAAGCGAAGGCTACCTTTTTTAAGTGCGGAGGGATATTATCAAACTAAAGATGAAAATAGTATAAAGGACAAATTTAAAAATTCTAAAAAGAAAATATCGAGTGTTTGGACGGTTGCACACAGATTTCACTTTCAGGAGAAGTTGCTTGTGAACGGGGGTGGATATGAAAATAAAGCTCACCCGCAACGAGTCCTGAGATCTGCTTAAATCTGGATGCGAATCAAGAAGAGGGTGCAAAGTCCGTTGTGGTTCACATTATGGACACACCTCCGCGTACGGCGAGTGAAATTAAGTTCACCAAAACAACTAGAAATTGAGAAAATTTACTAAACGCACAGTGAAATATCCTATTAAACAGAGGCAGATCAAACTATATACGGTTCCTGCAGGGTGGCATCGAAGCAGATAGAAAACATTGCCCGAGAAATCTTCCTAAAAGGATATTAATCGGCATGCAGGACCACGCTTCGGTGAATGAAAATAAAAAGAGTGCCTTAAATTCGAATTCGGACTAAAAATATAACTCTATAGGTTAATGGCACTGCTTTGGGTGGAACAATGGGTACGGACTATTCATCAGACGCTGTGTACTCTTTGTGCCAGAGCTATAGTAATCTGACCCATATTGCAGGTGATTGTGATGAGCTTGGTAATGGGGGTAACGCAGGAAGAATTCATTGATCAATTTAACCTTTTCCGTTTGACATTACACCTGACTTATCTGCTAGCGTTAAATACCCATTAACACCACAGCAGAGCGGTAACATCTCAGTGCGGCTGGAATTCGCCAAGCCTATAGACGCTCCTATTAGTGTAATAGTATATCCGAATCGCAAGCCCTAATAGAAGTAGATAGATTTAGAAGCGTTATCACTGACTTTTAAAATGGATGCTAATACACTCAGAAAGTAATGGAGCGAGTCACACGTTCCAAATTATCGGCGTGTTTGCGAAGAATGAAACATTGAGTTGCCATGTACGCGAGAATGCGGTACGTCTTATTGTGAACACTACATCATCGGTAATGAAGGGATTCACTGGATCGCTGTCTATTTTAAAAATAGACAGCGCCTGTACTATTTTGATTCACTCGGTACTCAACCCTGGAGTGACCCTATTATTGTAAAATTCTCGCTCAGTTACATATTCCCGGAAGTTGTATGGAACCCATTTCGTATGCAGGGATATTTACTAATGTTTGCGGAATGTACTGTGTCTCATTCTCATGCATTATGTCAAATGATAAAGAATTTATAAATTTTAAATTTATTTGACCCGTGTCACACACCAACGAAAACGATGAAATGGTATGCAGACAGATAAAAAACGTTTTCCAATTGTACGTACTCGTTGTATATATAAGTTTTTGTTCGTATATTTGTAACGGTATATTCGTTTATTGTACTGATTTCTTTCATTTAATAAATTTATGAAAATATATTGTGTCTTCTTATCCCAAAAAGATCGAAAAACACTTACATTATTTCGGTTGTGTGACATTGTTGACTGATCAGTATACCCTCCCTATTCCGAGATTCTTCAAAAGATTGTATAACTCGTGTCAAATCCTCATCGGACCTTAAAGGAATAATGCTTTTAAAACATATACAGAGTATACAGACAGACAGATCCCCATTATGTGAAGATATCTGGTTGGTTCGAGGAGTGAACGCCATAAAAATTTCGATTTTAGCATAATGGGGGAAAATAACACTGATTGACATTTTTGGCGAGTATCTATTTGACGAGATACTACAACTCTCCATAATATATAAAATTCTAATTATAGACACTTACATTTCTATGGTAGTCCCTTGCGTCGGGTTGTAAGGAGCGTCACTGCAAATATCTTCTACGGTTTGCGTTGAAAATAATAATTCGCCACAATCAATCGCATTGAAAAGACTAATTGTGGTTAATGCTGCAGTATCACGTTTCAACAAGTCTGGGGAGACGTACAGGTCCATGGTGGAGGATGTGTGACACTGCTGACTGATCAGTATATCATCCATATTCCGAGGTTCTTCAAAAGATTGTATAACACGTGTCAAATCCTCATCGGACCTTAAAGGAATATGCTTTTAAAACTATACAGAGTATACAGACAGATCCCCATTATGTGAAGATATCTTTGGATTCGATTACCAATTTCGATTTTAGCATGATGGGGAAATAACATTGATTGACATTTTTGACTAGTATCTATTTGACGAAATACTACAACTCTCCATATATATATAAAATCGAATTATGGACACTTACATTCTATGGTAGTCCCTTGCGTCGGATTGTAAGGAGCGTCACTGCAAATATCTTCTACGGTTTGCGTCGAAAATAATTCGCCACAATCAATCGCATTGAAAAGACTAATTGCGGTTAATGCTGCAGTATCACTTTCTTCATACAAATCTGGGGAGACGTACAGGTCCATGGTTGAGGAATGATTATTCACTGATGCGAAAATAGCTACTGTTACTCCCAACTGAAAATATCCCCTTTTATATGCACATTCGCCAAGCTCCGCCCAAAAGACCAGAGTTCGTCGTGATTGGCTGCCGATGTAGCTGGGTGGAGCTATGACGTGTACCATTCCGCTATAACGGGTACGGACGAGTAATTGCATCTTTATATTTTCACTAATAGAATTAATGCTCTTATTCTCCTTTGAAAATTATTTGGTGATTCGTATAGAACTTTTGATATTGATTCCAAATATGGTTTCAGAAGTTTTCTATCACCCATAGTTTTCGAGAAAATAATATTCCATTTACTCAATTTCCCGCATCATTAGTCACTAATGTAATCGAGAGGGTATAAAGAATATATATCATAATTATATTTTAAAAATAACATTCGGTTTCAACGTTAAACTGTAGTCTAAGGTGGTCATTAACATAATAAAATAAAGTGGTTGGCAGATAAATGGGCACCCTACGTGTCCTAGTGGTTAAGACGCGGGCTTTGATGGTTCGGAGTTAAACTGTAGGTCTAAGGTGGTCATTACACATAATAAAAGAAAGTGGTTGGCAGATAAAGGGTGACCCTACGTGTCCTAGTGGTTAAGACGCTGGGGCTGTTGATGGTTCAGTTAAACTGTAGGTCTAAGGTGTCATCCACATAATAAAAGAAAGTGGTTGGCAGATAAATGGGGCCCTACGTGTCCTAGTGGTTAAGACGCTGGGATGTGATGGTTCACGTTAAAACTGTAGGTCTAAGGTAGGGTCATTACACATAATAAAAAAATGGGTTGGCAGATAAAGGGTACCCTACGTGTCCTAGTGGTTAAAGACGCGGGGCTTGTTGATGGGTTCCGGAGTTAAAAACTGTAGGTCTAAGGTGGTCATTACACATAATAAAAGAAAGTGGTTGGCAGATAAATGGGCACCCTACGTGTCCTAGTGGTTAGACGCTGGGCGTTGATGGTTCCACGTTAAACTGTAGGTCTAAGGTGGTCATTCCACATAATAAAAGAAAGTGGTTGGCAGATAAATGGGCACCCTACGTGTCCTATGGGGTAATCTCTACTGAACTTCATTGCTAATAACTCTCAGTAATCGAATGACATCCCAAGTCGTACCTTTTCATTATAAATGGAATCCTTTATTTGAACAAAACTCTCGCTCTCTATATCATATATATATATATATATATATATATATATATATATATATATATATATATATATATATAGTGTATGAGAGATAATTGTTATTATTACTAAATTGAGGTTATTGGTAATGGATCTGGGCAAGGTGTAATAATGTAATAGACCATAATATTCTATTGAAATAATTTGTATTGTTATGGTTTTAGATAATTTAAGCTCAGGACCTGCATTGTCTACATCGACTCCATCCGTGATATAAAAATAAATGCATATTTTATTTAATTATTTCATTACATTTATCGAATGTAAATTATCTGCTGCGGTGGATGACTCCCCATCCAACTACCACTCAGATCCAACGTCGCTTAACGTAGTTGCTCGGCTGAGTTATGATAAAAGAAAATTATGGCAGTGGGTATGAGTAAGTTGTTTGATGTAATAGAACACAACATTCTACTCAATAATTTGTGCTGTTGCGGTATTAGAGGGTCAATCAGTGACTGAATTAAAAGTTATTTGCCCGATAGATATAATATGCATCAGTAAATGAGGCTTGCACCACTAAAGCGTTTGCCAAACATGGTGTGCCACGGTAAATTCAATTTATATAGATATGAGTAAGGTGTTTGATGTAATAGAACAAAACTCTACTCAATAATTTGTATTGTTGCGGTATTAGAGGGTCAATCAGTGACTGAATTAAAAGTTATTTGCCCGATAGATATAATATGCATCAGTAAATGAGGCTTGCACCACTAAAGCGTTTGCCAAACATGGTGTACCACGGTAAATTCAATTTATATATATATATATATATCATTATATTTCTATATGACACCATACAAATTACGCATAAATATTTTCATTGTAGAAGTAATAACAATGACAATATTAATATCTGAAGTCAGTGGTGATTTCTGCTCGAATAGCTTGTAGAAGGATAATCCCTCGACCCGAAAAAGGTCTCTAGGGACACGATTCGAACTGATTTAGCTTCTGCCTTTCATCGTGTGTGTGTTGTGTGTGTGTGTGCGTGTGTGTGTGGTGTGTGTGTGTGTGCATGAGTTGTTACTCGTTTATTTTATATATATATATATATTGGGGGGGAGATCTCTCACCCGTTCTTCGGCCCGACCCCGTTTCATTGTAGAAATAATAATAATAATGATAATAAGAATTGATGTGCAAGGTGTTTGCAGTTAAGATGTAGTTTGTGTGTAAAAAGTTATTTATTAATAAGTAGAATTTAATTGGCTTCATCTACACTATATATATATATATATATATATATATATATATATATATATATATATATATATATATATTTATATATATATGTATCATAAGCTGTTTAAAAGAATGTATAATTATAGTGAACGAAATAAGCTAGTTAACCGTAAAATTAATTATTTTCTATTATGACGTTTTCGAAGGTGAACTATGTTATTTGTTTCTTTAAGTTAATTGTGTGTTTATATTTCTGTTATACGCATATTCCTCAAATGTATATTTATTTTCTATATATTTATAATAAAAAGAATGATGCAATGTTGTTTATTGTTATGCATTCTACTACCGGTATTCGAAATATAATAATGTATACAACGGTATTGCGGTATCTGGCAATATTTAAGCCTTCTAAGCCAACTGGCTGATTAGGAGTCTATAATAGTGTATACAATGGTATCTGGCAACTCAGTCTTCGGAATACATGGCGCTATCTGGCAACTCATTTACAGCCAACTGGCTGATTAGGCGTATATAATAATAATGTATACAATAATACTGCTAAAAAGAGGTATCTGGCAGCCAATTACAGCCAACTGGCTGATTAGGAGTCTATAATAATGTATACAATGGTATCGCGGCATCTGGCAACTCAAGCCATTTACGCCAACTGGCTGATTAGGAGCCTATAAAACAACGCCAACTCGGCTGAAGTCTTAATGTGCACTTGGCTCCTGCCAGGTGAACACCTCTCCTCCTTTCTCTCCTCCTCTCTCTCTTGGGGGATAACGCCGCCTCCAAGTTTTCCCCCCACCCCCCTTTGCAACAACCCCCTCCCCCTTTGCAACAACCCCCTTTGCAACATCCCACACCCCCTTTTGCAACAACCCCCTTTTGCAACAACCCCTCCCCCTTTGCAACAACCCCACCCCCTTTGCAACATTACATAATAACCTGCAACATTCTTGCACTCTCCCCTTTTGCAGCTATACTACTCACATTCTCATGCAAATGGGGTTATTTTAGCGACTGCCGCGATAATACGGGTTCGCAGATCTTGCAGGGCTGCAACTCTTGTTTTGTAAACCTCAGACTTTATAAAGCACCCACGCAAAGAAGTCCAGTGGTGTTAAATCCGGAAATTGTGCTGCCCAGGGCCTGTTTCCATCATGTCCAATCCAGTGATTCGGTAAGAGCTCATCAAGGTACGCCCGTACATTGTTTGCATAGTGACATGGAGCTTCATCTTGTTGAAAGACAAACGTGTCGAGAATGTCATATGAACGAAGCTGGGGTTCAAGAAACTGCTGAAGCATGTCAAAATAAATTACCTCTGTTACGGTAGCTTCTGCAAAGAAAAAAGGTCAGTAAATCTTCGATTTTGTCATACCCAACCAGATATTAATTTTAGGAAAATCTCCCTCCCATTCGTAGAACTCGGTTGGTTTTTCACTAGCCAAGATACGGCAGTTATGTCTATTAACCTTTCCGCACGTGTGAAATGTCGCCTCATCGATGAAGAGGATGTTGTTTAATAAGTTACAGTATGAATTTTTTCAATCAATTCTGTGCACACAGCAGCTCGTCTTGGATAATTCTCTTCGTGTAACTCATATAGCCCTTGAATTTGGTAACTTTTTTTTTCTAACGTTGATTTTAAATTCTTTAGAACAGTCGTTTTTGATATGCTCAGTCTACGTGATGCTGTGCGAATTGACATTCTAGGATTATTTCAAATTCGACAGTTTTTGAGAGGTACCTGGTCGTCCAGATCTTGTCTTATCATGAACAGACCCTGTTCTTTTAAATTTATTGACCAGCTCGCGAATTGCTTTGTCTGTAGGTCCTGGTTTGTAAAATCTTCTTTCGAATTTTTCTCAAATTTCTTTGCACTTTTTCCCTTGGATACGTAGCGTTACTACCATCACACGTTCTTGTATATCCATCATCATCTATGGCCTGTAGAAAATAAAATAGAAATATCATTATTTCAGCAAAATAGATAGTGACTTTTGGATCACCCAGTACACAAACTGAAATATATATAGGAATAACAGGAAAAGTAGGAAAATGGATATATAATTTCTTTAGTGAGCGGCGACAAGTCATTACAGTTCAAGGAATATCTTCATCAGAATCAGAGGTCCTCAGCTCAGTATCACAAGGAACAGTATTAGATTTAGCTCCACCACTCTTCATAATCATGCTAACTGACATAGATGAGGACGTTACCAGAGACAGCACAGTAACATCCTTTGCCGATGACACAAAGATCAGTAGAAAAATAAGAAATCCAGAAGATACAGGATCTCTCCAAACAGACATGAACAGAAACTATAAGTGGACGGATGACAACAATATGAAGTTTAACACTGAGAAATTTCAACTGTTACGGTACGGAAAAAGGGAGGACCTAAAATCCATGAAATACTATACACCAAATGGACAGGAAATTCAAAGAAATTCTAAAGCAAAAGATTTAAGAGTTGTAATGATTGATGATGCGAAATTTGAAACACAAAATAAGATAGGAATAAACAGCAAAGAGAATAAGTGGGCAGATACCGAGAACCTTTAAAGGAAAGGATAGGAATATAATGATTCCTTTATTGGAAACACTGATCATACCCAATTTGGAATACTGCTCGGTCCTAGCATCCCCATATAAAAAGAAGACATTAGTCAACTAGAAAGGATTCAGAGAAACTTCACAGCCAAGATCAATGGATGCAAAGAATAAATTACTGGGAAAGGTTATATGAATTAAACTTATATTCACTGGAAAGAAGAGAGAGGTACACCATTATTTACACTTGGAAAATAATGAAGAACCTAGCTCGTAATCTTACTCTGAACCCTATAACCCCCCTAACAGTGTAAAGTAGAAAAGAAAGACTGTGTCGTGTTCGGTTCTAGGACAGTTCATACCAGGACAGCTCATACCAGGACAACTTATACCCAGACAACTCATATCCGGACAACTCATACCTAGGACAACTCATACATAGGACCAGAAAAAAAATGAAAAACTAATGAAAACATTTATTTTGTAAAATTAATAATTAAATTTAAACATTTAGAATTTATGCAAGTTATTAATGAAAACATTTTGAAATGAAAACATTTATTTTGTAAAATTAATAATTAAATTTAAACATTTAGAATTTATGCAAGTTATTAATGAAAGCATTTTGAAATGAAAACATTTATTTTGTAACATTAAAAATTAAATTTAAACATTTAAAATTCATGCAAGTCATATATATATATATATATTGAATGCCCTGTTAGGTCAACTGAATACCCGGCTGGGTTCATTGAATGCCCAGTTAGGTCAACTGTACGCCCTTGACGATTGGTTAGGTTTAGTCGTGATATTTTCGTTAAAACTAACGAAAATATCACGACTAAACCTAACCAATCGTCAAGGGCGTACAGTTGACCTAACCGGGCATTCAAATTTTATCCTATGTAAATAATGGTTCTCTATTTAATATATGTTTGCAATAAACAATAAATTTGTTGTTATTGTTTTCTTATCTTATTTTAGTTAATTTGCAGAGTTTAAACTTTCGGGGTGGATATAGATGAAAAGATCACATTCTCAACTTTGAAGGAAAATAGTTTTATTGTGAGAGGACCCAGACTGTTTAACCAGCTGCCCAAGGAACGAAGGAACACGAGTGGTGCTGCGGTGGACACCTTCAAAAGAAGATTAGACGCTTGGCTCAGAACAATCCCAGATGAGTCGGTGGAGAGTTCAAGAAACCAACTCTCTACTTCACCAAGCCAACGCGAGAGGAGGAGCGACAAGCTTGACCATCGTGAAATTAAGATTCATCGCACGGAACAATTGAAAGGTTGAAAGGTGTATATATATATATATATATATATATATATATATATATATATATATATATAGATACACACAGACCGTGCATGGAACAAGGAACTCTTCTAGGAAAACTAATTCCACTATAGTCCGAATAAGTAATGGTAAATGACAAATACTATAGTTTTTCTTTTTCATGATGCTAGCCCGACGTGGGCAACGGGTCACTCGCAAAGAGGTCCCCAAAATGTAGCTTCCCTCACCAGCTATCTGCAAAGCAGATAGGATCCAGCTTTGTGACAGGATCTAGGATTTAAAACAGCCTAGCTCAGCTACATTTAGAACCTCAATATAAGCAAAAGACTCGCTGCCTTCATGTCAGATTGAATACATCAAAGAAAAAGGGGTAACTATTATATTTTTAGCCAAAAACCAAAACTTAAACGTCAACTGGCAGAATTGAGCGTCCACTTTTCAAGGTACATGACATTTCCGTTTCATGATGGGAATTAACTCAGAATGGTTCCTCGAGGTTTTTTATGATACACACAGACCGTGCATGGAACAAGGAACTCTTCTAGGAAAATTAAATCCACTACACTGTATAGTCCGAATAAGTAATGGTAAATGACAAACACTATAGTTTTTTCTTTTTCATGATGTTAGCCCGACGTAGGCAACGGGTCACTCGCAAAGAGGTCCCCAAAATATAGCTTCCCTTACCAGCTATCTGAAAAGCAGATAGGATCCAACTTTGGGACATGTTATGTACCTTGAAAAGTGGACACTCAATTCTGCCAGTTGAGATTTAAGTTTTGGTTTTTGGCTAAAAATATAATAGTTACCCCTTTTTCTTTGATGTATTCAATCTGACGTGAAGGCAGCGAGTCTTTTGCTTATATTGAGGTTCTAAATGTAGCTGGGCTAGGTTGCTTTAAACCCTAGATCCTGTCCCAAAGCTGGATCCTCTCTGCTTTGCAGGTAGCTGGTGAGGGAAGCTATATTTTTGGGACCTCTTTGCGAGTGACCCGTTGACAACGTGGGCTAGCATCATGAAAAAGAAAAAACTATAGTATTTGTCATTTACCATTACTTATTCGGACTATAGTGGATTTAATTTTCCTAGAAGTGTTCCTTGTTCCATGCACGGTCTGTGTGTATCATAAAAAACCTCAGGGAACCATTCTGAGTTCATTCCCATATATATATATATATATATATATATACACACACTGTATATATATATATATATATATATATATATATATATATATATATATATATATATATATTATGATGGTTTGGATCGACCATTTCGGATCGACCCCTCTGCAAAGGATTTGGTAGAGGAATTATATATATGTAATATGTCTTGGTCGTTTACAATGACACAGACGTTGAAGCAATTGAAGGAGAAAATAAGATCTGAATGTGCGAAGATGAGCGTCAACGTACTAAGCAGTGTTCAGACATTAAGTGTACAGCTAATCAAAAAGTGTTTTTAAGGTAATGTTCACCAGTTCGAATAGTGACTAATTTAACCTGTCATGAGAGATTTTTGCCCTTTACTGTAATTTATCCTATGGTAATAGTCATTAATAGTTATATAAAAAGTAAAGAGTGAAGAAAATATTTCAAGTTTATTAATAAAATATAATGAAGCAAAGATTGTGCAGAGAATATTGTAAAAAAATTATCATATTAAAAAGTTGCAGGTTTACATATATTTCTGGTTAAATGTAGTAGTATAGCCGCAAAAGGGGAGAGTGCAGGAATGTTGCAAATTATTACGTAATGTTGCAATATTGCAAGGGGATGGGGTGTTACAAAGGGGGTGGGGTGTTGAAAAAGGGGGTGGGGGTTATGCAGCAACTCAATGTTGCAATGGGGGTAGGGTGTTGCAAAAAAAGCAAAGGGGGGAGGGGTACACCTGAAGAGAGAGAGAGAGAGAGTACTGGCCTTTGATGCCAACCCCAAAATGGGATTGCAAGGGCATGCAACTTGGAGGCGGAGTTCTCCCCCAAGCTATTCCCCCCAAAGGGGTATACCTAACCTAAGAGGCCTCTATGGGAGGGAAGTGGTTTTATCACCACCCAAAGGACCAGAAAGAGAAAGGACCAGAGATCCTTGCTCGGCTGGGAGCCGAGCTTGTATGACTCCGTCGTCAGCCTCTCGCTCTTTTATAGACCTCTAATCCGCCATATGGCTGAGTTGCCAGATAGCGCCATGTATTTAATTCCAATAGAAGGCTGAGTTGCCAGTTTGTGCTATATATTTAATTAATTCATATATTAATCGAAGACTGAGTTGCCAGATAGCAATATTTATTAAATTAAACCATATATTAATCATCCATTTAAATACCACAATATATTTATATGATGGTAGTTAATCAATACAGATGAATCTTCTTAATTCCAACAATTAAAGGAAATTCTGTTTATTAAATAAATAATTTAAACACACGCTCTTTACACAATAAATCACTTTATTACTTAATTCCTATTTTTATTATAAATATCACAATTAAGTCACGAATAACAGTGGGAAAGGATAAGAAACCTTACGAAGAAAGTTGAAATAAACGACAATTCAAAACACACGGTCGTCCCCCCTCCTCCCTCATTTCACCCCCAAACTTCTCACCCCAACTGTGCTTGTGTATATATATATATAATAAACGAATGAACAACTCGTGCACACACACACAAACACACACCCACACACACGCACACACACACACACACACACACGCACACACACACACACACGCCTCTGTACATATCATGTGAATGAAAATCAGAAAAAAAAAAAATGATGCCAAACGTATATTATTTTAAATCAAATGAAGCTAAACGTATATTAATTTAAAACAAATGAATTTTCTCCTTTTAAGAGAATCAATTACACAGGCCTGCGATGGAAAAACTTTTTTCATAATTTTAGCTGTTTACAATGTATTTTTGTGTGCTGAATTCGAAAAACACAATAAAAATGTCATACGACACAAAGTTATTTCACAAATTCGATTTTTTTGTGAAGCGTCTTCGAGAAAATGCCAGATTTCCGGAAATTACTAGAAGCTTCTAAGAGACTATAAATACTGGGTTGCCAAGCCGTATGAGTCAGTTGTTACTCAGATTTCATGACGTGCGCACAATGATTCTCCGAAGCGAATTTTTTCAGTGATTATGAGTTGTTTTTTGTGTTTTATATCAGCGAACTAGCGTGTTTTGATAGTGTTAAGAAAGCCTTATTTAGCCTTTATTAAATTAAATTCAAGACTCTTACTGTGTTCTGGGTACTGTAGTAAGTTGTGAATCATGGCTAGCCGTGGATGTGTTAACAGTCCCGACAGCTTCTGCTACATATGCGGGGAATTTGTGATCAAGAAACATCAAAGAAACGTAACAAATTTTATTAGGCAAGTGTACCATGCCTACTTTGGAATGAAACTAGGAGACCAAGACAAACCATGGGCACCACACAAAGTTTGTTTTATTTGCGTAGAGGATCTAAGGAAATGGTGTAAAGGCAAAAAGAAAGCATTCAGATTTGGTGTGCCAATGGTATGGAGGGAGCCAAAAAATCACTGTGATGACTGCTATTTTTGCTCTTGTGATGTTAAAGGGTATAACTCAAAAAATAAGAAAGCCATATTCTATCCAAATCTTCTATCAGCTTTTTGACCTGTTCCTCATGGGCCAGAAGTTCCAGTTCCGCTTCCACCAGAAACATTGGAAGATTTGCCTAGTAATTCTGGTTCAGATACTGATCATGAAGAATTTCAGTGTGATATAGGAAGTCAAGACCCCCAGTTGTTCACTCAATCTGAACTAAACGATTTAGTGAGAGATTTGGGATTATCCAAGGAATCTGCTGAACTCTTAGGCTCCAGATTAAAAGAAAGAAATTTATTATCAGCTGGAACATCGATATATTTGTATAGAAGAAGAGAAAAGGAGTTTATTCACTACTTTTCACATGAGGGCAATTTAGTTTACTGTAGTGATATTGATGGTTTGGTACAGGCATTTGGCATTGAGTACAAGGCGGATGAATGGAGACTTCATCGACTCTTCTAAAAGAAGTCTAAAAGCTGTTCTTTTGCACAGTGGGAACAAGTATGCCTCTGTTGGTCACTCGGTACATCCCCAAGAAAGTTATGAGAATTTGGAATTGGTTCTTACAAAGATAAAATATTATGATCATCACTGGATGATTTGTGGAGACCTTAAGGTATTGTGCATGCTTCTGGGGCAGCAGGGAGGATATACTAAGTTCCCATGTTTCCTTTGAGAATGGGATAGCAGAGCAAAGAGTCAACACTGGGAGCAAAAACACTGGCCACAAAGAAGATCTCTAGAACCTGGAAGCAAGAATATTTTGCGTAAAAATCTTGTTGACCCAAAGAAAGTACTTCTACCACCTCTTCATATAAAACTAGGCCTCATGAAACAGTTTGTTAAGGCATTAGAAAAAAGTGGAGAATGCTTTAAGTACCTCTGCAAGAAGTTCCCTAACCTATCAGAAGCAAAATTAAGAGAAGGTATTTTGTAGGCCCAGACATTAGAAGACTGCTGTCAGATGAAAACTTCTTGTCTACGATGACTGAAGTAGAAAAAGAGGCTTGAAATTCCTTCAAAAGTGTGGTTACTAAGTTCCTTGGGAATAATAAGGACCCTGATATGCACTCATTGTTGAAAACATGCTGGAGAAATTCAAGCTTTGGGATGCTCAATGAGTATCAAAATCATTTCTTGAATGCACACTTGGACTTTTTCCCAGAAAATCTAGGTGCAGTAAGTGAGGAACAGGGAGAAAACGTTTCCACAAGACATTAAGGAGATGGAAAGAGATACCAAGGCCGGTGGAACGTTAATATGGGGGATTATTGCTGGATGCTTCATCGTGAAAATCCGGAAGCAGCGCACAAAAGGAAATGCAACAGGCGCAGCTTCACTGGCAAAAGAAAACGGGACTACTAAGCCATTCCACTAAGTAAAGATGTAAGTATCCAAGTTTTATAGTTTTTTAAAATAAATATATTCAGAAATGGTCAGGAAATAGGTTTCATGTGGTAATTCTTCACTACTTATTTATTCAGTAACATATTACAACATAAAAACGTCATAGCAAATTGTGAAAAAACATACTATGATGGAGCAAATCTGAGGCCGTTTTTGGATTTAGCACCCCAAATTCTATAACACCAGCATACAATTTCAAAAAAGTTTTAAGGACCCTCAATTTTGCAGGCCTGTGTTATTATAAGAAATTAATTATTTAATATAAGAAATTAATCATTAAACGCTGTTTTTATCTTTCACGTGGAAAGGATTTCCGACAAACTGGGTCAACTCAAAACACACGGTCGTCCCGCCCTCCTCCCTCATTCCCCCAAACTTCTCACCCTTCGCGAACGTACAATCGTCAAAATATTAGTTCAGACGAAATATACACAAATGAACAACTTTCTCCTTACCTTATATATATATATATATATATATATATATATAGAAAGAATCATATTAACTGTGTCTATTTAATTTTGTAAAAATCACTAAACAATTAAAAGAATTCGTTCCATTAACATATTCTCAAATCTACACACAAACACACAACACACACACACACACACACACACACACACACGAGGGAAGGGTTACCGAGAATCTGGGTCAATTCGAATCGTTTACCCTGATGCCTTTTTGGGAGGAATTTGGGGCACGAAATGACCGCGAGTTGACCTTTGTTCCAGTCTACTCGAGTAAAATCTCGCTTGACTCCAAATATTAATATTACTTCTACAATGAAATACATTCTCGAAGCGAAGAAAATGTTTTATATTTTTATTTACGCGTAATTTGTATGGTGTCATATTCTTAGATAACATCTCTGTTATTGAAAGATATACACACAATTATATTAAATAATAATCAGCAAAAGAAATAAGGTGCATGAGGTGGGCAAACGTGAAAGTACTAACAATTGAATGTAATTAAGTGTTTTCTGTATAAACGACTGCAAAAAGAACAGCTTCAGAGTTCATTTACACCATGCGTACACTTATCTCGTGTACACAGTTAGTGGGAAATAAAAACGTACCAATGAAACTATAGAATCATTTTGAATTCATTCCACCCAGCGTACACCTATCTCGTGTGTGTGTATATATATATATATATAGAAAGAGAGAGGAGAGAGTTTTTGTTCATTCTTTTTCCTTTTTTTAAATAAAAAAAGGAATGGATATATATATATAGGGTGGTAGAAATTACAGTAGTATAATAATTAACTCTTTCTCGCCGAATTGGAAAGCTTTTCACCCGACCTTAGACTACAGTTTAACGTGGATTCAGAAATACATCTCGTCAGGGAATGATTGCTCACTATTTCATCGAGATAATTAAAGCTCATATACAGGACCTGCATTGTCTATAAGATCTGTGGCGCGTGCAGCCTTCAGAAGATGTGAACAGCTGTTCTGTGGATCAGTTCAAGAAATACATCTCGTCAGGGAATCGTTGATCACTCTTCCACATTTCAACATAACAGGATCATTTGATTATTGAACCGGATTTAAAAACAGGATCATTTGATCCGGGGGGGGTAGTATGGCTGCAAAACATGCTAATGCACGACTTTTCTCTTTAGTAATAATAACAAATAGCTCTTGCCCGAATTGTAACAACGGTTAAGGTTTTCACTCCGCCTTAGACCCACAGTTTAAAGTGGAAACCGAATGCTCTTTTCTTTTTTAAAAATATAATTAAAGGAATGGATATATTTATAATTTCTTTATTATAAAATGTGAAACATGCAGTCTTCAGAAGATGTGAACATCTGCTCTGTGGATCAGTTCAAGAAATACATCTCGTCAGGGAGTCGTTGCTCACTCTTCCACATTTCAACATAACAGGAACATTTGATTATTGAACCGGCTTTAAAATAACAGGATCATTTGATCCGGGGGTAGTATGACCGCAAAACATGTTAATGCATGATTTTTCTCTTTAGTAATAATAACAACTAGCTCTTCCCCGAATTGTAACAACGGTTAAAGTTTTCACTCCACCTTAGACCCACAGTTTAACGTGGAAACCGAATGCTCTTTTCTTTTTTAAAAATATAATTAAGGGAATGGATATATTTATAATTTCTTTATTATAAAATGTGGAACATGCAGTCTTCAGAAGATGTGAACATCTGATCTGTGGATCAGTTCAAGAAATACATCTCGTCAGGGAGTCGTTGCTCATCATAATTTCAACATAACAGGAACATTTGATTATTGAACCGGATTTAAAATAACAGGATCATTTGATCCGGGGGTAGTATGGCTGAAAAACATGTTAATGCACGATTTTTCTCTTTAGTAATAATAACAACTAGCTCTTCCCAGAATTATAACAACGGTTAAGGTTTTCACTCCACCTTAGACCCACAGTTTAACGTGGAAACCGAATGCTCTTTTCTGTTTTAAAAATATAATTAAAGGAATGGATATATTTATAATTTCTTTATTATAAAATCCTCTCGATTACATTAGTGACTAATGATCCGGGAATAGTGGGGGAAAAATATTGACATGGTAAAGACAGCAAGGGGTAATACGAGCATTAAATCTATTGGAGAAAATATAAAGATGCCATTAGTCGTCCGGACCCGTTATAGCGGTGTTACGATTGGTACACAAACTTATCATAGCTCCACCCAGCTACACTGACAACCAATCACTACGAACATCTGGTCTTAATCTTTTGGGGCGGAGCTTGGTGATTGTGCATATAAAAGGAAATATTTTTCAGTTGGGTTTAACAGTAGCTATTTTCGCGTCAGTGAATAATCATTCCCTCTGCCAGTGCATTCCCTCCACCAAGGACCACGAACTTTACCCTTTTCCGGATTTGTATGAAGGTGACACTGCAGCATTGACTGCAATTAATCTTTTTAACGCGATTGACCGTGATGAATTATTTCCAACGCAAACCGTTGAAGATATTTGTAGTGAAGCTCCTTACAATCCGACGGAAGGGACTACCATAGAAATGTAAGTGTCTATAATTTTATTTTTATTCACAAGAAACATGATTTTATATATATGGAGGGTTGTAGTATCTCGTCAAATACTTCATTTAGATACTCACCATTATGCTAAAACCGAAATTTTTATGGCAATCTTTTGCGTGTTTTAAATGTTATTCGGATTTACCTCTTAAATGAGTTTCTCTGAGCGAACCAAAGATATCTTCACATAATGGGGTCTGTCTTACAATATGTATACTCTGTATATGTTTTCATTAAAAAAGAATCAATATGAACAGTATTCTTTCTCCTTTAAGGTCCGATGAGGATTTGACACGTGTTATACAATCTTTTGAAGAATCTCGTGTCATGAATACGGAGGATATACTGATCAGTCAGCATAATGAATGTCACACCGAAATAATGTAAGTGTTTTTCGATCTTTTCCGGGGAAGAAGACAATATATTTTCATAAATTTATTAAATGAAAGAAATCAGTACAATAACCATCTTAAACTACAGAATATACCGTTACAAATATACACACACGAACAAAAACATTATACTATACCGTGAGTACGTACAATTGGAAAACGGATTTTATCTGTCTGCATACCATTTCATCGTTTCGGCGAGTGTGACACGGGTCAAATAAATTTAAAAAATTTATAAATTCTTTATCACATGATATATGCATGAGAAATGAGACGCAGTACATTCCGCAAGTATTAATAAAATATCCTTGTATACGAAACGGGTTCCATACAACTTCGGGAATATGTAACTGAGCGAGAAATTTTACAATAATAGGGTCACTCCAGGGTTGAGTACCGAGTGAATCAAAATAGTACAGGCGCTGTCTATTTTTAAAATAGACAGCGATCCAATGAATCCCTTCATTACCGATGACATCTGTGTTCACAATAAGACTACCGCATTCTCGCGTACTTGGCAAACTCAATGTTTCATTCTTCGCAAACACGCCGATAAATTTGGAACGTGTGACTCGTTCACTATTCATTACTTTCTGAAGTGTATTAGCATCCATTTTAAAAGTCAGTGATAACGCTCCTAAATCTATCTACTTCTATTAGGGCTTGCGATTCGAGATATACTAGTACACTAATAGGCGCGTCTATAGGCTTGGTGAATTCCAGCCTCACTGAGATGTTTCCGCTCTGCTGTGGGCTTAAATGCGTATTTACGCTAGCAGATAAGTCAGGTGTAATGTCAAACGGATAAAGGTTAAATTGATCAATGAATTCTTCCTGCGTTACCCCATTACCAAGCTCATCACAATCACCTGCAATATGGGTCAGATTACTATAGGCTCTGGCAAAAGAGGTAACACAGCGTCTGATGAATAGTCCGTATCCATTGTTCCACCCAAAGCAATGCCATTAACGTATAGAGTTATATTTTTAAGTCCGAAATTCTCGAATTTAAAGGCACTCTTTTTATATTTTCCATTCACCGAAGCATGGTCCTGCATTCCGATTAATATCCTTTTAGGAAGATTTCCCAGGGCAATGTTTTCTATCTGCTTCGATGCCAACCCTGCAGGCACCGTATATAGTTTGATTTGTACTCTGTTAATAGGATATTTCACTGTAGCGTTTAGTAAATTTTTCTCAATTTCTAGTTGTTTTGGTGAACTTAATTTCACTCGCCGTACGCGGAGGTATGTGTCCATAATGTGAACCACAACGGGTTTGCACCCTCTTCTTGATCAGCATCCAGATTTAAGCAGATCTCAGGACTCGTGCGGGTGAGCTTTATTTTCATATCCACCCCGTTGACAAGCAACTTCTCCTGGAAAGTGAAATCTGTGTGCAGCCGTCCAAAACACTCGTATATTTTCTTTTTAGAATTTTTAAATTTGTCCTTTATACTACTTTCATCTTTAGTTTGATAATATCCCTCGGCACTTAAAAAGGTAGCCTTCGCTTCTTTGGAAAAGTTGAGGACATTTTCCAGATAGGCTCGTAGATGATAGTACCCCGTGCCTGCCGATATGTTGGTCTGATTTAAATATACGTCACACTGGTTGAATATGGAGTGCAGAAAGTTTGTTTCAGGGTATACAGCATATTTGTCATCGCAGACCGTTCCATCAGAATGGGCTATACGTAGCTTAGCGTACATGTGCACACAGCTTGGATCAAAAAAGTAAGGGCCTGAGCTGGGTATCACGAATTCTATAGGTGCACTCGGGGAACTAATTGTGTTTAAAGGGTTAATTGTAATAAAATCACTGTGCTCAATAGAAACTTGAGTTGGAGGCAGCTCAAAAAGGGACAGCTCCGATTTACAGCATTGTGAACTACATGGGTGGATGAAGCGTGCCATGACGAGTTAGAAATAGTGCCTCCTCTCTCGACAAGTAGTAAACAAACTATGATTCATGAGATCAATGTCCTTAGCTTATATCAGTCAAAAAAGTGGTCAACCATAGGTTTCATTCGCTTACAGCACTTCTTTTTTGATATCCTTTTACGTTTAATACCACGTGACCCCTTCTTCCGGGCAGCCTCTTCTTCTTCTTCCCGCCACCACGCATTTTTCTCTTTGCATCTTTGATGATTTCGTCCCGTGTACGCTTTAAATGTTTTTTTAGAGCTTCTTTAGGTTTAGCCCCGGCCAATATGTCTTCTGCAGTGTTAAGACCTGATTGTAGCGCTTTCCTTCGAGGTATCTGGCACCCCTCTTCAGCAAAGGAACAGCCGTACGTAGTATGGATGAAAAAATGGATCCAAGTCCACTACCGCGCTGGTATCTCACCCCTCGATAGACGGTGAAAGGCTTTCTATCCATTATAACTCAGTGCGTCGAAAGTGTAGCTTCACTGTTAAGCTCCGTTACCGAATGGGAAGTTTTCACCCCAATCGTTCTTATATATTTGAGATATTGGTTATTAAATTAGTTGCGACATTCACATAATGGGGTCTGTCATATGTAATACTCAAACTCCTTCCTCTATGGTTGGGGATGTGAGCAATGCGCAGCAGGCGTGCCTGGGTATCCCCAACAAACTGGTGCTCCACTATATTACTGTAAATATAGCACATGTCTGGGGACTGAGAGCTTTCAGCCAATTTCTCCATCTTCAATTGATACATTAATCTGGACAAGTCATGCTGTGTCTCGTGAAATGTGTCTCTTTGGAAGGCTGCGTTATATCGGCCATTGGTTAGAATTTTGAACATTCTACGGTCTTTAATACGTCTGTTAGTCTTTGATTTTAGGATTAGTGTATGTGCAGGGTTTCCTTTGTTTACGATTTCGTATACTAAATCATTCGTAAGGTTTGAGTTTCTTAAACTTACGTTTAAGTCTCTCACAACATCCACGACCGAACCATATTGACCCGGTCCTAGTCTTACTTCTGTACTGTAATACCGTGCAACCTTAGTCCGAGCGATAAGTATAGTTTCATACATAGCTACCCCAGCTTTTTCACACTCGTCAATGTCTCTAAGAATCGTAAAAACGGTTTCTTTATGTTCAATATTTAAAAAGATGGTGTCCAGCTGAATTTCGCATATCCCCACCTCATACGAATCACGACCCAATTCAATGTGCCCGTGGAGTTCTGTTACAAAGTTGGCGAGTGTGTTGTTAGGGTGTACAGACAGGGACGAGGAGGACGGGAGTGTGACGTAGAAATGGTTAGGAGCCATGTTGCATACTATTTAAGCTTCATTATTGCATCAGCTTTTATATAGGTGTTGAAGCTTTCTGGGTACCCTAGCCATTTCACCAGGTACATTTTTCTCTTTCCTGAACCTTTGCTTCTTAAAATTTTCTCAATTTTAAACACATTTTTTCCTAAATTAAACGCAACTTTCTGCAATTCCTCGCGGTAAAAGCCTCCTGAGATTTCTTCCCCATTCAAATCTTCAATGTAATACATCATTATCTCACCTTTAGGTCTCATAGCCCTAACTTTAAAAATCTCGCGTGTCCATCCTTGCTCAAAACCCTTTGCGAATTTATTCCCCGAACGCGACAGCCTTACATAATCATTGATTTTGAAGCGCGCCGAGTGTGGTGGTGGTGGTGATCCATCTCTTCTCGTTAGGTGTTGTCCCAATCGTGCGATGGTGTGAGCGGTTGTAGGATGATGCCAATGATTCCAGAATGTCTAGAAATCTGTATGTGTTTTTATGTGTAAAATATCGGTGCATGCGTTCCTTTATGGTGCGCTGAACTCTTTCAGCTAAAGAAGCCTTATGTATAGAATTGGTCGTGTAATAGCTGATATTAAACTCTGTCAACATGTTCTGAAAAGCACGGCCTATAAATTACTTCCCCATATCCGTACAAAAATAGCCAGGAACCCTGTTTTCTTTTAACATTAGCGTTTTGGTGGCTTTAGCAACTGTTTCAGGTGATTTATTTTTCAGAGGAACTAGCCACAGATATCTAGAGAATACATCTATTATGAATAGAATGTAGCGGTAACCATCGTTATACACAGAATATCTTTGCATATCTGTTAAATCTGCTTGCCAAATAGAATCAATCGAGGTAGCCGTTGTCTTGGCTGTTTTAAACCTTTTTCTCACAGGCTTATGAAGCGTATAAGCGTCCTGCTCCCTCAAAAATCTTTCAGCATCTTTTTTTCCTACTCCGTAAACACTTCTGTACAGTCTATCTACGCCGCCGTAGGAGGCTGGGTTAGAAATGTCATAATAGCGTTTAGTTAATACGTTAGCCATTTGCGTATTTTAGAGGCACGTGGGTAGGGTTGACCGTTGTTTAACCTCTTATTTCTCCTCTTCAAAGGTGTTACCGCCGGGGGTGACGGCGTCTTCAATTGTGTCACATGCGTTGCATGTTCCAAGTCTTTTAACCTGTTCAGATTTCCTATCAACGTTTTAGGGACATTTATTTGTTGTAGTCTTGCTTTAATATGCTTCCATCCTGATGGTGATGGCCTATCCCACTTTCACCAGATCATGGACAATGTCTACGATATTCGATCCCTGTACCTTTGATCCTTCCATTGTATTGCTGGATCCTCATTCAATAGCTTATAAAGACTTAAGCCTTTACTCCTCAATGTATGTGGGAGGGTGCTTTTTAATACATGCTCGATATGTTGTGCGGCTAATCCCTTAATTTTTGGTTGGTCAGCTGTATCGTCGGGCACAGATCCTATGTCGCTATGTCCATCGTCTCCCGTGCTGTGCCTAATAACCACAGGAATCTCTGTAGGGTTCTTATAATTTTCGTACTCGTGAAGAAATTTCTGCAGAGCTTCTTGGTATAACATTCTTTTCTCATCAGGTGTTTTTTCACTGTTTAATAGGGCTAGTAACTCGCTTTCCATTCTTTTAAGTCTGCTTTTACAGGGATCTAGATCCGTGTCTGGATTCCTTTGCAGAGAAGCGTACACCTCTTGGGGAATCACTACCACTTTCTTCATTATATTAATCTAGTCAGTAAAGGACCCAAAACTGAAAATAAGATGGGGAGAAATGACCCTCCTGTTTGTACACTAATTCGTTTTTTCTTCGCTACAGTTTGACTTTTACGAGCGAGTGCACGCATTATGTTCTTGTAACGGCGTAGGCGAGCCTTCTGAAGGGTTTTCTTTGATACATTGCAATTTATAACGTTAAGACAGATTTCACAGATGCATTTTAAAAATTCGACGTCGATATTTTTAATAAACATCTGCTGCATTGCCCGGGGCAGTCGATGATAGATTTTTATTAATTCACGGTATTTCTTTAGTCTCTTTGTCATTCTGGAATATACACCGTTTCAGGCTCGTTTGCAAATATATTCGTTCGTAGAAGCACTCTAAACGTGTTTCGCGGATGAAGGTCTCAAAGCAAATATCCGTAACGCGTGCTTGTAGTTTCTTTATAAACTTCCAAAAACTCCTTACGATGATTCGGGAACATTTGATTGGCTAATACCCCAATTTGTGATACATCTCTACGTTGTGCGAATAAGACTAGATATTGTGTATTTAACGACACATCGCGCATGTATCTATTTTTGAAAAATAGATTCTGATTGATGAAGAACACGCTTATGTTAAGATGGTGGGAGAATACTGTAAATGTCTCGGCAAACGTTTTATCCATCTCCAACATGAGATCGTCAATTACAATGACTGTATGTTCATTTCCCTTTAACGAATTAACGTCATATACGCCTTTGTGGAACAAAATATCATCTTGGTACTCGTTGAACACTGATTGATACGTCGAATAGCACCATATAACTTTATGCACAAATTTCGAGAACATCTCTCCCTTTTCTTTAATGATTTTAAGCATAAACACAGTTTTACCACATCCTGTAGGTCCAGATATAATACATGTGGATGGGCTCGTGAATCTGAATTTTTCTACAGAGTCCATTTCTAACACGTCACACTCCTAAGTGGATCATTTACAAAATATTACAAATTTTGAGTGCTGTTCCTTATATTTTGTTTTCTTCTCCCACAGAACCGTGAATGACGATGAGGTACAGCACCCCATCATCGACATTACGGATGACCCGACGACAGTGTAGTTGTGATCTCCTCCCCTGCCAACGAACCCTCACCAGCGATACCGGTAGCACGTCCAAAGCGGAGGTATGATGAAGAGAACCCCACGTCAGGTATAAAGCGACCGAAATACGCGCCTGTTGCACCAGTAATAGATCCCCAACCCTCAACCTCTTACGCAACAATCCCCCCAGCAGCACCTCCCGCTAATATATCCCCTTATTCATCCGCCACAGTTGCCCCCGTTCTGTTAAGTCTACAATAATAGATCCCCAACCCTCAACCTCCTACGCAACAGGCCCCCCAGCAGCACCTTCCGCTAATATATCCCCTAATTCATCCGCCACAGTTGCCCCCGTTCTGTTGAGGATGATATAACGTTTGAGTTGGTGCGCTCCGCAGCCCCCACCCCAGCCTTGACTAGAAATCGGTATAGAGTCAGGGTCGACCCTAGAGCCATGTATAGCAATGGAATTGAGCGCGGGCTACGCCGGGTTGTACAGCGTATTGTAGAGTTTGCTCTTCAGAACCGCGACGAGCGTGAAGTCAGGACGAGTCTGTCCTTCGGATTCGGGTCAGATGACGGTGATGTAGATGATTATTGGGTAGTAGTGCCATTTAGACGTTTGGCGGCTGAAGATGTAGAATATATATTAGGACGTATAATGCAAGCTGCCCAAAGTAGTATAGCCTTCAATATGGACAACTTCACGGTAAATATTGATCGTGTATTCCGTGTTGCGGGTCATAGTGCCATACCGTATACTCTTAACCTCAATTCTCAAGCTATTTATAGACGGCATATAAACGTCGATCGTGGTTGCGGCTTTATAGCAGTAGTCTTGGCTAACATGTTTACTGTACAAAATACACGGACTCAAAAAATTTGGCTGCCTACGGTCGTGGAACGTGCCCGTAAACTAGCTGTAGACTGTGAACTTGAATTTGACTGTAATATGGGCCTGAAGAGCTGAGAATGGTAGAACAGGAAATGAATGTCCGTATAGTTGTATTTGGGTTGGATGATCGTCGTAGGACTGTGTATGTTTTTAAAAGCTGTGTGAGAGATCGTACAAGACCCCTACTTATTTTAGGATTGTCGGGGACAACGTATCTCCCCATCCGTAATATAAGGTGGCTTTACGCGAGTTATGACAAAAGTCGAAAATATGGGAGACATCATGATTTGTGTAAGGGGTGCCTCGAGTTTGCGGATGATATAGTGAGACATTGTAAAGAATGTCACATGGTATGTGAGCAGTGTAAAAGCACCAAATGTGAAAGCCGTGTAGTTGAAGCTGAGAAGAGAGACTGTGATGTGTGTAGACGCACATTCTTCAATAATAACTGCTTTGAGCTCCATAAATCAACTGGCACGTGCAGGAAAATGAGAATCTGTGAATGTGGTATGTTTCACACAATGGATAATTGGGGGAAATTTAAGCACAAGTGTGACGAAATTCACTGTCCTACATGCCAGTGGAGTATAAGGCGGATGGAGTAAAGCATGTATGTTATATGAAAGATGCTAAGCCTAAAAATAACCCTTGTATAACTGTATACTACGATATAGAAACATATACGAACGCTGAAACCAAAGAGGTAATTCCACATTTACTTGTGAGCCAGACTATCTGTGATGAGTGTATGGGGATCGAATGTGACGAGTGCCCCAAATGCGGTAAACGGACAAACGTTTTTAAAACGAATGTCCACGATAGTCCTGTGAAACTATTTGTGTCCTATATTGTCAAGTTAGCCGACAAGTTCAAAAAAATGACTGTGTATATTCTCGCCCATAACGGGGCAAAGTTTGACACGCAGTTCCTTTATAAGGAGTTGCTTGAACACGAATCCTCTGAGATATTTACAGGTGATCCATTGAAAAGAGGCAACAAATTAATACAGATGCAAATAAGAGGCAATGTACAATTTAAAGACACTTTATTATTCACACCTTGTAAATTAGCAAAGCTACCCAAGGTGATGGGGTAGCAGCTGAAGTTTCCAAAGGATACTTCCCTTACACTTTCCTCACCAGCGAGACTTTAAACTACGTAGGCCCACCACCACCCAAACATTATTTTAACTATGACTGTATGAGTGTAGATGAACGTGAAGACTTTGATCGATACTACAACAGTTTTAATGAAAGTAACCCTTATAATATAGCTGATGAATGTGAGCGTTATTGCGTGAATGATGTGCGCGTGCTTAGAGTATGTTTCCAGGCCTTTAGAAGGATGTACATAGGCCGTTTCAAATGCGATCCGCTGCAAGTCGCAACCACCATCGCGTCATTATGTTTTACGGTGTTCAAGAATAACTTCATGCCTAAAGACACCTTAGCCATTATTCACCGAAACAAACCCCGCAGTTACGGACACAAGGCTATTTACTGGCTCATACACCTACAGCAACAGACAGGTGTATACATAAAGCACGCCCGCAACACGGGTGAAGTACCCATTAAGATTAATGGACGTGTTTTTTGGGTTGATGGGTTAAGTGAAAACCGTGTCACTGGTGTGAAGACTGTGTACTCCTTTAACGGATGCTGGTGGCATGGATGCCCCCGTCCTGAGTGCGGAATCGCCGGAGATATCCACGGTAGATCTCCTGCCGACTGTCTTGCATGGACCCGCACCCGCGATCAACTTATAGGATCACAGTTCACTCACAAAGTCTTGTGGGAGCATGAATATGATGCACGGATGGAGACAGACGAGGTGTACCGTGAGGAAATAAACACGATCAAGCGTTCAATGGTGCTGGATCCTCTCAAATGTGGTGATAGCTTGTTTGGAGGACGTACAAATCCATTCAGACTATACTTTCCACCTACGGAGGGCGTGAAGCTCCATTACTACGATTTCTGTTCTTTATACCCATACGTGATGAAGAACAATCCGTACCCCGTGGGCGCTCCTGAGAAACTGGTGGGACCTAACCTGCCCTCCATCAATGAATTTTCAAGAAATTTGAATGATCGTTACTTTGGGCTCTCTTTCGTAGACGTACTCCCCCCACGCAATTTATGGATGCCAATCTTACCTGTCGTTATCGACCACAAGCTCATGTTCCCACTGTGCGTGAAGTGCGCGGAAGAGAATAACGGCGATTGTAACCATATACCCCACCAGCGTAAGATCAGAGGCGTATATACAAGTCCTGAGCTGGCCCTAGCCGTACGCCATGGATATAGAATACTGAAGATACATGAGGTGTGGAGGTTTCAGAAGCTACCCAACCTTTTCACACCATATATAAACGCATTTTTGAAGGATAAGGTTGAGGCATCAGGGTATCCGCGAGGAGTTGATACCGAAGATGAAAAGTCTGCCTATATTCAACGTTACCGCGACCGCGAAGGTATACAACTTGATCGTGCCCAAATTGCAAAGAATCCTGGCAAGCGCTTTAGTGCAAAGTTGTGTCTAAACAGTCTATGGGGAAAATTTGCACAGAATACCGGCAAAGGGAACATTCATTTGGCACAAAGTTATAGTGATGTCTGGGATTATGCCAATGCTCCCGATAAAGAGGTCATGGAGATCGTGAATGTAGGTAATACTTACATAATAAAGTACAACAACACTGAATTGGCCACAGATACCTCAAGGGTTACAAACATACCTGTGGCCAGCTTCACAACAGCCTACGCCCGTATAAAACTTTGGGGTCTATTGCATTCTCTTGGGCGGAGAGTATTGTATGCCGATACAGATAGCGTGATATTCACAGAGAGGGAGGGTGAATACATGCCCGCTATTGGGGAGTTCCTCGGCGAGCTCACTGATGAGATCAAGGATGAGTATGGGGACAACGCATACGCCGACTCTTTTGTCTCAACAGGACCTAAAACTTATGGGGTACGGGTGAGGGTGGGGGAGGATATGAAATATATCGTGAAGGCAAAGGGTATTACGCTCAACCATGCGAATCGGCGGGTTGTTAACTTTGAATCGTTGAAGGATCTAGTGTGCTTGGACGATGAGGGCGAACGACCTCCCCAACTAACTGTAGGCACCCACAATTTTCGGGCGCAGAAGCTGGGGGCGTGAAGGAACTTAGGGGTACGAAGGTGTGCCGTAACACCTATAGGAAACGTTACCAGTTACCTGGTACCTATGATACCGTACCCTTTGGATACCATAACTTTTGATGCGCCTATTGTTAACTTACTTATGACACGTATTTGTAAATGTCTTGTATATAATCTTTGATGTATCTATTGTTAACTTATTTATTACACGTATTTGTAAATATATATAACTTGAATATCTCGTTTATTAAATCGTATTTGTAAATATATATAACTTGAATATCTCGTTTATTAAATAAATCATGTTTCAATTAGCGTTTCACTTTCTCCTGTGTGTGTGTGTGTGCACAGGTGAAAGTTCTAAGCTCCGCCCACTGTTGTGTGTGTGTGTGTGTGCACAGGTGAAAGTTCTAAGCTCCGCCCACTGTAAGACCAGCAACGTGAGTCATGCTACTATCTGGGATTCCCTGCGTGGTCAGTCGACTGCAGTAAGCCCTTGAGATCAGACGTGTATTCGCCAGCGTAGAAGAAAAAAAGATCAGACGTGTATTCGCCAGCGTAGAAGAAAAAAGATCAGACGTGTATTCAGGAGAAAATGGCTACCTTTAATATTACTTGTACAACGTTTATGAAATGGCATTCAGCAAAGTGTCAGGATGTGGTGGATACCGAAAAACTTCCTATTCCCCCCTCCTATGCCTCTTTTAAAACCACATTGGATTGTGCGAAGTTGCAAGATGTACAAATACTCTACGGATGTTCTGTTGAGACCGTTGAAGGCTTTCGTTGCACAGACGATGTGCTGAAGTATGCTGTAGAGCTAAACTTTATAAAGTCTCACATATACCGTGAAGTAAAAGAAACAACGCGTGCAGAAGAGAAGCAGCAGGTATGGATAATGAGTCTTGTGGATGGGTGGTGTGACAAGCGGTATTATGTCATGTTACACCATGTCGATTACTCATACCCTACGACTGAAAATGTGAATCTCGTCATCATGGACAATGTTAAGTATTTTTATCACTATATTAATGTATATCATGATGAGGTTCGTAGTGAGGTTGTGGCTAGTGCCCTGCGTGAGTTTTTAACAGACTTTAGAGACGAGTATCGTTTGCTGGGCAGAAAGGAAAAATATGAGTATATGTTCCTCTCAAATACTGCGCCGGAGTGTGAAGATGTTTAGTAAAACATTATAAAATGTGCCTAGTTCGTGAAAATTATCCTGAGGGAAACTGTCTGGTGCGTAGTCTGGTAGTGATAAAACCTATATTAATTCTTGTAGCGGAAAAACACCTACCCAATATGTACAACAATTCGCCGCACACGTTGATTATGGTGCGACTCGCGGATCGTACGAGTTCGAACAAGTCCATTCACGTATCATCGAGTCAGCCGCCCATCGAACCGTTCCTGCCTACTTGCGTGCCTCACACGGCTCATAGTTATCTCAGAGCTTGAACCGAGTGGACGCGCGCTCCTCGAATACGATGGAACTTCCTTTGAGCAGCATTCTCAACGCCTCGTACGATGTGTCCGTGACGAAATCGTTGCGCGTGTTCAGGCGTAAATCTGGTACCGTTAGCTATGTACTGGAAACGGAATGTAGACAAACAAACAAACGGGTTTATTTAAGTGTCGAGGAGATGAATAGAATCTTCGTGATAGTTGAGAAGTGGAGTGAAGATCGTTATAAAATACCTGCTAACGTAGGTACAAGAAGAGAGCAGATTAGTGACGCACCCTCATACGCCGTTGTATGTACGTTGTGTATAAATAACGATCGGCCATGCATTGATATACGGCTGATGTGGAAGAATGCTTCTGATAATAACGCTCTTATTCCTACGCGAAACCGTTTCATCCTCGACAGAATGTTTGAAATCGTCGGATTCCGCAAGCTGAAACCTATATTAGACGCGCGTGTTACGGATATGCTTTATTTTGATACATTACTTGAATACGCATACACCGCTCTGCTCGATGGGTTTACCGAGTGTAGGGCTGAACAAGGTGAGAATGGTCTAGAGCTGGACGTTTATTTAAAAAGTTTAGACTCTTTGAAATACCATGAACTTTGGTACAAAGCAATTGATCGGTACAAGGCTGAGCTCACCTACACCGTTCACCCTGAAAAACTATTTCTTTATATAACGAGCAGTTGTCGTAACGATTTAGAAGATTATTTCAATTGCCGCTATGTTGAGTGAAGATGAGTTCACGATTGAAAAGCTCGGGTCGGTAGAAATAAACCCTCGATTAGAAAAGCGTGTTTATAAACTTGTGTTTAATAATGTAGCTAACGATGAACTCTTTGTGCGTGCTTTTGATTGTATTCTAGACGTATTTAAAGATGACTTACCAACCGGTTGTAAAGTGGGAACAAAAATAGTACTGAACGATATGAAAGCCCTTCACATCGAGTACAGGTTTCCCTATACTTTAAGCGTTGAAATATTATTAAACCGCATATACTGCGTAATGCAGAGCAATAATGAGTTAATTGTAGACTCGATTAAGTGCGAGTTTAGTATTTTGAAAAAAAAAAGTGAAATGTATTTATATATTTAACATATTTGTGTGATATTTCTCCTATACTGTTATATTGAAGGATATATGATTATATGCATATTCCTCGTTCATATTTCTATTATTATTGATCATTCAAATGTATATTTATCTCTATATATCTCCATAATTGTGTGTGTGTGTGTGTATATATTTTTTTGATTATATGCATATTCCTCGTTCATATTTCTATTATTATTGATCATTCAAATGTATATTTATTTTCTATATATCTCCATAATTGTGTGTGTGTGTGTGTGTGTGTATATATTTCTCCTGTACTGTTATATTGACAGATATATGATTATATGCATATTCCTCGTTCATATTTCTATTATTATTGATCATTCAAATGTATATTTATTTTCTATATATTTATAATAAACAGAATGATGCAATGTTGTTTTACTTAATTCTTTTGGTTAATTATATCATGTTACGCCTTCTAAACCTACTAGCGGAATTCTAAACCAACTTTTAAGAAAATAAATGGTACAATCTGGTAACTGTATACCTGAACAATGGTATCTGGCAACTCTCCATAATAATGTATACAATTAAAACGGTATCTGGCAACTCTCCATAATAATGTATACAATAAAAAGTGGTATCTGGCAACTCAACCTGAACAAGCCATTTACGCCTTCTAAGCCAACTGGCTGATTAGGAGTCTATAATAATGTATACAATTAAAATGGTATCTGGCAACTCTCCATAATAATGTATACACTAAAAAGTGGTATCTGGCAACTCAACCTGAACAAGCCATTTACGCCTTCTATGCCAACTGGCTGATTAGGAGTCTATAATAATGTATACAATGAAAATGGTATCTGGCAACTCTCCATAATAATGTATACAATAAAAAGTGGTATCTGGCAACTCAACCTGAACAAGCCATTTACGCCTTCTAAGCCAACTGGCTGATTAGGAGTCTATAAGACAACGCCTACTCGGCTGAAGTCTTAATATGCACTTGGCTCCTGCCAGGTGAACACCTCTCCTCCTTTCTCTCCTTTCTCTTGGGGGATAACGCCGCCTCCAAGTTTCATGACCCCTTGTTGCACCTGCAGCATCCCCCCACCCCCTTTTTGCGACACCCCACCCCCCTTTGCAACACCATACCCCCTTTGCAACACCCCACCCCCCTTTGCAAAATTGCAACATTACGTAATAATTTGCAACATTCCTGCACTCTCCCCTTTTGCGGCTATACTACTAATGCAAATGCTTTTGATTATTTACAAGTAATGACTGCAAAGCATACGCAATTCTTTCATTAGTTAAATTATGTTAACTGAACTCTTTATCGCCGAAATATTTTGTAAGACTTAGTTAT
This sequence comes from Bathynomus jamesi, assembly GCA_023014485.1. Lineage (NCBI taxonomy): Eukaryota > Metazoa > Arthropoda > Malacostraca > Isopoda > Cirolanidae > Bathynomus > Bathynomus jamesi. Next base: position 1,446,194 of record JAJOZX010000032.1, read on the forward strand.
AAATGGGTCAATTTGAAACTTTCAGCGTTAAAGGTTAAAATAAATTTTAAAATGCCAACAAGCGAAGAAGTAATATAAGCTATGGTAACATTTCGACCTCAGACCAACAAACTATTTCAAGTCGGAATTACGAAATCACAAAAGGACCAGTATATTTCAAGACGTTGAACTGCTATAATCTCTGAGGATCATTAGCATTTAATGCCTTTCATTTAATGGTTGTGGTCGAAATGATCTTAATTAAAAGTATGTAAAAATACGGAAGAAAAGCTTTCCCGATCAATAACTAACCTTCATTCGCTTCATTGTGATAACGTTTGACAAACCTCTCTCACAAGTGAAACGGTTTCAAGGGGCAAAACTTTGATTTATATATTGCTTATCCGAAGCTTTTATAGGCGATGTTTCACAAAATTAGAAACAGAAAATAAAATAAGAAAGGAAGATTAAAATAAGAAGTATGGCGAATGAAAATGAGTGAAATTAAGGTCCTTCTCTCAAAATTCTTCCTACAGATAAATAATTTCTGAAAGTGAGTTACTACAAAAATACCACCTATATACTTTCCCTTTAAAAATTTTCTTTCTAAGTCCTTTTGTTATGTTTAACCATTCGATTTATAAACCGAAGAAAGAGGGAAAAGTAACTTTGGATCTTTCGCCCAAAATGATGTCTTTATAGGTAACTAAAATGCAAAGTGGGGTTCCATTGGGCAGATTTTATTACATGGTCTCAGCGCCAAAAGAGGAAATAATATGAGGAGAAAAGAACTAAGAAAAAAGTTACATCCAAGCGCTCAAGGGAAGTGTGAAGGACTGAGAAGTTATTACGCAACGCTATTAAAAGTAATGGTTTATGGAACCTCTCAGTTATAAGGCTTTAATATATAAACCCATTCATATTCTGTGGATTGACTTAAAATTATAAACAATTTAAATAAGTCGAGTGGCGTAGGATTTTATACAATGGCGAAATGTATTGTTTTGTACATAAGAGAAAAATGTTTTAAATAAATTCTTCCCGATCCTACCGAAATATACTGTACAGTAGCTCGGCTTGCGTTTTTGAAACATTTTTATAAGAAAAATTGCATATGATAATACTGTAGCTACAAAGAAAAACTCAGTTCAGTGGTGAAAGTAGGACGGTAGGTCTGGTACGATTAACCTGGAAAAAATGAACAGTGGTGTGGCGTAACAGCAAAAAAATTCATTGTCCTTCTAAATTATTATTTTTTGGTGTTATTTTATCTCACTATTTTCCATTCTCAGTTATTTATGAAAAATAAAGTCTCGTATCAAATTATGACTGCATACCTCTCTCTCTCTCTCTCTCTCTCTCTCTATATATATATATATATATATATGTATATATATATATATATAGGCTACGTCGTAGCCAATGTCGTAACACCGCTTCCCGGAGATCAGCGAATTTGAACGACATTGGGTCTGGGTAGTAGTTGGATGGGAGACCGTCCTCTGCTCCCAGATTATGTAGCGACTCGTGGTTCGGATCCCACGTAAAACTGTAGGTCCCCTCCGTCATATGACCTTAGATGTTGCGAAGGTGGTTAAACAACCCCAATTAAAAAAAAAAAAATATATATATATATATATATATATATACCAACCAACCAAGGTATATTTTTTTTAGGGTGGGAGGAAAGTCTTTAAGGAGTTTATACATACAAATAATTTGTTAATAATAAATAAATTCCAATGGTATCGCTGCAGTGTATGCGATACTTTTCAAAGCAACTATATAAGGCCAGGAATGGCCCTAGGCTCGCACAGGAAAGCCCTACCCACTACCACCAGGCAGTGCCATGTCAGTAAGGATGGAATGCAGCAATGAAGAAAAAGTGTATCTTGTACCGTGGGCTATTTCTTAGAATAATTGTGAAGAAAGTATGCGTTTATTTCAACAAAAATACAATAAATCACTACCAAATGCATCCCCTCTTCAATACTGGAAGCTAAACCTTTGGAAACAAGGAGCCTGGTAAAAGATCATCCAAGAAGCTGAAGAGCAGTAACGGCGACAGGAGACAACAACAAAAAAAATGTCTTCGCCACTTTTCAAATCGATACAACTTCAACGAGAAAAGTCGCACAGGAATTGGGTATTTCCAAATTTTCAGTAGCAAACATATTGAAATCACAAGGGTACAGTAGTATGACCTCAAATTGGAAGAGTGCAATTGCGATGTTGCAAATGTTGATCAATGTTGCAAAAAAGGATGGGGCTAATGTTGCAAAGGGGAGGAAGGTTGCAAGAAGAGGAGGGTTAGGAAACAAGGGGGGGGGTAACCCCACTAAGTTGCATGAAGGGGTGAGCTTTGGGGGAGAAGGTGGGACGGCCTCACCCCCCGAAAGGGGTGAGAAAGGAGGAAAGAGAAAGGAGAAAGGAGGAAGAGAGTCTTTGGGGGAAAAGTAAAAAAAATGGTCAACCATAGGTTTCAGTCGCTTAGAGCACTTCTTTTTTATGTCCTTTTACGTTTAACGCCACGTGCTGGTAACCCCTTCTTCCGCACAGCCCTCTTCTTCTTCCCACCACCACAGATTTTTCTCTTTGCATCTTTGATGATTTCGTCCCGTGTACGCTTTAAGTGTTTTTTTAGAGCTTTTTTTAGCCTTAGTCCCCACCATTATGTCTGCCGTGTTAAGACCTGATTGTAGCGCTTTCCTCCCGAGGTGTCTGGTGCCCCTCTTCAGCAAGGGGACAGCCCTACGGAGTATGGTTGAAAAAATGGACCCAAACCCACTCCCACGTTGTTATCTCATACCTCGATAGACTGTGAAAGGCTGTCTGTCCATTATAACTCAGTACGTCGAAAGTGCAGCTACACTGATAAGCTCCCATCACCGAATAGGAAATTTTTCCTTCAATCGTTCTTATATATATTGAGATATTGGTTATTAGATTAGTCGCGACATTCCCATAATGGGGCCTGTCATATGTAATACTCAAGCTCTTCCCTCTATGATTGGGAATGTGTACAATGCGCAGCAGGCATGCCTTGGTATCCCCAACAAACTGGTGCTCCACTTTATTGCTGTAAATATAGCACATGTCTGTGGATGTATAGCCAGCACTAGGCCGGGTCGAAAATGGGAAATTTTTTTTTCTTAAAAAGTACACTGTGAAACGTTTGATTTTATCATCTTAACAAAATATTAAAATATCAAGCACGTGCTACCCATGCTACCCCTAGCACATACCTCCCCACTTTTTTACCCTCATATTTGCATATATTTAAATGGGAAAAATGTCATTTCTTAAAAATTACACTATATGAGGTTTTTTTTATCACTAACAAAATATTAAAAAAATCAAGCATGTGCTACCCTACTCCCATGTCACATGCCCCCTCCTCCCTTTTTTACCTTCATATTTGCATATGTTTAATGTTGTTATATGTTACATGATAAATTGTTTGTTTAATGCTTGATATTTTTATGTTTCAGATGAATAGAAATAATTTTTCAGATAAATAGAAATAATTTGCATTTGCTTTAATTATAATTTTTGAATTATCATAAATTATAAATTACATATAATTTGATTTTACTTCTGAATATAAACTATGACTACTAGAAGCAAGTCCTCAAATGCAGCCTTTGGACATCCTACGGAATTCCCAGCAACCATGACTCCTTCAAAAACAGATGTTGTGAGACACTATCTTTTTGTGCGCCGTCGTGAAGAAGCTAAATCAAAAGGATCAGCAACTGCAATGATTGTTAAACGGTTGATGTAAAAGATATTGAAGACATTTGGATGAAATTGTCTTTTCCTACGATTAACAACAAAGGTATCTATCTTAAAGTCAGTTGACTAATAGAAGAAGCCTCAAAATTGAACAAGGTGCCATTACATCGAAGAAATTAAAGTTTTGCCTTAAAAGTAGCTCAGTATGATGAAATGTTTGATATTTTCTTGTGAATGCTATGATAAGGGAATTGATAGGAAATCTTGCAGATGTAAGTTTAAAATACCAGTGGCAGAATGGGAGTCTTTTGTGGGTCAAAAACAAAGAAAAAAACCAGTTAGGACCAATTGATCGCAGAGCTAGTTCAACAAAGAAGAGATCTTTAGCAAAAGCCCAAGAAGCACAAAACCATTAACTAAAATCACAAGAAGAAATGACTGAAGCCACCAATGTTTTACCGTCGGAATTTATAGAAAATACCGAAGAAGATATGGATGTAGATTCAGAGAGTCAGGATGTAGATTATGAGGATGATTTAGAATTGACTGAGAATATTCAGAACAGGCACTCCTATAAAAACCTAGCATTAACAGCAGATCGTTATCGTGTAAGTTGTACAGCTGCAGCCGCAATAGGCAATGCAGCTTTAAAAGATATGGGGGATCCTTAACCACACCAGCATGCTTGACAGAAAGAAATTAGAAAGAGAAAGAAATCGCATGGGTGAAACAAATACTTTTAGGTCTAAATCCGAAAATCTGAAGATGGAGTGCCTTGGATTTGATGGAAGGAAAGATAACACATTAACTAAAAGTGGAAAGATAAAAGAAGAACACTATGTTATTGTGAAAGAACCTGGAAGCATCTTTGTAGACCATGTCAGACCAGATAATGGAACTGCTTGCTGCATAGCAGAAGAGTTGATAACTGTTATTACAGACTCGAACAGCACAGATACTCTCAAAGCTTTACTGTGTGATGGTACTCCTGTAAATACAGGAAAAATTGGTGGAGCCATAAAACTGGTTGAAATTCATCTTAACAGACCAGTGCAGTGGTTGGTGTGCCTCTTGCATTTGAATAAGCTGCCTTTTATGCACGTCTACAAAGCCATTGATGGTAAAACAACAGGTCCAAATACTTTTGTGTGTTCAGTTGGGAATAAACTGAAAACAGATTTAACAAAATTGGAGGTAGTCAAATATTCTCGCGTAAAGGGAAACATTAAAGAAATTCCAGCAAATGTTGTGAAGGAGCTAAGCAGTGATGAAAGATATCTCTATGATATTCTGTCTGTCAGTGCAAACTGGAGACACTTCTTAAGATCTGTCCACTCGATCCCCAGGTACCCTTCACCATGCTCGCTGGTTAAATCTAGCCAACAGGGTCCTTCGATTATATATCTCAACGCCAAATCCCGATGAAAAACTCCAAGATAGAGTCAAGATTATTATGCAGTTCTATGCTTCAGGGTGGTTTTGGATAAAATCTCATCCTAATGCAACTGATAGTGCATATAACTTTTTGCACTTAATGTGCTTGCTTCAAAATTTAGATGAACAACATAGACCAATCATAGAACCAGTATTAAAGAATAACGCCTACTTTGCCCACCCAGAAAATATACTCATATCAATGGTAACTGACAAGAGACTAGAAATTAGGGAGCAAACTATTCAGAAAATCATCCTTTCAAGAACAGGATTTTCAGGTACCAGAAACTTTGAGTTGCATCGAACCCTCAATTTCCAATCTACTGACTACACTGAGATGATCGACTGGCAAAAAGAGATCATTACTCCTCCACCGCTGCTAAGCAATCTTAGCGACGATGAGCTACTACAGGCTCGATATAAACCACTGGAGATAGCTTCTTTTCCATGCCACAGTCAAAGTGTGGAAAGGGCAGTGAACCTAGTAACCTAGTTTCCTATGTCAGGAAAGAATAGGATATGACAACCGTCAAAAGTTTATCTTAAACTCATTAGAATCAAGGCGAAAACTGCCCAAGTTTGAATGGAAGGCCCAATGGAATGAGTAAGAAACATATGAAATAAAATTTCCTAATGATATTGAAAATTTCGGTGCTCTTCCAATATGTGCTCTACCGCGAAACTGTGATCTACCATATTCCAACTAATATTCCATATTCCAGGCTAACTAACGAAAATATCACGACTTAACCTAACCAATCGTCAAGGGCGTATAGTTGACCTAACGATTGGTTAGGTTTTGTCATGATATTTTCGTTAGGTAGCCTTATAAGGCTAGTTTCACGGTAGAGCACGTATTGGAATATGGTAGATCACAGTTTCGCGGTAGAGCACATATTGGAAGAGCACCCAAAAATTTCTTCCCTTTTGACGTGATCAGGAACAATGAAAAAGTGAATTGAATTTTAGCACATTTATTATGCCTCTAATTTTTTCTTCTGAATATATTGTTGTACTTAATTAATTTTCCTAATACCGTACATTATTAAATAAAATATTATACGTTAATAAAAATTTATGTCATCAAAAAACCTGAATGTAGAGTAAGTCTCGTATAAATGGAATATTCTTCAATATAGGTCAAAAAGTGAAAAATTGTGCCAGGGGTAGGAGGCTTTAAACAGCAAAAATAATTTATGAGGGGGTTCCTGTGTTCCATTCAAACCCCTCACAATATGTACCTTTTCAATATAAAATTTCGACCCGGCCTAGCCAGCAGCCAATTTCTCTAATTTCGTCTGATACATAAGGCTGGACGAGTCATGTTGTACCTCGTGGAAGGTATCTCTTTGGAAGGCTGATCGATATCGCCCCTCGGTTATAATTTTGAACAGCCCTTTGCTTTAATATTTCTGTTAGCCTGTGATTTTCGGATTAGAGTATGTGCAGGGTTTTCTTTGTTTACGATTTCGTATACTAAATCCGCCGTAAGATTTCAGTTTTAAACTTACGTTTATGTCTCTCACTACATCTTCAGCCGCACCATAACGGCCCGGACCTAGTGTTACTACTGTACTGTAATACCGTCAATCCATAGTCCAGGCGATATGTATGGTTTCATACCGAGTTACCCCGGCTTTTTCACACTCATCAACGTCTGTAAGAACCGTAAAAACGGATTCTTTATAATCAATATTTAAAAAGAGGGTGTCCAGCTGAATTTCGCATATCCCCACCTTATACGAATCACGACCCAATTCAATGGGCCCATGGAGTTCTGTTACAAAGTTGGCCAGGGTGTTGTTAGGATGTACAAAGAAAGAAGAGGACGGTGGTGGAAGCAGAAATGGTTAGGCGCCATGTTGCATACTATTTAAGCTTCATTATTGCAGCAGCTTTTACATAGGTGTTGAAGTTTTCTTGGTACCCTAGCCATTTTACCAGGTACATTTTTCTCTTTCCTGAGCCTTTGCTTCCTAAAAGTTTTTCAATTTTAAACACATTTTTTTTCTAAATTAAATATCACTTTCTGCAACTTCTCGCGGTAAAATCCTCCTGCGATTTCTTACCCATTCAAATCTTCAACGTAATGCAGCATTATCTCGCCTTTAGGCCTCATAACCCTAACTTTAAAAATCTCACGTGTCCAACCTTGCTCAATTCCCTTCGCGAATTTATTTCCCGAATGCGTACCTCTTTCTAGAATCTCGTTAGGTGTTGTCCCAATCGTGCCATGGTGTGAGCAATTAAATGATGAGGCCAATGATTCCAGAATGTCTATGTACAGTATCTACATGTGCATGCGTTCCTTTAAGGTACGTTGAACTCTTTCAGCTAAAGAGGCCTTATGTATAGAAATGGTAGTGTAGTAGCTGATACTAAACTCTGTCAGCATGTTCTGAAAAGCTCGGTCTATAAATTCTTTCCCCATATCCGTACAAAAATAGCCAGAAACCCTGTTTTCTTTCAACTTCAACGTTTTGTTGGTTTTAGGAACTGTTTCAGGCGATTTATTTTTCAGAGGAATTATCCACAGATATCTAGAGAATACATCTATTATGAATAGGATGTAGCATGTCTGTTAAATATGCTTGCCAATTAGTCAATCGATGCCGCTGTTGTCTTGGCTGGTTTAAACCTTTTCTCACAGACTTATGAAACGAAGAGCGTCCTGCTCCCTCAGAAACCTCTCAACATCGTTTTTCCCTACTTCATCATTGCATACACTTCTGTACAATCTATCAATGCCTCCGTAGGAGGCTGGGCAAGAAATGTCATAATAACATCTTAATATGTTAGCCATTTCCGTATTTCAGAGGCACACGGATAGGGTTGACCGTTGTTGTTGTTTGGCCACTTCTTTCTCCTCTTCAGAGGGGCTACCGTTGGGGGTGATGGCGTTCTCAGTTGTGGCACATGCGAATCATGTTCAAAGTCTTTTAACCTGTTCAGATTTCCTATCAATGTTTTGGAGACATTTATTTGTTGTAGTCTTGCTTTAATATGCTTCCATCCTGATGGTGAGGGCCTACCCCACTTTCTCACCAGATCATGGACGGTGTCTACGATATTCGATCCCTGCACCTTTGTTCCTTCCACAATGATCTCACATGTATCGGTCCACTCCATGTTGGGATCTTCATTCAATAGATTATAAAGACTTAAACTTTTATTCCTCAATGTATGTGGGAGGGTGCTTTTTAATACAGTCTCGATATGTTGTGGGGCCGACCCGTTATTCTTTGGTTGGTCAGCTTTAACGTCGGACACAGGTCCTCTGTCGCCATGCTCATCGTTGTCTGTGCTATGCTTAATAACCACGCGGATCTCTGTCGAATTCTTATAATTTTCGTACTCGTGAAGAAATTTCTGCAGAGCTTCTTGGTAAAAGATTCCTTTCTCATCAGGTGCCTTTTAACTGTTTAATGGGGCTAATAATTCACTTTTCATTCTTTTAAGCCTGCTTTTACGGGGTTCTAGAACCGTGTTTCGACTCTTTGAACTTTGGAGTGAAGCATACACCTCGTGTGGAATCACTACCACTTTCTTCATTATATTAATCTTGTCAGTAAAGGGCCCAAAACTGAAAATAAGATGGGGAGGAATGACTCCCCTCTTTGTACAATAATTCGTTTTTTCTTCCCCAAAGTCTGACTTTTACGAGCGAGTGTACTTATTATGTTCTTGTAATGGCGTAGGCGAGCCTTCTGAGGGGGTTTCATTGATACATTGCAATTTACAACGTTAAGACAGATTTCACAGATGCATTTTAAAAAGTCAGAGTCCATATTTTTAGCAAACATTTGTTTTATTGCCCGAGGCAGACGATGATAGATTTTAATTAATTCATGGTATTCCTTTAGCCTCTTTGTCATTCTGGAATAAACACCGTTTCTGGCTCGTTTGGAAATATATTCGTTCTTAGAAGCACCCTAAACGTGTTTCGCGGACAAAGGGCACAAAGCAAATATCCGTAACGTTGACTTGTAGCTTCTTTATAAACTTTCAAAAACACCTTACGCTGATTCGGGAACATTTGATTGGCTAATAACCCAGTTTGTGACACATCTCTACGTTGCGCGAATAAGACTAGATATTGTGCGTTTAACGACACATCGCGCATGTATCTAGTTTTGAAAATAGATTGTAATTGATGAAGAACACACTTATGTTAAGATGGTGGGAGAACAATGTAAATGTCTCAGCAAACGTTTTATCCATTTCCACCATGAGATCGTCAGTTACAATTCTCTTTAACGAATTAACGTCATATACACCTTTGTGGTACAAAATATCTTCGTACTCGTTGAACAGTGATTGATACGTCGAATAGTACCATATTACTTTATACACAAATTTTGAGAACACTCACCCTTTTCTTTAATGATTTTAAGCATAAACACATTTTTACCACATCCTGTAGGGGCAGATATAATACGTGTGGATAGGCTCGTGAACCTGAATTTTTCTACAGAATCCATCTCTAACACGTCACACTCCTAAGTGGGTTATTTACAAAATATAATAAAAATTTAAGTGGTGATCCTTATATTCTAGTCTTGTTTATCCTCTTCTTCCACAGAACCGTGAATGAGATGACGTACAGCATCATGTCCCGATCATCGATATTACAGACAACCCTGATGACAGTGTAGTTGTTGTCGCAGACTCCATCCCCGCTGACGAACCCACACCAGCGACACCTGTAACACCACAACGCACCAGTTCAAAGCGGAGGCATAATGAAGTCTTCCATGTCAGGTATAAAGCGTTCCAGGAGTGCGCCGGTTGTTAGACCCCCAGTAATAGAGCCCCAACCCTCTACGTCTTACGACACAAACCCCACAATAGTTCCTTCCTCAAATAAAGCTGTAGTCCATTATTCCTGTTCAATTCCTGGTACATCCTCCACCGCAGCAGCAGCTTCTTTTTCTTTTGAGGATGACGTAACATTCGAGTTGGTGCGCACCGCCACCCCCAGTCCAGCCCTGACTAGAAATCGGCAGGGCCGCATTTAGGGGGTGGCGCACCGGGCAAATGTCCAAGGCCCCGCGCCCTATGGGCCCCGCAAATTTCAATTGAAAAAATTAAACGTCACGTATTTGCCATCTGCGACGAGTTTTACTTTTTCCGGCAGGCGGCATGGCATCAGACATTCTAATATCCGCTTTGATGGTGTTTAATTTGTTGTTCTTGTTAGTGTTACTCATTTCTAATGTTGTTACTAACTTACTTCTTGTTGTTTCTGTTGCAGATTCATGATTTATGTTTTTACTGTTGGCATTGTAATACGTACAACATGGAAACGAGCCGTCAGCGGGATCGAAGGAGGAAATATAAACCCGGTAGGGAAAAGCGTAAGGATAAGAAGCGCAGAGAAGAGTTTCTCGCGACGGTGCTGAAACTGACTAATTGGATTAAATCATCAGCAACTAAGTCAGCCCCTTCAGCAGGCCCACCAGCTGCCTCCGCTACTTCAGCAGCTGCGTTTTCAGAAGACGCGTCTACGTCAGTGCGTTCAGCAAGCCCAGCAGCTGCCTTCACTACTTCAGCAGCTGCATTTTCAGGAGACTCGTCTACGGCAACCCTTTCAGCAGGCCCACCAGTTGCCTCCGCTACACCAGCAGCTGCGTCTTCAGAAGACCAGTCTACGTCAGTGCGTTCAGCAGGTCCACCAGCTTCAGGACATGCAATTAATGACATTGGTTTGTGGCCACAAGTGCTGACCGATGACTTTAGAGAGTTCTGGATAGAGCGGGGAACATCAGATTGCCGAAATTATGACAGTGACTTCGATAACTCTTCAACACTGAAAGTGGTACACCACGCCGATGTACGAAGACATTATTTGTTAAGAAACATAACCTGGCGAATGAGAGGATTGAGGTGTCATGGCTGTGCTATTCTGAGTCCACAGGCTGTGCTTACTGTTTTGTCTGTAAATTAATGTCGAGGGCGTAGAGCAAGTTCACAATCGGGTTCAACGACTGGAAGCATGGTAGACAATCGGTCGAAGCACACGGAAAATGTGAGTAACATATGGAGTCGATGAGATATTTGTTGGTTAGAAAGTCTGTCTCCGGCCGTGTTGATTCGAAACTGGTGAACCTGTTTGAAAAGGAGTGCAACTACAGGCAGGATGTTTTGCGGCGCTGTGTCGATGTTATCAAGTATATCACGTCACGAGGACTAGCAATTCGTGGACACGACTCCCGTTTCGGTTCACCAAACAACGGCAACTATTACGGAATTTTGGAACTTTTAAGTAAGTATGACAGTTTTCTAGCTGCGCACATAAGCGAGCATGCCAACAAAGGTAGTGGACACATCTCGTATCTCTCTCATTTCATTTGCGAGGAACTCATACTGTTGATGGCCGATAAAGTACTTCAGACGATTATCCGAGAAATCCAGCAGTCAAAATACTACTCTCTATCCGTCGACTCTACGCCTGATGTTTCCCACATAGATCAACTCTGCTTCACCGTCCGATATGTGGTTGAGTCTGGGTCTGTCGAGCGATTTCTACAGTTCATACCTATGAACACACATACAGGGAAAGGAATCGCCGACGTGGTCCTCAACTTTCTGGAGACGCATGGCATTCGAATTGGAGACTCCAGAGGACAGTTTTATGATAACGCAAGCAATATGGCAGGGAAATACAACGGCGTCAAGAGCCACATGAAGTCAAAAGCTCCGTATGCTGAGTTTGTGCCATGCATGTGCCACTCACTAAATCTTGTGGGTAATTCAGCAGTGGACAGTTGCACAGCAGCCGTTGAATTGTTTATGCTCATTCAGAATGTCTACACGTTTCTCGTCTCCTCGACATACCGATGGCGTCGACATGTAGAGGTTCTGGACAGTAGTTCCCGTAGTGAGAAACTAAAGGTCAACAAAGATCTCTCCGATACCCGCTGGTCAGCCAGATCAGATGCCGTCCAATCTTTAACCGAAGGCTACGCCGAGAATATCGTGGTACTGGATGAGCTAGCAGCAGATACCAGCCAAACTGCGGAAGCCAGGATCGAAGCCAGGGGATTGTCTAAACAGCTTCAACAACTCGAAACAGCCATTTTATTGGTTTTATGGAACACTATTCTCGAACGATTTCAAAAAACGAATGCATCTCTGGAAAAACAAGGAATGTCGTTAGACTCAGTCACCTTCTTGCTGAAATCACTACTGCAATTTGTTGAAGATCTCAGATCAAGATTTGACGAATTCGAGGACCAGGGCATCGGAAAGTGTGGTCATCGAGTATACAAGGAATCGACTCAACGCTGAAAGAAGAGAAAGCGCCCATCATGACGAAATCTGAACTGCTGAAGATACGAACCTGACACCAAGAGATTCATTTCGGACCACTGCATTTCTACCGATAATTGATAAACTGTGTACCACTCTGAACACTCGTCTAGAAGCGTACGCTGTCCTGCAGAAAAGATTTAGATATTTGGATTTCCTTCTAGTCCTGGACATCGTCAGTCTTCGACGGTCAGCTGAACATCTAGTAGAATGCTATCCTGCTGATCTGGAGAAAGAGCTGGTAACAGAAGTTGTGCAGTTCGCTACCCTAATGAAACTCACCGAAAGTGAAACAGAATCCCAGACGGAACGTGAAGACATGTGCAACAGATTTTATCGGCATATGAACACAAACGAACTGAAAGGAACATTCCCATACTTGGAAATAGCAATGAGAATATACCTGTGTATGTTTGTTACGAACTATTCTGGTGAACATTCATTCTCGAAACACAAACTGATCAAAAACTACTTTCGCTCCACAATGGGAGAGGAGCGCCTTTCGTCCCTGGCGCTGTTGAGTATAGAGCATGAGGTGTTGCAGTCGGTGGGTTTCGAGGACACAATCACAGTTTTCCAAACAAAAAGTAAGGAAGCGTCCTTTGTAATGTTCATTACAAATCTACACTCTATCTACAGTACAGTAAGCTGTACAGTTTAGCTGTTTATTAAGTGCATTACAACTGTGTAGCTGTTTATTAAGTGCATTACAATAATTGTGTTGATGTTTATTAAGTGCATTACAACTGTGTAGCTGTATACACTGTATGTGTACATAGTTAAGTTATAGTCTTTAATATCACATTAATAAGCCGAATGACTTCCGCATGTGTCTTTTGTGCGTTAAAAAAATATATCTGTTATGTGCATTACAAAATATTGTCATTCATTAACACACTAAAATAATACATCCCGAGAAATAGTTTGCCCAAGGGCCCGCACACTGTAACTGCGCCCCTGGTCAAATCGGTACGTAGTCAAGGTTGACCCTGGATCCATGTATAGTAATGGTGTTGAACACGGACTACGGCGCGTAGTTGAACGTATTGTGGAGTTTGCCCTTCAGAACCGCGACGAACGTGAAGTCACGACGAGGCTGTCCTTCGGGTTCGGGTAAGATGATGGGGATGTAGATGATTTTTGGGTAGTAATACCATTCAGAAGTTTGGCAACTGTAGATATAGAGTATACTGTATATTAGGCCGTATAATGCAGACCTCTGAAAGTGGTACAACTTCGCGGTAGATATTGACCGTGTGTTCCGTGTAGCGGGTCATAGTGCCACACCATATACTCTTACCTTCAATTCTAAGGCTATTTACAGACGGCATATAAACTCCGATCGTGGCTGCGGCTTTATAGCATTAGTCTTGAGTAGTAAGACCGCAAAATGTTAGAGTGCAATGCAATTGCAAATGTTGCAAGAGTGCCACCCAACCCCCTTTGTTGCAAGGCACCCCACCCCCCTTTGTTGCAAGTGGGGGGAACCGCTTTGGGGGAGAAGGTGGGACTGCCTCACCCCCAAAGGGGCATACCTAAGCTGAAAGAGAGAGAGAGAGAGAGGAGGAGGGGACCCAGAGGAAGCGTCTTCGCTCGGCGAGACCTAAGCGCATATGAGTCCTTCAGCCACCCCGCCGCTCTCTTATAGGACCCCTAATCAGCCAGTTGACTTAGAAGGCTGAGTTGCCAGATAGCAATAATTATTTATTTAAAGCATATGGGGCTCGACTAAACCTTAGCCCCCCTCCCATGGCCTAAAGCATTAGAAGTACAGTAAAACTAAATATACCTTACAAAAGAAAATTTAATCCTGCATTTAATGAGAATCAATTAAAACTTGGTGTTCACGCCATTGGCTTCCAAGACAGCCTGAATTCGCTTTGGGTAGCTTGCCAAAAGTGACGTAAATAGATCTTGCTCGTTTCACAAATTTGGTAAAACAGTTTCAATGTGTTGTTTCATTGTATCCTTCGAAAATCGATTTGCTGCAGGTTCTTGAAACAAGAGACATTCAACCTTGTCCTTTATAACTCATCCAATGTGTTCACAGACGTTCAGGTCAGGAGAATTTCCTGGCCATTCTTCATTTCCAAAGAAATCGATCTCATGGTTCCGCAACAACTGTTGAGTGGCTAATGCCTTAAAGCAGGGGGGACTTATCGTGCAGAAGTGTGACCTGATCGACATCCATAACATTGTTTGGGTTTCTTAAAAAAGGAATGACATGCTGGGATAGAATAATATCACGAAAATACTGTCCATCCCAACTCTGACCATTTGGTTTCAGCACCCACATGAGCTTCTTTGCAGTGAACAACACAAACACACCACCACAGTCTGGACTTTTTAATAATTCGCGATAATGTTCATTGTCATCGATTTCATCTGCTGTTGTGGCCCACACTCGATCATTTTTGTAGTTAGGCAGACGTGTTACGTAAACAAAAAATTCATCGGAGACAGCTAAATGCATGAAATCATCCACATCCCAATCTTCAAGATAATGGGCAAACCATATTCTGTCATCGATGTTAAGTTGACTTTTTCTTGGCTTTGGAAGTTCATGCCAAGGCTTTAATCCTTGCCTATGACGGTACAGTCGAATGATCTCACCACTAACGATCTTTCCTCTCAACACTTCAATCTCTCTAGAATGTTTAGCACAGCTGTTTTTCCGCTTACGTGTACCGCTTTCAATGATGTCCTTTGTTTCCTGAGAGAGTGGCAAATTTGGGCGCCCAGATTTGGTTGTATCCATTTCACATTCATCCAAAATTTTATTCCAATTTCTTTTGACGAAGTCCTCACTTCTTCGCAACTTTTTGGCAACCCATGAACGTGTTATAAAGGTGGCTCCAGCATCACGAGCTTCCCGAAATGTTATTGCTCGTATGCGATCTATCACACGTTGCCTCTCCGAATCACCAATTAATTGAGAAGCCATTATATTATCACTTTATCAGCTAGAGTAATTTTAATACCTGCAATAAATAAAGAATTTTATATATTTTTATAATCACTAAAAACTATTTCGATATAAGTAAACATGTAAGCTGCAAATGGGGGGGTAAGGTTTTTTGGAACCCCTTATATTAATCAGCCAGAGCCAGCGGGCGCCACAGCCAGTTGGCTTAGAAGGCTGAGTTGCCAGATTCGTTATTTAGTTAATTAAACCATATATTAATCAGTCAGTTGGCTTAGAAGGCTGAGTTGCCAGAAAGCAATATTTATTTATTTAAACCATATACTAATCAGCCAGTAGGCTTAGAAGGCTGAGTTGCCATAGTGCGCCATATATTTAATTAATCCATATATTAATCAGCCAGTTGGCTTAGAAAGTTGAATTGTCAGATTGCGCTATTTATTTAATTAAAACATATATTCTTCCGTCAGTTGGCTTAGAAGACTGATTTGACAAATAGCAATTAATTAATTATTCTGAAATCCGCTTTAGAAACAAAACAAATTATATAATTGTGTACAAACAAAAAGGAATAAATAAAACGCCAATAAATCAATCTGTTTATTTAGCTGAATTAATGGATGTACAATGGGGCATATATATGGTCAAATAATAGCATCATGAATGGAAAATATATAATCATACAAAACGGTGCATCATCAAAATATTAGTACAGGAAAAATACAGTTATATTAAATATATTGAAAATATACAAAACATAGTATTATCAATATGTTAGTGCAGGAAATATATACAGTTATATTAAATATATTGAAAATATACAAAACATAGAATGATCAATATATTAGTACAGGAAAAATATACATATACATTAAATTATATTACATATACATATACATTAAATTATATTAGTACAGTACTAATTATATTAGTACAGGAAAAATATATATTGTCTTTATGTTCTACGGTGCAGAACGCTAAACTCGCATGTGATAGAGTCTATATCCACATCGCCATTACTATGTACGACGAGGTAAAACCGTCCAAGAAACACTTCACCGTTTAACTGATACGGCGGTCTATACTCGATATAAATAGCTTTCATATCGTTCAATACTATTTTTGTGCCCACTTTACACTCGGCGGGCAAGTTATCTTTAAACATAGCTAGAACACAATCAAAAGCACGCACAAAAACGTCATCGTTAACCACAACATTATATACAGGTTTATAATCATGCTTTTCCAATCGGGTATTTTTTCTTAACGTCCAGAACTTTTCAATCGTGAACTCTTCTTCACTCGGCATAGCGGCATTGGAAATAATCTTCCAAATCGTAACGACACCTATCCACTATATAGAGGTACAACTCTTCAGGGTGAAAAGTGTAGGCGAGCTCAGCTCTGTACCTCTCAAGTGCATTGTTCCAAAACTCAGGATATTTCGAAGAATTTAAATCTTTTAAATATGCATCCAGATCTAGAGCATTCTCCCCCTCTTCATTCCTACATTCAACAAATCCGTCGAGCAGGGCGGTGTATGCGTTGTCAAGAACCGTATCAAAATAAATCATATCCGTAACACGCGCATCTAATATAGGTTTCAGCTTACGGAATCCAACGCTCTCAAACATTCAATCGAGGATGAAACGGTTTCGTGTAGGAACAAGAACGTCATTATCAGCTGTGTTCTTCCATATCAGTCGTATATCAATGCATGGTTGTTCGTTATTTACACTCAATGTACAAACAATGGTATATGAGGAGGCGTCACTAATCATCTCTCTTATTGTACCTACGTCAGCTGATATTTTATAACGTTTCTCAGCCAACCTCTCAACTACCACGAAGATTTTATGCATCTCCTCAACACTTAAATAAATAACGTTGCGTTTGCTTGCATGCCTGCAGATCGTTTCAAGCACACAGTTAATGGTGCCGGTTTCTCGCCTGAACACGCGCAATGACCGTCATGGAGATGTCGTACGAAGCGTTGAGAATGCTTCTCAAAGGGAGTTCCATCGTATTCGCACGTTCACACGGTTCAGGCTCTGAGATGACTATGACACAACCACTCGGTGCAAGCTCTGAGATGACTATGAGCCACAGGAGGCAGGCAGGATCGGCTCAACGGGCGAGGTGAGTCACGTTGATGAAACGTGAATGGGTTTGTTCGAACTCGTATGATCCGTGAGGTACACGGTTGGGCGGCACGGGAACGCGTCACACTGCTAAGTGTGTACAGACTTGTTTGAACACTCTTGGGCAAACGCATTTTATGACGTTTTTAAATGTTTTAGCACTCACCATTTCCACAAATTAAACATCTTCACAAACCGGTGCACTATTAGAAAGAAACATATGTTCATATTTATCCTTTTTGTTTAACAGGCGATACTCATCTCTAAAATATGTTAAAAACTCACACAACCCATTAGTCACAACCTCACTACAAACGTCATCATGATATATATTAATGTAGAGGTCAAAATACTAAAGATTGTCCATGATGACAAGATTTACATTTTGAGCCGTAGGGTACGAGTAATCGGTATGGTGTAACATCATGTAATACTGCTTATCACACCACTCATCCACAAGACTCACTACTCATAACTGTCTTCTGAGCGTGTTGCTTCTTCTACTACGCGGTATATGTGAGCCTTTATAAAGCTTAGTTCTATAACATACTTCAGTACATCGTCTGTACCGCGAAATCCTACAATCCCATCGCCAGAATATCCGTAGAGTATTTGAAGATCTTGTTCCTTCGCACGATTCAATGCAGCCTTAAAAGAGGCAAAGGAGGCGGGAATAGGGAGTTCTTCAGTATCCACTACATCTATGCACTTAGCAGAATACCACTTCATAAATGTTGAACACGCGATATTAAAGGTAGCCATTACTATTTTTCTTCTATGCGAGAGAATACAAGTCTGAGCTCAAGGGTATACAGAGATCAACTGAGAACGCAGGGATAGAGGCCTGATCAGGTTGCGGCATGATTCACGTCGCCGGTCTTACAGTGGGCGGGGCTTAACTTTTTACTGTACACACGCACACACGCAAAGTAAAACGCTAGGTGAAACACGATTTATTTAATAAACGAAATATTCAGGATGTATATATTTACAAATACGTGTAATAAATAAGTTAGCAATAGACATATTAAAGATTATGGTATCCAAAGGGCACGGTATCATAGGTACCAGGCACCTGGTAGCGTTTCCTATAAGTGTTACGGCACACCTTTGTACTCCTAAGCTCCTTCACGCCCCCCAACTTCTGCGCCCGAAAATTGTGAGTGCGATTCAAAGTTAACGACCCGCCGATTCGCTTGGTTAAGAGTGATACCCTTAACCTTCATGATATACTTCGTATCATCCCCTATCCTCATCCGTACCCCATAGGTTTTTGGTCCTGTTGATAGAAACGAGTCGGCGTATGCGCTGTCCCTATACTCATCCTTGATCTCGTCAGTTAGCTCCCCGAGGAACTCCCCAAAAGCGGGCATGTATTAACCCCTCCTCGATGTGAATATCACGCTATTTGTATCGGCATACAATACCCGTCGCCCAAGAGAATGCAATAGGCCTCAAAGTTTGATGGGGGCGTAGGTTGTTGTGAAGCTGGCTACAGGAATGTTTGTAACCCGTGAGGTGTCTGTGGACAATTCGGTGTTGTTGTACTTTATTATGTAAGTGTTACCTAAGGGTTTCCAAAAAACCTTACCCCCACATTTGCAGCTTACATGTTTACTTATATCGAAATAGTTTTTAGTGATTATAAAAATATATAAAATTCTTTATTTATTGCACTATTAAAATTACTCTAGCTGATAAAGTGATAATATAATGGCTTCTCAATTAATTGGTGATTCGGAGAGGCAACGTGTGATAGATCGCATACGAGCAATAACATTTCGGGAAGCTCGTGATGCTGGAGCCACTTTATAACACGTTCATGGGTTGCCAAAAAGTTGCGAAGAGTGAGGACTTCGTCAAAAGAAATTGGAATAAAATTTTGGATGAATGTGAAATGGATACAACCAAATCTGGGCGCCCAAATTTGCCACTCTCTCAGGAAACAAAGGACATCATTGAAAGCGGTACGCGTAAGCGGAAAAACAGCTGTGCTAAACTTTCTAGAGAGATCGAAGTGTTGAGAGGAAAGATCGTTAGTGGTGCGATCATTCGACTGTACCGTTATAGGCAAGGTTTAAAGCCTTGGCATGAACTTTCAAAGCCAAGAAAAACTCAACTTAACATCGATGACAGAATGTGGGTTGCCCATTATCTTGAAGATTGGGATGTGGATGATTTCATGCATTTAGCTGTCTCCGATGAATTTTTTGTTTACGTAACACGTCGGCGTAACTGCCAAAATCATCGAGTGTGGGCCACAACAGCAGATGAAATCGATGACAATGAACATTATCGCGAATTATTAAAAAGTCCAGACTGTGGTGGTGTGTTTGTTTTGTTCACTGCAAAGAAGTTCATGTGGGTGCTGAAGCCAAATTGTCAGAGTTGGGATGGACAGTATTTTCGTGGTATTATTCTATCCCAGCATGTCATTCCTTTTTTAAGAAACCCAAACAATGTTATGGATGTCGATCAGGTCACACTTCTGCAAGATAAGGCCCCGTGTTTTAAGGCATTAGCCACTCAACAGTTGTTGCGGAACCATGAGATCGATTTCTTTGGAAATGAAGAATGGCCAGGAAATTCTCCTGACCTGAACGTCTGTGAACACATTGGATGAGTTATAAAGGACAAGGTTGAATGTCTCTTGTTTCAAGAACCTGCAGCAAATCGATTTTCGAAGGATACAGTGACCCAACACACTGAAACTGTTTTAGCAAATTTGCGTAACTATCAAGATCTATTCACGTCACTTTTGGCAAGCCACCCAAAGCGAATTCAGGTTGTCTTGGAAGCCAATGGCATGAACACCAAGTTTTAATTGTTTCTCATTAAATGCAAGGATTAAATTCTCTTTTGTAAGGTATGTTCAGTTTTACTGTACCTCTAATGGTTTAGGCCATGGGCGGGGGGCTAAGGTTTATTGGAGCCCCGTATTCTCTAGATACCTGTGGTTAATTCCCCTGAAAAATAAATCGCCTGAAACAGTTGTAAAGCGGCCAAAACGCTGATGTTGAAAGAAAACAGAATTCCTTGCTATTTTTGTACTGATATGGGAACAGAATTTATAGGACGCGCTTTTCAGAACATGTTTGTCAGAGTATAATATCAGCTACTACACTTCCAATTCTATACATAAGGCTTCTTTAGCTGAAAGAGTTCAACGTACCATAAAGGAACGCATGCACCGCTATTTTACACATAAAAACTCATACAGAGATATAAACGTTCTCGGTTCATTAACTTCATCTACAACTGTTCACACCATCGTACGATCGGTACAACACCTAACGATGTTTTAGAAAGAGGCAAGCGCCCGAGAAGAGATGGAGTGCCGCCACCACCACACTCAACGCTTTTCAAAGTCAGTGACTATGTAAGGCTGTCACGTTCGAGGAATAAATTCGCGAAGGGATTTGAGCAAGGATGGACACGCGAGATTTTTAAAGTTAGGGCTATGAGGCACAAAGGCAATATAATGATATATTACGTTGAAGATTTGAATGGAGAAGAGATCTTGGGAGGCTTTTACCGCGAGGAATTGCAGAAAGTGGCATTTAATTTAGCAAAAAATGTGTTTAAAATTGAGAAAATTATAGGTAGCAAAGGTTTAGGAAAGAGAAAAATGTACCTGGTGAAGTGGCTAGGTTACCCAGAAAGCTTCAATACCTATATAAAAGCTGATGCAGTAATGAAACTTAAATAGTTTGCAGCATGACTCCTAACCATTTCTACGTCACACTCCCGTCCTCCTCGTCCCTGTCTGTACACCCTAACAACACACTAGCCAACTTTGTAACAGAGCTCCATGGACCCATTGAATTGGGTCGTGATTCGTATGAGGTGGGGATATGCGAAATTCAGCTGGACACCCTCTTTTTAAATATTAATTATAAAGATACCGTTTTTACGATTCTTAGAGACTGTAATGAGTGTACAAAAGCTGGGGTAACTCGGGATGAAACTATGCGTATCACCCGGACTAAGGTTGCACGGCATAACAGTACACCAGTGACACTAGGACCGGGCCGTTATGGTTCTGTTGAGGATGTTGTGAGAGACTTAATCGTAAGTTTAAAAAACTCAAATCTTACGAATGATTTATTATACCAAATCGTAAACAAAGGAACCCTGCACATACTCTAATCCTAAAATCAAAGGTTAACAGAAATATTAGAGACGGAAGAGTGTTCAAAATTATAACCGAGGGAAGATATCGCTCAGCCTTCCAAAGAGATACCTTTCACAATGCACAGCATGACCTGTCCAGCTTAATGTATCAATTGAAGATGGAGAAATTGGATTAAAGCTCTCACCCACCAGACATGTGTTATATTTACAGCAATATAGTGGAGCACCAGTTTGGTGGGGATACCCAGGCACGCCTGCTACGCGTAGCTCACATCCCCAACCATAGAGGAAGGAGTTTGAGTATTACATATGACATGCCCCATTATGTGAATGTCGCAACTAATCTATTAACCAATATCTCAATATATATAAGAACGATTGAGGGTAAAAATTTCCCATTCGGTAACGGGAGCTTAACATTGAAGCTGCACTTTCGACGCACTGAGTTATAATGGACAGAAAGCCTTTCACAGTATACCGAGGAGTGAGGTGCCAACGTGGAAGTGGACTTGGGTCCATTCCTTCATCCATACTATGCACCGCTGTCCCACTGTTGAAGAGGGTGGCCAGGTACCTAGGGAGGAAGGCGTTACAAACAGGTTTTAACGCGGCAGAAGACATATTGGCTGGCAATAAGCCTGAAGAAGCTCTAAAGAAACATTTAAAATGTACACAGGATGAAATCATCAAAGATGCGAAGAGAAAAATGCGTGGTGGCGGAAAAAAGAGATCTGTCAGGAATAAGGGGCTACCAACACGTGGCAGAAAGAAGAGATCTGCTAGGAAGAAGGGGTTATCATCACGTGGCGTTAAACGTAAAAGGAAATAAAAAAGAAGTGCTCAAAGCGTATGAAACCTATGGCTGATCATTTTTTTTAACTGATATAAGCTGAGGACGCTACTCTCACGAATCATAGATTGACTAATACTCGCCGAGGGAGGTGGCACTATTTCTGACTCGTCATGGCACGTTTCATCCATCCGTGTAGTTCACAATGCTGTAAATCGGAACTGTCCCTCTTTGATATGCCACCTACCCAGGTCTCTATTGAACATAGACTTTATTACAATTAACCAGTTAAACACAATTAGTTCCTCGAGTGCTCCTATAGAATTCGTGATACCCAGCTCAGGTACTTACTTTTTTGACCCGAGTTGCATGCACATGTATGCTAAACTACGCATAGCCCATTCTGACGGAATGGACTGCGATGATAGTTACGCTGCCTACCCTGAAACCAACTTTCTGCACTCCATATTCAGTCAGTGCGACGTATATTTAAATCAGACTAACATCTCGGCAGGTACTGGTTAGTATCACCTACGAGCCTATATGGAAAATGTCCTCAACTTTTCAAAAGAAGCGAAGGACACATTTTTAACCGCCGAGGGATATTACCACACTAAAGACGAGAGTAGTATAAAGGATAAATTTAAAAATTCTAAAAAGAAGATATACGAGTGTTTTGGACGCCTGCATACAGATTTCACATTCCAGGAGAATTTGCTTATGAACGGGGTGGATATGAAAATAAAGCTTACCCGCACGAACCCTGAGATCTGCATAAATCTGGGGACTGGCCAAGAAGAAGGCACGAAACCCGTTGTGATACACATAATGGAAACGTATTTGCGTATACGCCGAGTGAAATTAACTTCCCCCAAGCAAATAGAAATTGAGAAAGATTAGATACACGCCAGAGTAAAATATCCAATTAACAGGGTACAGATGAAACTACACGATCTCCGCAGGGCTGGCATCGAAGCAGCTAGAAAACGCTGCTCTTGGAGTCCTACCTAAAAGGATATTAATTGGAATGCAAGACCACGCCTCGACGAATGGTAAATATAAAAAGAGTGCCTTAAAATTCGAGAATTTCGGCATTAAAAATATTACTCTATACGTAAATGGCATCGCTCTGGGTGGGGTAATGAATATGGATTACTCAACAGATGCTGTGTTCCCGCTCTGCGCGAGAGCATATAGTAGTCTAGCTCATAATACAGGCGCGTGTGATGAACTTGGTTTTGGCATAACGCTGAAAGAATTTGTGGAAGAATTTAACATTTACTCATTTGACATTACGCCAGACTTAACTGCTGGCGTAAATACGCATTTAGGTCCACAACAGAGCGGAAACATCTCAGTGAGGTTGGAGTTTGCAAAACCTATAGACGCGCCTATAAGTGCACTCGTGTATCTAGAATCACAGGCACTAATAGAGGTTGATCGTTTCAGGAGCGTTACCACAGATTTTTTAAATGGACGCGAATACAATTCAGAGAGTGATCAAAAGTGACCGCTTCACGCGTTCCAAATTTATCGGTGTTTTTGCGAAGAATGAAATACTGGAGCTGGCTAGTACGAGAAACTGGTACGAGGTTATCGTTAACACCGACATTGTGGGTGGTGACGGTATTCATTGGTTTGCAATTTATTTTAAAACTAAGGAAAGAATGTACTATTTTGACTCACTCGGATTTCCACTCGACAATTGTGAAGTTTATAGCGCAGCTAGGCGTGCCAGAGATTATTTGGAATCCATATCGTTTCCAAGGATATTATACTGAAACATGCGGGTTGTATTGCATTTTGTTTCTCATGCATATGTCAAGTGGGAAGAGTTTTATGAATTTTTAAAAATTATTGGATTTATGCGACACAAATATGAATGATAAAAGTGTATGCAGATAGATAAAAAAGAAGTTCCCATATGTTAGCACCCCCTGTAACGTGTAAGATATATATCTATATTGTGTAAAGCTGTATGTACATTTGTAACTGTAGCCATTAAGATTTATGTGACGGGCACTGACCCTTTTTGTACATGTTTTCTGCTATTTAATAAGTGAAAATATATTGGGTTTTGTTCTTATCCTCAAAAATATACTTACATTAGCTCCTCTACAAACTGGTACCCGCTTGATCGGATGTGAGTCAATACTACGACTAGCTGGGTTGGCTAGGTGGGGTGGCTACCACTTCATTTATCACCCTTTCGTCAAAAGTGGCTATAATACGATCTAGCTCCGTCTCGGTCCTGTAATTAAAATAAATGTCACGAGTTTGAATACAGATAATTCATTTTGTGTCCAACAGCGTCGTTGGCTTAACGAGAAAATTATTGTTAAAACTCCAATAACAAAATAATCACGAAGTAAACAGACAAAAACAATGGGAATAATTTTACGTTGTAGAAAAATCAGAATAAAAGGAAATTAGTTTACCAATTATAAACGAGAAAATACATCTTTAAATTATCGAGAAAGATATTATTGATGCTCCACAATATACATATATATATATATATATATATATATATATATATATATATATATATAACTGGACATAATATAGCCTAACCTGTCGTAGCCTAACCTGTCCTACCCAATCTTATTGTTCACGATTCCACAAGAAAAGTAAAAACATACTATATAACCTAAAAATACTTACATTAGGTCCTCTACAAACTGGCACTCGCTGTCCCGTGCCAATACCGCGACTTCTGTATCCAGATCGCTGGGTTGTCTGTGCGGAGAAGCATCCATAGCATTTATTCCCCTTTCATCAAAAGTGGCTATAATACGATCAAGTTCCTCATCAGTCTTGTAAGGAGAAATTTACATGATTATTTCATACTAAATCAATTAAAGTTAAGTAAAAGTAATTAAGGAGGTACAATAAGAGAAAATGCCACGAATTTAAAAAACTACAATCAAAAAGCAGATATCCTGAAAGCTTTTAAAAGTAGGAGTGCTAAGACAACGTCTGTCGACACCGGGTCTCGATCCCGTGCCCGCAGGCAATTCTTAAAAGTTTTGGTAATTTTAAAATCCTATCTGTAGAACTTTCTATAAATTTTTAAATTATCGAGAAAAGTACAAATAAAAAACACCATATATATATATATATGCCGAAATATTCACGTAGGAAACAGACAATAATTAAAAATATTTTTCAAAACGCAATTATTGTCTTTTATAAGTTAAAGGCGATTGAAACGTTATATATACACCGAGAATAAAGCACAAACTAATTTCAAAACGCATTCATTATGGCATTTATAAGTTAATTAACACTGAATGAACAAAAAGCAGATATCCTGAAAGCTTTCAAAAGTAAGAGTGCTAAGACAATGTCTGCCGACACCGGGTCTCGATCCCGGGCCCGCAGGCAATTCTTAAAAGTTTTGGTAATTTTGAAAGCCTATTGTAGAACTTTCTAGAAATTTTTAAATTATCGAGAAAAGTACAAATAAAAACACCATATATATATATATATATATATATATATGCCGAAATAATCACGAAGGAAACAGACAATAATTAAAAATATTTTTCAAAACTCAATTATTGTCTTTTATAAGTTAAAGCCGATTGAAACGTTATATATAGACCGAGAATAAAGCACAAACTAATTTAAAAACGCATTTATTATGGCATTTATAAGTTAATTAACACTGAATGAAACGCAGAATATAATCACTTACATTTCAATTGAATTGCCTGTAGGATCTTTCGCTGCCTCGCAATTTTCAGCGAAACTCTGGCTAGAAAATAATGCATCCTGATCTGCAGCTCTGAAAATTGTGCTCGCTGCATTGGCATAATCGGGCTCGTCCTCCATCAGATCGGAGGAATTGTACAAAGACAGTTGGCTCATGTTGTGTAAATCACTAGCGGGAAATGGACGAAACTGAGTCTCTGCCTCGAAATTCTCCCTTTATAAGGGGGTATGTGACCAACCCATAAGCGCGATCCTTACCACCCTATTAGCAGGCGGTGAAATTTGGTCGGGGCTTGTCGTGTAGGCCTGCATGACCCCAAACCAAGGTCCTGGAGCCGATCCACATTGTCGTGTTTGGTTGACTCCATGAAGTCTGGGCGTGACAGCGGTGAATTTTGGGAGGGGCTTGTCGTGTAGGCCTGCATGGGCCCCAACCGAAGTCCTGGAGCCGATCCACAGCGTTGTGATTGGATACGCCCATCAAATCTGGGCGTGCCATCTGTTCTAATGCGTGGACCATTATGTTGACACTATTTTATTTTTCTATGAGGGTCTTAAAGCTCCTATTGTAAAGCAAACCTTGGAAAACTTATAGCAAATATTGATTTAAGATTTGAAAAACATCTGCCTGTTTTAAAAATTATAATTAAACGCGGTTGACCCATGAAATCAATGTTTACGCTCAGATTAGGAATATTAAAATTTGGCGTCCTGTCAGAAATTCTTATCATGAAGCTAAAGAGTGCTATGTTTGCGGTTTTATTTATTCCAATATATATCTATCTATATATATATATATATATATATATATATATATATATATAGAGAGAGAGAGAGAGAGAGAGAGAGAGAGATAGATTGGTAGATAGACACATGTATCGTTGACACTCGGTACTGTAAAATACAGGTGCATGATTCTTCAGGTGCGTGATGCACCTTTTGTTTCCGATAGCGTAACTTTGTTATTATTATTGATATTATTATTATTATTATCATTATTATGTCTAAAGAGTGCTATGTTTGCAGTTTTATTTATTCCAATATATATATATATATATATATAGAGAGAGAGAGAGAGAGAGAGAGAGAGAGAGAGAGAGAGAGAGAGATAGATAGGTAGATAGACATATGTATCGTTGACACTCGCTACTGAAAAATACAGGTGCATGATTCTTCAGGTGCGTGATGCACCGTGTGTTTCCGATAGCGTAACTTTGTTATTATTATTGATATTATTATTATTATTATGCTGTGGTAAAAATATTGTGAATTTAATTTCTAGACAAGAGTCGAGAAGTTGCGATGAAATTGGCTTTGTTTATATGACAAGAAACAGAAATCGTGATGAGGTTTGTAGTTGGTGATTGTACGAGCTTTTATCAGTCTTTAGAGCCCGTGTATTGTTTGTTAAACAAAAAGGAGGTTTCAGCTTTGCTTACAACTTTTAGTTTGATTATCGTATTGTAAACCTGGAAGGCATGAACATCCAATAAATCAACAGAAGTATCAAAACTATAAAATTGTATCAAGATTTGAAAAAACATCTGTTCTAAAATTTGTCTTCCTGCCAGAAATTCTTATCACGACGAAGACCCTTGGAACAATCGCAAAGACATTTGGGAAACAGCTATGGGTCATTTCAGTTCGCACCATTATCTATCCCCGTTCCTGCGCAAACAATGGAAGATATTTGCATTTAAAGATAGATTTGAAAATATCTGTCTCCACCACAGATTAAGTTCGAAAGAGATGACATAAAAACTTGCCTTTTTCTAAATAAATATTAATAATAAGGCAAAAATAATAATAAATGTTCCCTTTTATAATACAGTTAACAATAATATAAAAGTAAGTTACAGATCTAAAACTTTACTTTAAAAATAAAATAAAATAAACCACATGAATTTATACATTTCCAAGATTTTCAAAATTGAAATATAATATATATATATATTATATATATATATATATATCAGTAGTAGTAATAATAACAGCAATAATAATAATAATAATAATAATAATAATTTCACACTTACCTAGAACCGAGTATTGAAAGTCCTATCAATGAAAGTGTGTGTGTGTGTGTGTGTCCCGCGGATTTTTCTTTCCGTACGAGTTGTTCGTTTATTTCGTACGAATTGTTTTATCCTCACCTTAGCCCTGCGGTTATTATTAAGGATTTATTTCTCGTACGAATTGCTCATTTATTTATTTCTTTTTCTTTTTCCGTACGAACTGTTCGGTGATTTAACTATTTTCTCTTTCGTACGAATTGTTCATTTATTTAATTATTTTTCTTTTTCCGTACAAAGTTTTCATTTATTTTTATTTCGTACGAGTTGTTTTATCCCCTGCCTTAGACCTACGGTACCGCTTAAGGTCGGTACGGGGTCGAACCCCATTTAACGCGCGACGCACACCGACGCACATGTTTCAACTGATGACCGGAGGCGATGATGCCCTGAGGCACTGATGCCTAGAGGCACTGGCTGATGGGCTGATGATGGCCGAGGCACTGGCTGATGGTGCCTTGAGTCACTGGCTGATTAAGCCAACTGGCTGATTAGGGGCCCGAGAAGAGAGCAGCGGGTGGCTGAAGGTCTCATATACGCTTGGCTCTCGCCGAGCGAAGACCCTTCCTCTGGGTCCCCTCCTCCTTTCTCTCTCTCTCTCTCTCTCTCTTCTCTCTCTCTCTCTCTCTCTCTCTCTTAGGTTAGGTATGCCCCTTTGGGGGTGAGGCCGTCCCACTTTCTCCCCCAAAGAGGTTTCCCCCCTTGCAACAAAGGGGGCCGGG
This sequence comes from Bathynomus jamesi, assembly GCA_023014485.1. Classification (NCBI taxonomy): domain Eukaryota; kingdom Metazoa; phylum Arthropoda; class Malacostraca; order Isopoda; family Cirolanidae; genus Bathynomus; species Bathynomus jamesi. The sequence continues at coordinate 1,475,152 of JAJOZX010000032.1, forward strand.
AGTGCCCTGCGACAAAAGGGGGTGGGATGCATTGCAACAAAGGGGGTGGGTGTGCATTGCAACAAAGGGAGTGGCACTATTGCAACATTATGCAATTGCATTGCACTCTAACATTTTGCGGTCATACTACTGTCTTGGCGCAAAAACGGACGCAAAAAAATTGGTTGCCTACAGTTGTGTAGCGTGCCCGTAAACTGGCTTCAGATTGCAAGCTTGAGTTTGATTGTAATATGGGTTCTGAAGAGCTGAGAAGGGTAGCGCAGGAAATAAATGCTCGTATAGGTGTATTTGGAATGGATGATCGTCGTAGGACTGTGTATATTTTTAAAAGCAGTGTGAGAGATCGTACAAGACCTCTACTTATTTTAGGGCTGTCTGGGACAACGTATGTCCCCACCCGTAATCTAAGAGACCTTTACGCGGGTTATGATAAAAGTCGAAAATATGGAATGCATCATGATTTGTGTGAGGGATGTGTCGAGTTTGCGGATGATATAGTGAAACATTATAAGGATTGCCACATGGTATATGATCAGTGTAAAAGCTCCAAATGTGAAAGCCGTGTAGTTGAAGCTGAGAAAAGGGATTGTAATGTGTGTAGACGTACATTTTTCAATAATAATTGCTTTGAGTTCCATTAGTCAATTGATATGTGCAGGAAAATGAGAATCTGTGAATGTGGTATGTTTCATATGCTGGATAATTGGGGGAAATTCAAGCATAAATGTGATGAAGTTCACTGTTCTACATGCCATGAGAAATATAAGCCAGTTGGAGTAAAGCATGTATGTTATATGAAAGACGCTAAGCCTAAAAATAGCCCTTGTGTACTACGATATAGAAACTTACACAAACCCTGAAACCAGAGGTTATTCTACATCTACTTGTAATCCAGACTATCTGCGATGAGTGCATGGAGGTCGAGTGTGATGAATATCACAAATGTGGAAAATGGACAAACGTTTTTAATACGATTGCACACGACAGTCCCGTGAAACTCTTTGTGTCCTATATTGTCAAGTTAGCGGACAAGTTAAAAAAAATGACTATATTCTTGCCCATAACTGGGAAAAATTTAACACACTGTTCCTTCATAAGGAGCTGCTTGAGCTCGAGTCATCAGAGATATTTACAGATGATCTCTTGAAAAGAGGAAACAAACTTATACAGATGCAAATAAGAGATAATGTACAGCTTAAAGACACTTTCTTATTCACACTGAATAATAAAGGACTACTCCACCCAAACATTACTTTGACTATGAATGTATGAGTACAGGTGAACGTGAAAATTTTGACCGTTACTACAACAGTTTTAATGAAGATAATCCTTACAATATAGCTGATGAATGTGAGCGTTATTGCGTGAATGATGTGCGCGTGATTAGAGTGTGTTTCCAGGCCTTTAAAAGGATGTACATAGACCGTTTGAAATGCGATCCGTTGGAAGTCGCAACCACGATCTCCTCATTGTGATTTACGGTGTTCAAGAACAATTTTATGCCTAAAGACACCCTAGCCGCCATTCACAGAAACAACCCTCGAGTTATGGGCACAAGACTATTTACTGGATCATACACATACAACAGCAGACAGGTGTATGCATAAAGCATGCCCGCAACACGGGGGAAGTACCCATTAAGGTTAATAGTCGTGTGTTTTGGGTCGACTGTCTAAGTAAAAACCGTGCCACTGGTGAGAAGACTGTGTACTCCTTTAACGGCTGTTGATGGCACGGATGACCAAGTCCTGAGTGCGGGATCGTAGAAGATATCCAATGTATATATCCTGCCGATAGTATTGAATGTACCCGCACCTGCGATTAGCTTTTAGGCACCCACTTCTCTCATAAAGTCTTGTGGGAGCATGAGTATGATGCACGGATGGAAACCGATTGACAGTATCGTGAAGAAATAAACACCATCAAGCGTTCAATAGTGTTGGAGCTTCTCAAATGCGGTGATAGCTTGTTCGGAGGGCGTACAAATCCCTTACTACGACTTCTACTCTTTATACCTCTACGTGATGAAGAACAATTCGTACCTCGTAGGTGCTCCTGAAAAACTGGTAGGACCAGCCCTGACCACCATCGAGGAGTTCTCAGGAAATCTGAACGAGAACTATTTCGGTCTTTCTTTCGTAGACGTGCTCCCACCTCGCGATTTATGGATGCCGATCTTACCCATCGTTATAGACCACAAGCTTATGTTTCCCCTGTGCGTGAAGTGCAAAGGAGAACAATGGGACTTGTAATCACACAGCCAACCACCATAAAATTAGAGGCGTATATACAAGCCCTGAGCTGTCCCTAGCCGTTCGCCATGGCTACAGAATATTGAAGATATATGAGGTGTGGAGGTTTCAGAAGTTCCCAACCTCTTCACGCCATATATCATATAAACACTTTTTTGAAGGATAAGGTCAGGGCATCTGCGAGGAGTTGATACCGAAGATGAAAAATCGGCTTATATTCAGCGTTACCGTGACTGTGAAGGGATACAACTTGACCATTCCCAAATTGTAAACAACCCAAGCAGGCGCTTCAGTGCAAAGTTGTGTCTAAATAGTCTTTGGGAAAAATTTGCATAGAATAGTGGCAAGGGGAACGTTCACCTAGCCCAAAGTTATAACGAGGTGTGGGATTATGCTAACGCTCCCGATAAAGAGGTCATGGAAATCGTGAATGTAGGTAATACGTACATAATAAAGTACAACACTACCGAATTGGCCACAGATATATCGCGTGTTACAAACATACTTTTGCCAGCTTCACAACGGCATATGCACGCATCAATCTTTGGAGTCTATTTCATTCTCTTGGTCGGAGAGTTCTGTACGCCGACACAGATAGTGTGATATTCCCAGCGAGGGAGGGTGAATACATGCCGCTTATTGGTGAGTTCCTCGGAGAGTTGACTGATGAGATCACATTTAAAAGAAGCTATATCAAAGAGCTTCAGTGAGTCAAGTTTAAATTTGTGAAGCAATGCTTGATAGGATGCTTGGTCTTTCCGCCCTTTGAATTGTTTCAAGACATTTTAATATTTTTCGTACAAACCTTGGATGCGCTGCGTTATGGTCTTATGATGGCTAGTTGCAGTGCTGGACTTACCTATAAGCTAAATAAGCTATAGCTTAGGGCCACACACCCTCCGGGGCCTCATTTTTTTAAATATATTTTTATTTTATCATTAGTTTTTATTCTTTAACACTAATTCATCAAAAATTATATATATATATATATATATATATATTATTTTTTCTTTATCATTAACATTAATATAAAAAATAATAATTATAGTAATAATGACATTATTTTACATTTTTTTACCCGAATTTTTTTAGAGAAGGGCCTCAAATTTCATATAGCTTAGGGCCTCAGCAGGTGAAAGTCCGGCCCTGGCTAGTTGGAATAGAAGCACGATCCCATACAGTCTTTACTTTTTGGGCAACGACTGTAGCAACATCATAAATTTTTGGATTGCTTCTCCTGACTTAATTCTTTCTTGTCTAACATAAAGGAAACACTGAAGTATATCTTCGGACGAAGGCAAATAAATCGGTGAGAGATTCTTTGTTGGTCCAAAGATTGGATTTAGCTGTTGAGTATTCCTTGTCTTCCTTTTTGCTGATTCATTCACGGCCATGGAAGCCATGCCTAATTTTGCTTTGTGCGTCGGAATAGAATTAGATTATATTAGTGACTAAATGTTATAGCGAATCAGATTCAATATAAAAATTTATCAAAGCAATCAAATAATCTGAAAAAGAGATATAAATTCTAATGTAATATAGTATAAATAACAAACCCTAAATAATATAATTATGAAATAATTTAAATCTGTGAAAATCTAAACAAATGAAAATCTTAAAATGGTCCTAAAACATCTACTAAAGTTGAGAAACTCAACGAAAGATACAAAAATTATATTTTTTTTAAGCATTTTTCATGAAATACCAAATTTTTCAAATTTCTGTGAGGAATATGAGAAACGTGTATAGGGGAAAAGTCAAAAAACATAAATAGATAAATCAAATTAAATAAAAATAATCTTCCTAGCATAAACACAACGGAAGATACGCTTAAATACCACAGACTAACTTGTGGGTGCCCCTACAAAACTGAATTCTAAAGAAAGTTTTTTTTCACTGCACCCTAATGTTGATATCTATCCGTTTACACACGCCTGTATGGCTAGGGTAATCTGCATCAACTTTAGAGTACACATTAAGGGAGAACCAAGTGCGCTGAACCTCTGGTCCACTCCGGAGAGGGCGATCGGTTACCTGCGTGCCGCCGGCTTGCTCGATCAGGGTGGGCTGATCGGCTAAACAATAACAACAACTAAGGAAGGTTACAGTAACACACTCGCACCTCCCAATACTCCCCTTAGTTGTGTTTCGGGAGATTTTTCTTCGAAAGGCGCAGAGGGCCTTCTACTTACTTCCTTTATGTTGCCTTATGTGAGTTCGAACGACGGTTCAGGATCAACCTGCGGTCGACCCCTCTGCAGCATCCCGCCTCATTTGCGGGATTTGGTGAAGGAGGGAATTGCTGTCTGGTCTCCCCCTGCCCTCGTAGCCAGCCACGCATGGCTGGTCAGGGACTTTGCACAGGAATCTGTCCAGCTGGTTCTTGAAGTTATCGAGGTCGATGTGCTGGAGATTCCTCACGTCTTTTAATAGGACATTGAAAAGCTTTGGGCCTCGTATTCTGAAGGTATTTTCCATTCTCGTTTTCATGGCCCCTTGTCCATCTATGTTTTGTACTCGACACATTGTTTCCAATATTTTCTCCTGGTGGTCTAATAACTGTGATAGGCATGATCTTCCATCCCTGAAACCATGTTGATTTGGATTGTATAAGTTCTTTTCTTGTAGGTAGTAGGTAGTTTTGCCTCTAATTTTACGTTCAAAGCACTCTATAAGGTGTGAAGTGAGAGCTATCGGCCGATAATTCTTGGGCATTGCTCTTTTACCACCTTTGAATAAGAGGGCAATGTTCGCGTTCTTTAATGGGAGTGGAATTTGTCCTGTGTCGAGTGATTTCCTCCATAGTAAGCATAGCGGTTTGGCAATACTCTCTTTACATTTCTTCAAAAATGTGGGACTCCATGTGTCTGGCCCTGTTGCCGAATTGTCTCGCATCTGTGATAGAGCCTTAATTACATTTCCTTCTGAAAACTCTAAGTTCATTAATAGGTTTGTGCCAGAATTTGTCCTTGGCTGATTTGTATCAATGTCGAAAAATTCGTCTGCGTTTTCTACTTTCATCTCGGACTTAAGGGTGCTAAACACAGAGTTAAATTGTTCCTTAAGCAGTTTACTCATTTTTTGGGTGTCATTTGTGTTTTGGCCTTCCTGTCTATCAACGGACCAATACTCTCTTTGCATTGCATTTTCCTTTTCGTAAAAGTGTAGAAGTATTTTGGGTTAATACAAAAAACTTCACTTTTCTACCTGAAGGTCAAAATATGATAATAAAAACCACTCTAATAGACAGAGTTTATTTCCACAACAGTTTCGATGTCCACTGGCATCCTCTTCGGGTGGATACAGAAAAACGAAGAGGATGCCAGTGGGCATCGAAACTGTTGTGGAAATAAACTCTGTCTATTAGAGTGGGTGTCTGTTATCATATTTTGGGTTATTTTTAATGTTTTCTGCTACCTTGTTTTCCCCCTCGTTTGTCTTATGTATGAATGTTTGCTTAAGGTCCATTTCTATTTTCCCTAGTTTCCTCTCTAGTTTGAGTCTCCTTGCATGAGTTCTGCATATGTGGAGATGTTTTACGGTTTGCTTCCGTTGTCTTTATAGTGTTCTGATTTTTCTCTCGAGCTTGCTACGTTTTCTTTTTTGTCTCTCTGGAACATGTTTCAGTAATATAGGTTTGGTTTCAGTCTCCATTATACCTAGTGTTTGTTCTGGAGCCTTCTCGTGAAGTAGCAATTCCCAATTTACTTCCTTTAAATCTTTATTTACACTTTCCCAATGTACTTGCTTTCTTTCTTTTTCAATTTTTCTTTGAGGAAGGAGCTAAAAATCTCAACGTATGTCTAAAGTTAGCAGCTGACGAGGTAGCGTCTAATAGTGGCTGTAGACTCCAGCGCGGTCACGTCAACGCGAAGAAGAGGCGACGTCAAACCGAAACATGAACGCGCTGGTGGCCAAACTTCCTCAAACCTCCGTGCAGCGGGCTGTCTACGGTTGGCCAGACTGGCAGTCGACTGCCTGTTGCGTGGCACGGTCATAGTGCCGATCGGCTCTTGGGGCCGGACCTGTACCAGCCTGCTATTTTTTTTCATTTACGGGGAGCAATTGCGTGCTCCCCGAACTACTCTTACTCTCCGGCGACATTAAGACTAATCCAGGCCCCACTACAACTTACACATGTCACCATGCACAAAGACATAGACACAATAGGACCATGAGACACATACAGAAACATAATATTAATATATTAAAGTACTACGTAGATGGCCTCACAAGCAAAATCATGTAGCTTAGGGAATTCGTACACAAACAAAACATTCATGTAGCACTTCTACAAGAAACAAAACTAAAACGCATACACAAAACACCCACCATCCTTGACTTCACGGCGATCCGTTAAGATCGTACTGGGGGTCACGGTGCTGGACTCATCACTTACATACGGAAAAGCATTAGCTACACTGATGCCATCCAAAACGTTACAAACACAATCCAAGCAGATAACAATGATAGAAATACAGGCAGTTAACATTAAAACACGCGCAAAACACAACACCACACTCATCAACATTTACATCCCACTAGATAGTTCACCTCAGGTGTCAGCCAACTACAATCCACAGGTACACAATCTGGCCTCTCTCACTAATTCATCTTAGGAGGAGACTTCAACGCTAAAAACACTAGTTGGTATCTGCACAACCAAAGCGACAGCAGAGGCGCCAACATAACCACACAACTAAACAGCCTCTTCATTCTTAACAGTACAGAAGAACATACACACATACCACATCAAGCAAGATACTCAAACTCCTCCCCAGATATAACGTTCTGTTCCCCCTCACTAGCAACACGTTCACACTGGAGAACAGAAAAACAACAGTCATCAGACCACCTGCCCATCATCATTACAACACGTTCTACACTCTACCCCAACAGCCTTAGGCTCACTTACAGAAATTACAAGAAAGCTGATTGGGAACAGTTCAAAATACAGACTGAGGAACAATTTACCACATTAAACAGCACACCCATCATAAACATCACTACAACACTGAAGACATTTAAGCAGATCATCAATAATGCAAACAAATACAGTTCATACCTAACAGCAACATTAGGAAATACAACCCAAATTACACTAGAAAATAGCCCACCTCATAAGGCAACGTAACAATCTCAAACATAACACACAAAAACCACACACAGAAGCAATAAAACAGCAGATACAACAGCTCAACACAGAAATAAACAACAAACTTAAAGAAAAACAAACGAAATATTTAGGGAATTTATAACAACACTAAACCACTCCACAGATACATCAAGGCTATACAAGACTATAAACAGCATTACCCACTCTAACAGCGGCATTCACACCTCACACGCGACTATCTGTCGCAGCCAAAATAATATCCCAACATACACGCAACAAGCTAACATTCCAGTTAATCACTACGCAAAGATAAGTCACTTAAACAGAGACAACAACCAGAAACACGCAGACAGACAAACAGCCAGACACAAGAAAACCTAGACTCGACACGACCATTACACCCTTCAATACAGACCAGACCACCAACATCATCAAAAACATTAAGAATTCGAAGGCTACTAGATATACAACATATCTAACATACACCTTAAACACTTGGGCCCACAGGAAATACTAGCTCTCACAAACATCAGCACATATTCATACCAACACTGTATTATTCTTCACATATGGAAACAAGGTAAAATTATTACACTACTCAAACCAAACAAAAATCCAACAGAACCAGCTTCCGATAGACCCATTACTTTACTATGCACACCTTCCAAAGTAACAGAAAGACTAATCTTACAAATCACCAACCCACACATACCACTATCGCCTACTCAACATGGATTCAGACCTCACCACTCAACCATGACATTACTCACTAACCTCACGCAGCACATCATGGATGGCATGAACTTCAGACGACCAGCTCAATGTACACTATTAGCAGCATTAGACATTAGTAAAGCATTTGATGGTCTCCCACGCTTCCCTCTCATAAACATGCGCAATAACACCAAAAGGTGGCTGAGCAACTATCTTTCAGGAAGATACTCACATGTCACATTTAATGACAAGTCATCCAAAAACAAGCTTTTTCCGAACGTGGTCCCTCAAGGCTCTGTTCTCTCACCAACACTGTTCAACTTATACATGCATGACATTCCAACACCCATAGATAACAAGTTTACCTTATCATCATATGCAGATCACATCACTCTAACATCCACCCACAACAATATCGACACCGCTACAAATAACCTACAAACATACATAAACAGTATACAAAACTGGCTCACACACAATAGACTCAAGGTGGCGCCCACAAAATCAACCATCACCTTGCTAGACAACTCCACAGATTACACTAAACAACAACAACATTCCACACACTCACAGGACCAAAATACTTGGGGTCACAAACAACACATCATTATCTTTTGCAAACCACATTCAGGACATTAAAAACAAATGTACGACAAGACAACACGCTTAGGGTACTAACAGGCACAAACTTTGGACACCAGCAGGAAATAACATCACTCATATACAAACAATATATTCGCTCAGTTATGGACTATGCTAGCCCATGCTGGGCACCCATTGTCTCAAACACACACATAAACACCTTACAGACAATACAAAACAACGCACTTCGTATCATTACAGGATGTACTCAAACAACACCAATAGAACACCTGCACACAGAAACAAAAATACTGAAAGCTAGGGAACATTTAGACATGAGGGGAACACAATTCATGGCAGCAGCGACAACTAACCCACAACACCCTTGCCACTACATGTACAATCATGCACCAACACCTCGCACCATTAAGGTAACACCAGAGAGACATTATAACCAAATACCCCATTCCATACCACGCCCAACAGACATCACACAGTACAGAAAACACACACACACACACACACCTAACTCACAAAGCACTGACACGACTCGGTCCAAATGCGGTCCTAAGTGCAAAGCCGCCACCCATTAACAGGTCAGAGACCAGCCTGAGCAGATCGGATCGAGTTAACTTAGCACGATTCCGATGTGGACATCACCCTAACTTACATACATATAACACAGACTAGACAACTCCACAGACGACACCTGCCACCTGTGCCAGGACACACCACAAACAATTGAACACATTATGACAGACTGTACCGCTGTAGCATAAAATAGAACACAACACAACATCACCCAGTGCGCTGAACCTCTGGTCCACTCCGGAGAGGGCGATCGGTTACAGACTGTACCGCTGTAGCATAAAATAGAACACAACACAACATCACCCAGTGCGCTGAACCTCTGGTCCACTCCGGAGAGGGCGATCGGTTACCTGCGTGACGCCGGCTTGCTCGATCAGGGTGGGCTGATCGGCTAACCAACAACAACAACAACAACAACTTTCTTTGAATTTATGTTTATGCCTTCAGATATTCCTTCTGCCTCTCTGGGATGCGTTTTCGGACCTCTGGGTGCCAACTTCAATTGTATATCGATTAGGTTGTGGTTGGAGAAATTTGTGTGCGTTACCTTTTTATTTATTATTATCTCATTTTTATTTGTCAAAATTAAATCCTAAACGTTCTCTTTTCTAGTGGCTTCACAGATTTCCTGAGTAAGGGAGTAATGTTCCATCATATCTAATAGCATTATAGCTTGGGTTCTATTATCTTTTGTAATGTTGCCATGAAACTTTTCAACATACATGACTTCGCATTTTTCTTCTGTTATGAATGGGAAATTAAAATCTTCGCAAACTAAAATATTTTTTGCTGAAATTTCAAGTAATTTTAACATGTTTTGTATTTCATTAGCGGCAAATTGGAATTCACTTTTTGTGGTTTTTGGCGGTCTGTAGGGTGACCGGTAACTTCACTCCCGGTGAATTCCCTCCGGAAAATTGACTCCCAGTACTTTCACTCGCAGTAATTTCACTTTCAGGTAATTTCACTTCCTGGTAGTTTTAAATTTAAGTACTTCAAATTTTAAAAGTATTAGGTTTACGTTAGGTTAGGTAAGGTTAGGTTAGGTTAGGTTAGGATAGGTTAGGTTCGGTTTCATTTTTAATGGTGAATATAGATCAATAAAATGAAAGTAAAGGTTGTGTCTTTGGGGCTTAAACCATTAAACCCTTATATGGAAACCAAAAAAATATATCTATCTTCATGAACTGGTACAGAAGAGTGAATTTACCAGGAGTAAAGTGCATGGGAAGTGAATTTACCGGGAGTGAATTTGCTGGTGAGAAAATACCGGGATTCAATTTACCGGGAGTGAATTCGCCTAGACGTCCATAATGGTTAGGTTCAGTTCTTTATTCTAAAATAATAATTTCGACTGTGCTATTTTGATTTGTTTACCTTTACCTCACATGTTTATGTGTTTTTCACGTAGATCCAACACCTTCCCCCTCGTCTAGCCACTCTTTCTGCTCTGTATATGTTGTAGTCCAGCAATGCTATTTCAGTATTCTCGATGCCGTTTTCACAGTCTTTTTCACACTTATGTAAGTGTGTTTCCGTTAGGCATATGATATCTACGTATGCTGGTTTCCGTAGCTAAATTTTGCACGTATTGTAATTTGCAGTCCGCATGGTCAGTATTGAGGCCTTGTATATTTGTGTATAATACATTTACCTGGTTTCTAATCTTCGTGTTCGATTTTCCTAAACAATGGTCGTTTCCTGGTTGATGTCGGTTCCTGTTTGGTGTTATTGGTTGGGCCGCTGCATTTGGTAGTATTGGGGTTGCGATCCGTGATACCACTGTGGTGGTTGTATTATTGATGAGTGGTGTTGAATAGAAGGGTGATGTACATAATGTGGTGCATATATTTGCGGCGTTCTGTCTTTTCTTGTTAGAAGGGCAAGCTGTGCTTTTATTGTCCCCATTTCTTCTAAAAAGTATGTTTCATTACTCTTGTTATTACTTCTATTCCGGATTTCATCTGTTCTTTCCCATTCTGTTCTTTGCGTACCCTTTATGTGAAAAAACGGCCACTCTATGTACAGGCATTTTTCTCCGTAATTAACTGTCTGCACATACGAGGGTGGGAAAAAGTTGCAGTTTTATATATAATTCTAGTGTATATATATATATATATATATATATTGTATATATATATATATATATATATATATATATATATATATATATTGCGCCTCGGTGGTGTAGTGTTAGCGTCGGTGAATACGAATCCATCGGCCCCGGGTTCGAGACCCGGCAGCCAGCGCGCAGCAAAACCCAACTGTTCATCCTTCCACACAATAAAGAAAGTGGTTGGTAGATAAATGGGTACCCTAGGTGGCCTAGTGGTTAAGACGCTGGGCTACTGATGGGGCGTGGTTCGGATTCCACGTTAAACTGTAGGTCTAAGGTGGAGTGAAAAGCTTGACCTTCTTCAGAATGAACAATTCGGGCGGAAGCTAACCAAAGGTTAAAGGTTAAGGTATATATATATATATAGATATAAACCAGGTAAATGTCTTATACAAAAATATACGAGGCCTCTATACGGACCATGCAGACTGCAAATTACAGTACTTGCAAATTTTAGCTACGGAAACCAGCATAGATATCATATGCCTAACGGAAACACACTCACATAAGTGCGAAAAAGGCTGTGAAAACTGCATCGAGAATACTGAAATATAGGCTGACCATATTTCCTTGAGACAAAAACGGGACATTGGGATGGCAAAAAAGGGACGGGGGTTATGTAATATTCTGTATTCATGAAAAAGTAAGTACATAAACATATTGAGCTTACAATTATTCTTCAGTGACAGAGCCCATACAAAAACCCATACAAAACGGTACTGTCCCGTTCAAAACGGTACGTATGGTCAGCCTACTGAAATAGCATTGCTGGACTACAACATATACAGAGCAGATAGAGTGGCTAGGCGAGGGGGATGGTGTTGCATCTACGTGAAAAACACATACACATGTGAGGTGAAGGTAAACAAATCAAACAGCACAGTCGAAGTTATTATATTTGAAGTAAAAACTGAACCTAACCATTATGGACGTCAACAGACCACCAAACACCACAAAACGTGAATTTCAACTTGCCACTAATGGAATACAAAACATGTTACAATTACTTGAAACTTTAGCAACAAATATTCTAATTTGCGGAGATTTTAATTTCTCATTCATAACATGGAAGAAAAATGACGAAGTCATATATGTTGAGAAGTTTCATGGCAACATTACAAAAGATGATAGAACCCAAGCAATAATGATATTAGATATGATAAAACATTACACCCTTACTTAGGAATTCTGTGAAGCCACTAGGAAAGAGAACGTTTTGGTTTTAATTTTGACAAATAACAATGAGGTAATAATAAATAAAAAGGTAACGCACACAAATTTCTCCAACCATAACCTAATCGATATACAATTGAAGTTAGCACCCAGAAGTCCGAAAACGCATCCCAGAGAGGCAGAAGGAATATTTGAAGGTTTAACATAAATTCAAAGAAAGTACATTGGGAAAGTATAAATGAAGATTTAAAGGAAGTAAATTGGGAATTACTACTTCACGAGAAGATTCCAGAACAAATACTAGGTAAAATGGAGTCTGAAACTAAACCTATATTACTGAAGCATGTTCCAGAGAGACAAAAGAGAAAACGTAGCAAACTCGAGAGGGAAACCCGGACACTATTTAGACAACGGAAGTAAACTGTAAAACATCTCCACAGATACAAAACTGATGCAAGGGGACTCAAACTAGAGAGGAAACTAGACGAAATAGAAATGGACCTAAAGCAAACATTCATACATAAGACAAACGAAGAGGAAAACAAGGTAGCAGAAAACATAAAAAATAACGCAAAATACTTCTACACTTTAACGAAAAGGAAAATGCAATGCAAAGAGAGTATTGGTCCGTTGATAGATGGGGAGGCCAAACACACAAATGACACCCAAAAAATGAGCTAACTGCTTAAGGAACAATTTAACTCTGTGTTTAGCACCCTTAAGTCCGAGATGAAAGTAGAAAACGCAGACGAATTTTTCGACAATGATACAAATCAGCCAAGATCAAATTCTGGTACAAACCTATTAATGGACTTAGAGTTTTCAGAAGGAGAAGTAATTAAGGCTCCATTACAGATGCGAGAAAATTCGGCAACAGGGCCAGACACATGGAGTGCCAAATTTTTGAAGAAACGTAAAGAGAGTATTGCCAAACCGTTATACTTATTATGGAGGAAATCACTCGACACAGGACAAATTCCACTCCCATTAAAGAACGCGAACATTGCCCCTTTATTCAAAGGTGGTAACAGAGCAATGCCCAAGAATTATCGGCCGATAGCTCTCATCTCACAACTTATACAGTGCTTTGGACGTAAAATTAGAAGGGAAACTACTTACTACCTACAAGAAAAGAACTTATACAATCCAAATCAACATGGTTTCAGGGCTGGAAGATCATGCCTATCACAGCTATTAGACCACCAGGAGAAAATATTGAAAACACTGTGTCGAGGTCAAAACATAGATGTAATCTATACTGACTTTGCTGAAGCCTTTGATAAATGTGACCGTGGAATTATAGCACATAAACGTAAGAATACAGAAATTACTGGAAAGCTGGGAAGATGGATATTTAATTTCGGAACGCAAAGAACACAAAGAGTGGTGGTAAATGCAGTCAAATCGGAAGTCTCGGAAGTAGAGAGCTCTATCCCACAAGGGACAGTATTAGCTGCCTTGTTGCTCATAATAATGATTGCAGATATTGATGCAGATATCAATGACAGTATTGTATCATGTTTCGCAGATGACACAAAGATATGCAAGGAAATATTGAACGAAGGTGACATAGAAAGATTACAAAACGACATTAAAACATTATTCCAGTGGGCAGAAGACAACAATATGAAGTTCAACGAAGAAAAATTCCAACTTCTAAGATATGTTAATAAAAAGGAGCTGCAGAAAAAAGGGTACAAAACTCTGCAAGCAACGAGATAACACCGAATCCACAAGTCAGGGATCTTGGAATAATAATGTCGTCGGATGCAGATTTCAGAGAGCACTATAACATCAAAATTACAACGGCTAGAAAAATAATGGGAATCATCTGGAGGAGCTTCCGCAGGCAGGAAAGCAAACATCATGCTCAAATTATGGAAGAGTCTGGTCCTTCCAATAATTGAGTGTTGCTCAGTACTCACAAGCCCATACAGAAAACGAGACATTGCGAACAGTGAAGCTATACAAAGGTCTTTTACATCTAAGATAGAGGAAACGGAAGGTGAAGACTACTAGTCTCGACTACAATCACTGAAACTCTACTCTCTCGGAAGAAGGCGCGAGCGGTACACAATAATATACATATGGAAAATACTTGAGGGCTATGTCCCTAACCTTAGAAATGAAATAGAAACAAACTGGAATGAGGGAAGAGGCAGATTTTGTATGGTCCCAGCTGCGGTGGGACAAGGGGCCATGAAAACGAGGGTGGAAAATACCCTCAGAATACGAGGCCCAAAGCTTTTCAATGTCCTACCAAAAGAAGTGAGGCATCTCCAGCACACCGACCTGAATAACTTCACGAACCAGCTGGACAGATTCCTGTGCAAAATCCCTGACCAGCCATTAGGGTGGCCCACTTTTCAATTTTTTTTGAAAAGTATAGGTGATCGTAGTTTTTCCCATTATTTGGCACTATACTAGCACATTGGTACCGTTTTTACAAAAATTGATAAATATTTAGGGGTCTCGCATCGACCTTGAAATTACTAGTTTTTTTTTAAAAATGCGTACTTTTTAACTTTTTACTGAATCAAGATAAATCATTAAGTATGGATGTTTTCTGAATCCTCTTAATGAGAGAAGTCGTTTAGTGTGCCTGCCAATGTCATACGACTAACGGTTTAAAGGTTGTGCCTGTATACAGGTAATACCAATGTGCTAGTATAGTGCCAAATAATGGGAAAAACCACGATCACCTAATACTTTTCAAAAAAATGAGTCACCATACTCCAGCTGGGATGCCGTCATCACGTCCTAGAGCTTATCGTGGGGGCAGTAGCCGTCACCCTGCTCGGAAGGACTACGGCACCAACTGATCCTTTGTTTCAGGAGTTGAAGAGAAGGTTAGTTCATTTTTTGTGCAAGGTAAAGTTAGGACACACATGATATTCCACTAGTTTATAAAACAGCAAGCCAAACCGGAACTTCAGAGTTTTCTCACACAATTTTCTTGTTTATTATTTTTGAAGATGAGACGAGCTCGATCTCTCGACCTACTGCAAGCTGCAGGTCGAGAATCTGGCGGAGAGTACGTGGCTAATAGAACTCCGGGAGGCGGCGGTCAGCTTCCTGAGCCAATGTCATACGACTAACGGTTTAAAGGTTGTGCCTGTATACAGGTAATACCAATGTGCTAGTATAGTGCCAAATAATGGGAAAAACCACGATCACCTATACTTTTAAAAAAAATGAGTCACCATACTCCAGCTGGGATGCCGTCATCACGTCCTAGAGCTTATCGTGGGGGCAGTAGCCGTCACCCTGCTCGGAAGGACTACGGCACCAACTGATCCTTTGTTTCAGCAGTTGAAGAGAAGGTTAGTTCATTTTTTGTGCAAGGTAAAGTTAGGACACACATGATATTCCACTAGTTTATAAAACAGCAAGCCAAACGGAACTTCAGAGTTTTCTCACAATTTTCTTGTTTATTATTTTTGAAGATGGAACGAGCTCGCTCGATCTCTCGACCTACTGCAAGCTGCAGGTCGAGAATCTGACGGAGAGTACGTGGCTAATAGAACTCCGGGACGCGGCGGTCAGCTTCCTGAGCACAGCTTCTGGTTTCGTCAGAGACGATTACCGGGAAGTGGCAGAGATCACGCTCCTGGTACTCGGGACACAACCACGCCGTGGCATTCACCTCATGCGCCCAGGAGCCTACCACCACGCAAGATGGATGGCTAAAGTTAGTATTTTCAAACAAAAATAATCTAGAGATAAGTTTAAATGTTATTCAAAGATAAACATTTCATTATAACGCAAACAAAGTAATTGGTAACAGACGATTACAGGGAAGTGGCAGAGATCACGCTCCTGGTACTCGGGACACAACCACGCCTTGGCATTCACCTCATGCGCCCAGGAGCCTACCACCACGCAAGATGGATGGCTAAAGTTAGTATTTTCAAACAAAAATAATCTAGAGATAAGTTTAAATGTTATTCAAAGATAAACATTTCATTATAACGCAAACAAAGTAATTGGTAACAATAAACCTGTCTTACTTACAATGGTGCCTATTCTGTTTCAGGTCATCTACTACACAAAACTGCTGATGTTCAGTAAGTAAGCAGCTGGAGCTCGACGCCGAGCTGGTCGACAAACTGCACAGGATCGTGGTGTTCATCGCTCTTCTGTACGTACCAGCTTGGTTGGCGGCCCCTGTAGCAGCTGATGCGCCGTTGAATGACCTGGTACTATACCAGCGTTTTCTGAGGTATAGGGCAGTGGACCGCGAGGTGGCAGAAGCGTCACTGGCAGTGATGAGGCGGCACTTCTGGTATCTGAGGCCTCAGACCGTCATCTTCGCTCTATGCAGCAACAAGGTGGATGGCACTGTGAAGCAACAGATGGCAGAGAAGCTGTCCCACCTCCCTGTACCCAAAGACTTCACATACGAGAACGTCTCAGTCGACGAGATGACGCTACTCCCCGACCTGATCGACGAGTCCTCCTGGTTCTTATTTGCAGGTCTGAAGATGTATGGGTCTTCGTGGCTCACCCTGCCAACTGATAAGTGTGACGAGAACGAGGACTTTTGTCGTCTGAAGGATGTGATCTCTAATCTCCAGGTCACCAATGACGTCGCTGAAAGAGGAGTCCAACTGATACAAGACTATGCGAACACGGTCACAAAGGACGAGGCACAGCTGCAGGATCTTCTGCAAGTGGTGGAAAAGAACCGGAAAGAGCTCGGCGACTTCAAGAAGTCATCACTCGCCACGATGACATAGCACAGAGGGACAACGTTGCAGCCAGTGACGTGTGATAGCGGTCAATACAATGCAAAAGTGATTGTTTAAGTTATTGTTTCTTTCTTCCTTATTTGTCTGCTATTTGCTGATTTTTTTGAAAAGTATAGGTGATCGTGGTTTTTCCCATTATTTGGCACTATACTAGCACATTGGTATTACCTGTATACAGGCACAACCTTTAAACCGTTAGTCGTATGACATTGGAAGGCACACCAAACGACTTCTCTCATCAAGAGGATTCAGAAAACATACCTACTTAATGATTTATCTTGATTCAGTAAAAAGTTAAAAAGTACGCATTTTTAAAAAAAACTCGTAATTTCAAAGTCGATGCGAGACCCCTAAATATTGATCAATTTTTGTAAAAATGGTACCAATGTGCTAGTATAGTGCCAAATAATGGGAAAAACTACGATAACCTATACTTTAAAAAAAAATTGAAAAGTGGGCCACCCTACCAGCCATACGTGGCTGGGTACGAGGGCAGGAGGAGATCAGACAGCAATTCCCTCCTTCATCAAATCCCGCAAATGAGGCGGGATGCTGCAGGGGGGGGTCGTCCGGAGGTCGATCCTGAACCGTCGTTCGAACTTACCTAAAGTAAACCTAAAGTAAAGTAAGTAAATATATATATGTTACTGGCAATAATCGAAATCCGGCATTAATATTAATGCCTAGGCATTAAACTGAAAGGTAAGAATGCATATAATCATAAATATAATGCCTATTTATATATTTATAATCCTGTATATACTGTTGAGCTAAAATGGGTCTGTGTGTCTGTCCGCTTCCTTCGGAACCGTGCACAGACTAAACGGCACATCGGAAAATTCTGCAACTACCACCACCTGATCGCCCATGAGCTTCCGATGTGCTCTGTCAAGTTTCCCGGTCCTTGGTCACTCCGCGGCCGAGCACGAGCTATTTAATATCTATTACAAGTGAATGCAGGTACTTCGAAAATTTTTAGGTGCTTACGTATTAGGTTATCGGGACTTCATTTTCGTTTAAACTAACGAAAATATCACAACTTAACCTAACCAATCATCAAGGGCGTACAGTTGACCTAACCGGGCATTCAATTAACCTAACCGGGCATTCAATTGGCCTAACCCGGCATTGACCTAACCGGGCATTCAATTAGCCTAACCGGGCATCCAGTTGACCTAACCGGGCATTCAATTAAACTAACCTGGCAATCAATTAACCAAACCGGGCATTCAGTTGACCTAACCAACATTTGACACAAATCAAAACTCAGTTTATAACAAAATGGAGAGAAGAATACTTAACAGGTCTTAGAGAAAGACATAAGCAATTAACAAAACAAAATTGGAATGATTCATTCAAAATTGGGGAGATTGTGTTGATACATGACAAGACTCCAAGACAACATTGGTCAATGGGAAAAGTCTTAGAACTCAAAAGTGGTGAAGACGAAATTACCGGGGTTGTAAAACTGAAAACAGGAACTGGTGAAACCACCGGAGATATTACACTACTATATCCTTTGGAGTGTAGGGCTAAGTTGAACCATTACTTCAAAGGATGGATCAAGATACTATTGAGGAGGAATCTCTCAATGTACCTGTTATAACTCAGATTAAACCAGACAGGCCTCAAAGAAAGACTGCTTTGAAAGCCAGAAACTTTTACAAGAAAAAATTAAGACTGGTGACTTATAAACCTTACACAAATAATGAGCAAAGTTAAAATGCTTAATAATTTTACTTTAATTCTATTAATTTCCTATAGCCTAGGGGAGTCAAACTGATTGACATAACTTTAACTAAACTTGAAAAGTTTGCCTCTTGAATTTTTATATTTAAATATGTCTTGAGTAACATTTCTCTTTCTAAGTTCCTACTTTATTCCTTTTAACTCATTTCACATGGTTTAAAACACACTGTTTATTAAAAAATTTAATGTATAACATACAAATTTTTCCTTCGGCCCCCCCAGTATATGGAAAACTATACATGTTTCCAATATGGTATCGTATGTGATACTTTTATTTCTTAATTAAATAAAATTTATTGAATTAAATAACTTCAAAATTGCCTCGGGATTGGCGACATAGCCTATTAGGAATGAAATTAACTGCCATACAAAAACCCCATATGTAGGCATTGGGCCTGCATGACAAGAAGAAAACCAAATTTATTATTTTATATCAAAATTTTCCACTGCTGACTCATGAAAATTACTTCGAGAGAAGAGTCAACGAACTTTGTAAAATCAGCAGATTCCTAAGCGAAAGATTTACATTATATTGGCGCCGTTCTGAGCTTGCTTATGTTACAGCGATGCTTTCAGCAAGGGAGACGTACTTAATCTTCCTATAAGTTCTGAGTGAATACCTTATAATGTAAAACTAATAACTCAAAAGGATAGGCCTGTTCCATCAGGTATTTAAGTGTAATGAATGCCTATATTAATTAAACCGAATAAACTCGTTGTGTAACTCCATCGTACCGCGGCCCTACATCGAAACAGAAGCGAGGCCCAACGAAATAATAAGGTAAGGTGATTTATTTCTTTATCATTAGGCAGCGCTAAAATACCGAAGGCAAATGAATTTAACGAGGTCCTTTGAAGATCTACACATCCATAACTCTTTCACGAAAAAACGTAGGGTTTTTGTCGTTAACTCTCCACTGAAATCTGCTGGAAATTTCAAACGGATGAGGGTAACAGGCAATCAACCCATAGCTCTATATATTTTTTTCATAACCATGTTCAGCATCACCCCTATTTTTGATAACTCCGGGAAACTCCACAGGTTTCTTATAATCTTCGGACTATTGAAGAAATTTCTGAAGAGCTTCTTGGTATGAAATTCTCTTCATCAGGGTGCATTTTGGTGTTTAGCAGATTCATCAATTCACTTTCCATTCTTTTAAGTCTGTTTTTACTGGGATCTGGAACTGATTCTTGGTTATTTGTATTTTGTAGTGAAGCGTACACTTCGTGCGGAACCACCACTACTTTCTTCATTGTATCAAGCTGGATAATAAAGGCCCCAAAATTGAGAGCAGGAGAGGCAAGAACGAGCCACCTTTTTGTACAATAAGACGTTTTTTCCTTTGCCACAGTTTGCCTTTTACGAGCGATGACATTGCATTTTATAACATTAAGACAGATTTCACAGATACATTTTAAAAAGTCGGGGTTTCTCATTTTTGACAAACAGACGCTGTTGAGTGTGAAGTAGTCGTTGGTAGATTTTTATAAATTCGAATTATTTCTTTAGCCGTTTCGCCATTCTGGGATATACTGTACACTGTTTCAGCCTCGTTTGGAAACATATACGTTCTTAGAAGCACCCTAAATGTGTTTCGCGGGTGAAGGTCGCAGAGCAAATAACCGTAACGTCGACTCTTTGCTTCTTTACAAACCTCCAAAAATTCTTTACGCTGATTCGGAAACATTTGACTGACTAATACCCCAATTTCCGATACATCTCCGGGCTGAGCGAATAATACGAGGTATTGTGTTTAATGAAACATCGCGCATATGCTTCTTGATAAGCAGATTCTGATTGAGGAAGAACACCTTCTGTTAAGATGGTGGAAGAATACTGTAAATGTCTCGGCAAATGTTTTATTAATTTCTAACAGGAGATCATCAATTACAATCACCGTAGGTTCATCTCTCTTTATCGAACTAACATCATAAACACCTTTGTGGAATAAAATAATGTTTTGGTAATCATTGTAAATAGTTTGGGATGTCAAATAACACCATACAACTTTATGTACAGGTCTTTATCTTTAAAAACATTAAGCATAAACACGGTTTCACCACATCCTGTAGGACTGGATATAATATACGTAGCAGGGCTCGTGAATCTGAATTTTTCTACCTTTGCCAAATATAATAAAATTTTAAGTACCAGTCCTTATATTCGCCAACCTTATTTTCTTCTTTTCAGAACCGTGAATGATGGCACCACCGAGCGTCAACAGCAACAGGGGCCTGTCGTCGATGTTGACGATGACGATGATGACGACGTTGTAGTTATTGAGGCAACAGACTGCGCTCCCCGCATTAGTTCCCCAATCTCCAACCCCACATCTGTTAGCGCTCCGTTTCCCTAAACGGCAATAACATCACCCATGTCCCCCAATTCAAAAAAACGGGAACACGAGGATGATAACCACAACGCAGAAACGCCCTCGACGTCAGGTATACCACGTGAGCGTGTAAAATTCTCCATGAACGCGCCGTGTGTTACACCATCAACAAGTCCTGAAAATGTAGCCTCAACCTACCACGTCCTAAGCTACGCCACCAACAGTACCATCAACTTCAAATAAACATGGTCATATTTCTTTCTGTTCAGTACCCTCTTCCGCTGTACCTACCGCTTCGTCATTAATACCCCAACCTGCAGACGGAGGCGTGTCCGAGTTCGTGCACAACGTTACCATCACCAGCCCATGTTGGTGAGAAACCGATACCGATCGATCCACAAATTCTGTAAAACGAAGATGTTGAATATGGGCTACAGCATGCAGTTAAACGTATCGTGGGGTTTGCCCTTCAGAGCAACGAGGGGTGCGAGTCCAGGGTAATACTAGCTCTCCGGTTCGGGTCAAATGATGGAGATAGAGACGACTTTTGGATAGTAATACCCGACAGACGGCTGGTTGTAGAAGACGTTCATTATATTTTGGAGCGTATTGCGCAAGCCACACAGCGCGGAACAGAGTTTAACTTGGAGAACTTCACGATCGATATAGAACATATTTACCGTGTTGTGGGCCTGCTACTACGCCTTATATACTTAACTTTAACAGCTATCGAATATACAAAACCCACACAATTCTCGATCGGGGCTGTGGCTTTATAGCAATAATTTTGGGCCAAATTCTTTACTTATTTTAGGTTTGAAGGGGACAACATACTTTCCCATTCGTAATATAAGAGCTCTTAACGCGATTTACGATAAAAACCGTAAGTATGGCAGGTATCATGATTTGCGTAAGGGATGACTGGAGTTTACGAATGATCTGTTAAAACACTAAGGATTTACACATGGTTTGCGACCAATATAAAAGTCTTAGGTGCGAAAGCCGTGTAGTTGAATACGAGAGGAGAGATTGTAATGTACGTAGACGCACATTTTGTAATAATACGTGTTTTGATCTCCATAAATCAAATGGGACGTGCAAAAAAAAAAAAAATTTGTGAGTGTGGTATGCTTCATACGATGGATAACTGGGGGACCTTGGAGCATAAGTGCGATGAAATTTATTTCTCTATATGTTATGAGTGAGAAATATAAGGCAGATGGTGTAAAATATGTTTGTTATATGAAAGATTTCAAGCTTAAAAATAAACCTTGTATAACCGTGTACTTTGACATAGAGACATACACGAACCCCGAAACCAGAGATTATTCCTCACTTGCTCATAAGTTAAACTATCTGAGACGAATGCATGAATGTTGAGTGTAATGAATGCCATAAAGGTGTTAAACGGACATACATTTTTAAGACGACTGTAAGAGACTCCCTGTGAAACTGTTTGTGAACTATATTAAGTTAGCGGATGAGTTAAAAAAAATTACTGTGTACATTCTTCTGCATAAAGCAGCAAAATTTGATACACAATTTCTTTATAAGGGGCTGCATAAACATGAGTCTTAAAAATTTTTCACGGGTGACCCGATGAAAAGGGGGAACAAACTTAAAAAATGCAGATAAGGAATAATGTTCAGTTTAAAGACACATTATTATTCACGCCCTGTAAATTAGATAAGTTACCCAAAGTAATGGGAGTGTACGCTGCAGTTTCAAAAGGGTATTTCCTTTCCACATTCCTTACCGAAGACACATTAAATTACGTAGGACCGCCGTCCCTTAAACACTAACCACGACAGTACGAGTGTTAGTGATTGTGAAGATTTTCAGAGGTACTACACCAGCTTTAATGATGCCAAACCTTACAATATAGCGGTCGAGTACGAGCGCTATTGTGTGAATGATGTGCGTATGCTTAGAGTATGTTTCCAGACCTTCAGAAGGATGTACATAACCCTGTCCAATTGTGAACCGCTACAAGCCGCAACTACGACTGCGTCGTTGTGCTTTACTGTATTCAAGAGCTACTTCATGCTAAAAGACACACTAGCCCTCATTCCCCGAAACAATCCCCACAGTTATGGTTATAAGGCCATTTACTGGCTCATACACCTACAACAGCAGAGAGGAGTGTTCATAAAACATGCTCGCAACACGGGTGAAGTGGCAATTAAGAGTACGGTCGTGTTTTTTGGGTAGACGGAGTGAGTGAGGACTCTTGCACAGGAAATAAGACGATGTACTCTTTTAATGGGTGTTGGTGGCATGGATGTCCACGTGCTAAGTGTGGAGTCATAGGAGATAAACCATGAGAGAACCCCCGCTAATAGTCTTGCATGAACCCGTATCCGCGACCAACTTATAAGCTCCCAGTTCACTCACAAGGTGTTGTGGGAACATGAATATGATTCACGGTTGGATTCCGATGAACAGTTTCGCGAAGAAATAAGAAAGACCAAACATACAATGGTAGTGGACCCTCTAAAATGTGGATATAGTCTGTTTGGTGGACACACAAACCACTTCAAACTATACTTTCCACCTACGAAGGGCGTGAAACTCCATCACTAAGACTTCCCTTCTTTGTACCCCTACGTGATGAAAAACTAATTTAAACGAGAACTATTTTGGACTTTCCTTTGTTGATGTGCTCCCACCTACCGATTTATGGATGCCAATCTTATTTGTCATAGACCATAAGCTTATGTTTCCCCTGTGCGTGAAGTGTGCAGAGGCTAACAATGGTAAGTGATCACACATTCAACCAGAGAACATCAGAGGCGTTTATACAAGCCCTGAGCTCTCCCTAGCTATTCGTCACGACTACAGATTACTGAAGCTTTATGAGGTATGGAGGTTTAAGAAGCTGCCCAACCTCTTCACACCATATATAAGTACTCTTTTGAAGTATAAGGTAGAAGCATCAGGATACCTGCGCGGGGATAAGACCAAAGATAAAAAACGGCATATATCGAGCGTTACCATGATTGTGAAAGAATATAACTTGAACGTAACCAAATAGCGTGAAACCTTGGCAAGCGCTTTAGTGTAAAGTTGTGCTTAAATAAACTTTGCGGTAAATTTGCACAGAATACAGACAAGGGAAACGTCCATCTATTTCAAAGTTTTAACGGAGATTGAGACTACGCCAACGCCGTCGATAAAGAAGTCATGGAAATCACGAATGTGGGTAACACGTACATAATAAAGTACAATAGTACAGAGATGTCTACGGATATATCACGTGTAACAAACATATCTGTAGCTAGCTTCACAACAGCTTACGCTCGCATCAAGCTTTGGAGATGAAGCAATCTCTTGGACGACGGATTCTGTACGCGGATACAGATAGCGTGATATTCAAGGTGTAAGAAGGTGAATATATGCCCCCTATTGGTGAATTCCACGGGGACCTGACTAATGAGGTCAAGGATCAGTAAGAGTATGGGGAATAGTGCCCTTGCGAGTCGGGGATGAGTTCTAGTACATCGTGAAGGCTAAAGGCATCATGTTAAACCCTGTAAACCGTAAAATCGTCAGCTTTAATTCACTCAAAGTTCTAGTGAGTTTAGAAGATGACGAAGCTGAGGATGCCCAGCCACCGCACTTAGTTGTAAGCACTCATAATTTCTGTGCACAGAAGTTGGGAGGTGTGAAGAAGTTTAGAGGGAGAAGGTGTGTCGTAACACCTCCAGGAAAGGGTACCAGGTTTCAGGGCACCTATGACCCTGTGCCTTTTGGTTACCGTGGTGCGTGAATAGTCGTTATATATATATATATATATATATATATAGTTTGTTTTAGATTTTGTTTACTTGTTGGCAACATTTTACAATTTATTTATTTATTTATTATGTGTAGTTTAAATAAATTTATATTTCAGTTAAACGTTTCATTTTTTCCTTTGAATCTGTCTGTGCGTGTGTGTTTGTACAAGAAATCTAAGATCAGCCCATTGTATGGTGCGCGCGCCAATAACAAATGTGCCACGTGACTCCGTCTACTAGCCCCTTTGGAAAGGCACATCTCCTTCCCGCCGTGTTCAGTTGACCGAATTGGCATTGGTACCCAGTCGTATATTTTACCAGCTGAAGATTTCTCATGTTGACGATTAAATAACGATGGCTGCCGCGGATATTGCGTACTTTACATTCCTGAAATAGTACTTAATAAAGTTTACAGATGTCGTGAACATTCAAAGAACTCCTAGTCAGCCGTCTTTTGATACATTTAAGTCTAACTTAAATCTTGAGAAACTGCGTGAACAGGATCCCCAAATACTTTATGGATTTTCTGATGAGAGCATTTCAAGCTTCCGCAATGCAAAAGACGTGATGGAATATGTTGTGAGCTTAATAGTACAGGATCTGGCCTAGAGTTCGTATAAATTTCTGGGTGCAGAGGTTTTGACGACAGATCTAGACTAATTTTGGGGCGTAGAATCCGAATGTTTCTATGCCATCGCACCAAATTGGTGCGAAAGTGGTAAAAATGGCAAAAAAATTGGTGAAAATGGCAAAATTTTATAAGTTTTTCGTATTTTCGTCATATTCTTGAGTTGAAAATTTTTTTAAGTGCAATTGTTTGTTTAAGAATCTGTGTTTGTAACATACTGCTGCCTGAACCAAGAAAACTGACAAAAATTTCAAAAAATAACAGCAAAAATAGTAAAAAATTAAGTAAATGTTGTGAGCTGAATAGTACAGGATCTGGCCTAGAGTTCGTATAAATTTCTGGGTGCAGAGGTTTTGACGACTGATCTAGACTAATTTTGGGGCGTAACATACTGCTGCCTGAACCAAGAAAACTGACGAAAATGTCAAAAAATAACAGCAAAAATAGTAAAAAATTAAGTAAATATTGTCAAAAAATCGCAAAAATGAAATTTTTGGCTATTTTGGTGCATAAACTAGCTCTAACCAATCTTATCGAAATAAATAGTCAAGAAATTAGATATTAATAGCTCTACTAAAATTTCCTAACACAAAAACATGTACAAATGTCTAAATTTTGGGTTACAATGATTAAAAATGGTTGTAGAATATTTGAAAAAAATAGACAAAATATAAAAAATAGTGCTAATTTTATAAAACTCTTAGGTTTGCATGTTGTAAAAGACTGTGAGATAAGATCATGTATTATTTCTGATGATGAAGTTGACTGAAAATCTTGCAAAAGTGGCAAAGAGTTTGGCAAAAATGACAAAAAGTGTCAAGGCCGCTTATGTGATTGAGAAAGAGTGTTACCGTCACTTAGGTGCATCTTCCCAGTGCAGCACCACAGCAATGGGCTAAGTTTAGCTAACTTAGTGGGAGCGACCTCATTTAATGATGAGGCCTCATTGTTTTTTGTTTTTTTTCTGTTCTTTTTTTTGTTTATTTGAAACTGTTATTGAAACATTATTTACAAATGAAAGCACTATGTCTTTTGTAGTATCTTCCGACACCATGAAAATGAAACAGAAGTACAATGTACAGATTTGTTCATCTGTAATTTTATTCAGTTACCTGCTGAAATTCAGGCGTTAGGATTTTGGCATGTTCTTTGATTGCACTTGCAGAATGAGCAGCATGGTATGGATGACGCAGTGCAAGGGCATTTTGACCTCTTGGTACAGGTTTTGCAGCTGCAAGGTTCAATCAAATCCTGAGGTTTATCTGGGTAATCGGTTAGTTGAGGTTCCAAAAGTCCCTCATCAGACTTTACGTAACCATAGCCAAGTGGATTTAAATTTTCAGATATGGAGCCATATGGAGAGTCAAGTCAAAGTTTGCACTGAAGATATGCCCGTTTAATATGCAGTCTAATACTTTTTGAAGAGCAAGGAAGCTGAGTAAAATCGATTTTGTCCCCAGTTTTATAGTATTGCTCAGATCTTAGTTGATCAAATGATATGGATTTTGACTTGGGTTTGATGCAATGAACCAGAAAGTTTTCGGCACCTTCGATTATTTCCTCTGTAAGTGGTTCCTTGCCAAAGTCCTTAATTTCATCAAAGTAGTTTGACTGCTTCAGTGCACTAGATTTTGTGCCTACTTTACTGACACTGTCACAGCCAGTGAAAGCATGCATAATTTCTTGGCAAGGAAGAACGCCTTGTAACTTGCCAAGCCGGAGGGTTGACTTTGGAGCTTCACTGATCTTATTAGTATGCTGTTGTGTTGGTGCAGAGCTTAATGGAGCATTTTGGAATAAAACTAGCACCGTATCGTGTGTCGAACCAATTCCAGAAAAGGTATTTTCCAAGGTGACAAAATTATCCATTGCTGCTTGAATTGGATGGTTTTGATCAAATACTGGAAGAACTGGAACTCTATGTGAACCACATAAAGATATTGTACGTTTTGCTAGTGCAAAATTTATTTTGCGAACTTCTTGATATCCTACACAAATGCTCCGTTTGTTTGCAATTTCAATAAGATCTTTAGACTGTGACAGGTTATGTATAGTTTGAGCAAATCCGACATGCAATGGGGTGGGCTCCAAACCATTATGAAGGATGTAAAACAACATCTGGAAGATAGTTTCACACTTCAGCATCAACTGATTGTTGCTATCTGATACATTCCGAGTGGAAAACAAATGCTGAAGAAATTCCATCCATACTGGAGGACGTTCATTTTGGAAGCGTTTTAAGGCTAGATCAAGATCGTTTGGATCACAATAGCTAGAGCGTAAACAAAAACTGTAAGTTTTTAATTCTTTCCTTAGGTCCTTAGCAACGTTTTCGACAGATGATTTCAGCAAAGTTTCAACAATTCTTGCACTCTCAATCTGGAGAGAATAAACCATCTGGGATTTTCGTTTGTTGCTAGGATATGTAAAATAAATGGTGTCCTTAAATTTGTCTATAAGCAGGCTCTTAACCAAATAGTTACTGATAGATTCATCCTGGTTCAGCTTTTTATTGATCTCTTGTCTCAAGTAGGTGACACTGTATCCACAGCTTGTGAAGTCTATTTTTGAGACTACATCATTAAACGCTTCTTGATCCATGTCAGTAGAACTTATAACTTCATTTTCTTGCTGTCTGTTTTCCAAAATCTTCTCTATTCTGCGATCATAGGCTGCAAAATGCTTCTTTATACAATTATTACGATAGAATACATCTGCAGCGAATACATCTTTGTATTCGTTCAACATCGCTACTCTGGTAAAAACATCGTCTTGGAACAAGTGAGCATAACTCAAGAACTTTTGGGCACGACCTGGAGTACATATACGAAACAAATCATGGTCAGTGTTTCCACATTTCAATTTGACTCGAGCTGAACCACAAAATACACACACTTTCATATCCTTGATATGCTGTGTTTTAATCCTTTTGCTTGAACTATTTTCTGGAGGAGTTAATGCTTCCCTTAAGGAGGAATCGGAGGGTTCAGATTCAGCATTTTTAGACTTTTGGCTACGTTCAACGAACTTTTTATATGTTGCAGAGCACGAAGTGCTGTGATACTGGATATAAGGAGTCTGACTCTCAGTAAGAGCTTTCAAACACTTGCTTCTGTCATCATTTGGGTACGCAGAAGCCAACTGAAGCAAATTTTTTATTCCATGTTCTCCCCTGCTCAAATATTTTTCTCTACTTGGGCTTTTGTTCTTCTGGCACAAGATACATTTACCAAAGTTTGAGCTATGCTTCTTTTCTGGCACAAGTTGACATACATCCTGAAAAAATAAAATATACTAAGTAAGACTTCTTGCAATTGCAATTATAATAAACTGGTTCTATTCTATACATATAAAAATTCATTTGTAACACATTGGTCTTTATATTTATGTTTTAAATATTCAATTCGATTATTACTTACCATGATCTATCATCTGTTGAATCACATAATGAATACAGGGATCCTCAATTTGTAGCTACTACCAATACTAAACCTGAAACACAATAAATATGACCTAGTTACTCTAAAGAAATCAAATAGATCGATTCTATAAGAAGTTCAAGCATTTTACAACAAGCAAGCCTAAGAATAAAATAAAATTAGTACTATTGTTTTATATTTTGGCTATTTTTTCAAGTATTTTACAACCATTTTTATCGATTTATACCCGAAATTTAGACATTTGTGCATACTTTGTTTTAATAAATTCTTGCAGAGCTATTAATATCTAATTTCTTGACTATTTAGTTTGATATGATTGGTTAGAGCTAGTTTATGCACCAAAATAGCCAAAAATTTCATTTTTGCGATTTTTTGACAATATTTACTTAATTTTTTACTATTTTTGCTGTTATTTTTTGACATTTTTGTCAGTTTTCTTGGTTCAGGCAGCAGTATGTTACAAACAGATTATCAAACAAACAATTGCCCTCAAAAAAATTCTCAACTCAAGAATATGACAAAAATACGAAAAACTTATAAAATTTTGCAATTTTTGCCCATTTTTTGCCATTTTGACCACTTTCGCACCAATTTGGTGCGATGGCATAGAAAAATTTGGATTCTGCGCCCCAAAATTAGTCTAGATCAGTCGTCAAAACCTCTGCACCCACGTTCGCTGAAAAGAAACAGAAGCTATGGATTATGAAACTCATTGACGAATGGTACGAAAAGACCTGTTACGTTATGTTACACTTCACTGAGTATACACTTGTTACTAAACGCGAATCTTGTGGTTATGGACAATTTAAAATATTTCTATCACTACATCCATGTAAACCACGACGAGATGGCCAGTGAAATTATAGCTAAAGGTTTACGCGAATTTTTAATAGAATTTGGTTTAATATTGCTTACCCCAAAAGTGGAACAGTATGCGTACCCATTTTTCTCAAATACTGTACATCCCCTCAGTGTCAATAAGTTTTTATCTTCATTTACTGTTTTATGCGTACATAACTGATGCTCGTGAAAGAAATATAAACTTTTTAGCAATGGTGAATTGAGTTGTTCCTGAATAATATAAATACACTTTAGTGCGCATCTATGGTGTGAATATGATAAAACTTTGAAGTCTATATTACTTCTTGCATCGCAGATGGAAAATTTCTTTAAGCATTTACCCGGTATAATGGGATCATTTTAAACATTCGTTTATCCGGACTATGCGTGTCGAAGTTTTCATGTTGGATCAACTCCGTACACGAAATCGTATTACCGACTAGCAGCAGCGGTGTCGAAACATGTTGCGTCCCGCATGACTCACCAAATGTTCAGTCCCTTCCTTTCCTAGCTCCCTCCGTCCCGACCTCTCTCTGAATCGACCATCCCATTTCGATCGCTGGCCAACAACCGTTCCAGTGTTTGAACCGACAGGACGTGCCCTCCAGAAACTAAATGACAGAATCAATAGAAAACTAATAAAAGATGGAGTTACCTTTCAGCAGCATCTTGAGCGCTGTATACGACATGTCCGTACTGAAGTGTGCGTGCATTCAAGCGAAAAACTGGTACTATTAATACGTACTTAAAAGAAAGTACTGGTAAGTGTAATGTTATTTATTTAAGTGTTGAAGAGATGGCCAAAATCTTCATGATGGTTGAGAAGTGGTCTGAGGAGAGGTACAAAATACCACTAGGAACGAGTGTAAAAAGAGAACAGATTAGTAATGCTCCCTCATGCGGCATTATTTTTAATGTTGTGCATAAATCGTGATACAAACGAACCCTGCTTTGACATACGGCTGCTGTGGGAGAATACTGATAACAATAACACCCTTATGCCTACGCGAAACCGTTTCATTCTTGACAGATTGTTTGAAGTTAGCGGTGTCCGCAAACTAAAGCCCATATTAGACGCTCGTGCCTCCGAGATGCGTTATTTTCACACGGTACTTGAATACTCGTACACTGTGCTGCTCGATGATTTTACCAAGTGTCCCGACGAACAAGGCGAGAATGGTTTGGAACTGAAGACGTGTAATGTGTTGTACAAAGTAATGAAAATGCAATTATAAATGTAATTATATGCGAATTCACTACCCTAATTAAGAATGGTAGAAAGTGAACTTACAGATTGTATTTTTATTATTATTTCCTTTTTATGCATGATGCATATGTATATATTAAATAAACATAGTATATATTATTTCTGTTTTTACACCTTTTGTATATACATATATTAATACTGCCTGTATTATTACTTCTAATTCATGATTGAGGCATATACTGTATGTATATATATATATATATATATATATATATATATATATATATATATATATATATATATATATACAGGGCGTCCCAAAAAAATGTATACACACTTTAACAGCTGATAGCTCAATTGATGTTTCTTTCTTTCCAAGTTAAACCCATTAGAATTAATAATGGCAGTCAGACTAAGCTTTGAACAAAGGAAATTCATTCTAAAATGCTACTGGAAGTGTGAAAACGCAGTTGAAGTGCAAAGACAGTTTAGGAGGGAGTTTCAAACAGATCCACCAACGCGACTTACCATCACTCGAATTAGAGATAAGTTTGAAGCCGATGGAACTGTTCAGAATGTCCACAAGAAGCGTTCCGGAAGACCACGGACATCGACAAGCCCCACAAAGCAAGAAAGAGTACTGGAAACGTATCACCAAAGTCCAAGAAAATCTGTGCGGCAAGCGAGTCGTGAGGTAGGAATCTCAGAATCGTCTGTCCAACGCATTTTGAAGCGCTGTCAATGGAAAAGTTACATTCCAAGATTAGTCCATGCTATTAATGAAGATGATCCGGACCGAAGAGTGGAGTATTGCGAGTGGTACTTGGCACGATGTGGATGTGGATTGGACGAAGGGGTTTCGTAGAATACCCTCCGCGTTCAGCAGACCTCACACCACTAGACTTTTTTTATGGGGATACTTAAAAGACAAAGTCTACGCTATAAAACCTGCAACAGTCGCTGAATTGAGAGCAGCCATTGAACGAGAATGCACACAAATACCAAACGAAATGTTTCGTGATGTTTGCGATTCCATTGCTTCGCGTTATCAGCAGTGCCTGGACCAGAACGGACGTCAGTTTGAAAACAGGCGTTGACAAAACAATTAAATAATGTCTGTAGATTCTATTACATTT
Organism: Bathynomus jamesi; assembly: GCA_023014485.1. Classification (NCBI taxonomy): domain Eukaryota; kingdom Metazoa; phylum Arthropoda; class Malacostraca; order Isopoda; family Cirolanidae; genus Bathynomus; species Bathynomus jamesi. The sequence goes on from JAJOZX010000032.1 coordinate 1,507,562, forward strand.
TGAAAATTAAATGTATTTTAATAAACACTGCCTTTATAAGTATTTAAAGTGTGTATACATTTTTTTGGGACGCCCTGTATATATGTTAAACACAGACCGTGCATGGAACAAGGAACTCTTCTGGGAAAATTAAATCCACTATAGTCCGAATAAGTAATGGTAAATGACAAATACCATAGTTTTTCTTTTTCATGATGCTAGCCCGACGTGGGCAACGGGTCTCTCATATATATATATATATATATATATATATACACACCTACATACCGTATATATATATAAAAATATATATATATATGTATATATGTATATATATATATATAAAATATAATATGTGTGTATGTGTGTGTGTGTGTGGTGTGTGTGTGCGCGTATGTGCGTATGTATGTATGTATGTATGTGTGTGTGTGTGTGTGTGTGTGCGTATGTGCATATGTATGTGTGTGTGTGTGTGTGAGTGATGTGTGTGTGTGTTTGATGTGTGTGTGTACGCGCGCGCGCGCGAAACTCAATATATATATGGGATGAATTTCACAATTAAACACGTGAAATGAATGAATGATGCAAGCCCACAAGGAAAAAGAAAAATGATTCCGAGGCCTTTCGTGTATTCAGAAATACACCTCGTTAGGGAATGAAGGGAGAAGGCGAAATGACGAAAATATATACATATTTACAACGGGACAGAAAAATAAAAAGATTAACTCATGATTAACAAGAGTTGATTGAAAGGAAAAGGTATTTTAACAAGATATTGTAAATTTTATACATTCCGAAGTCTTTCGAAGTCTTCTGAAGCCATCTGGTGGTGGGCGGGGGTAGGGAAGCTCCCACCCTGCGCCAAGAAGCTCCAGCGGACGGATGTGTGCCTCTTCAGCGATGCTTTTAATAAAGGCTTGTCTTTTATTGCCCTGTAAATATACATATATACATATGTACCTTTGTAGGAGTGAGCTGCTAGGTTGGGTTACCCCAACCTACCTTGGAGAGTCTAACCCCGAACCCTCCTTCCTGCATTACCCCTCTCCCACTTCCAGCATACACCTACCCCCTTGTAGTGTTGCATGGCTGTGGCACTGTGCCACTTCCTTGCATTGCACGCGGCAGTTTTGTGGGCATACTACTAATCTATTATTTCCATTTTTCAAAAGTCCGATAATCGCTTTATTTTTCGTTTTCTCCTTTGCAAATTATGGCAGTATTTTAATTAATCTTTATTATTTCTTTAGCGTCTTCCTCCTATCTCTGTATGAATTTTCCTCAACTAGATCTTGTACGTCGCGATCAATGATATCTTATTTTTCATATATTGTTTTCCTGATGATTTTTTTGCAGTTCATTAATTTTGTTATTAATTAAGTTTTGTCTCTCAAACATGTTTCGCTTTTCTCTTTGTTGGTTTTCGGAGGCATATTTTTCCGCAATTTATAGTGTAATCTTTTCGATCGTTATTAACATATCTTCCACTGTCTTATCCTTAAAGATGGTTTTCCAGGCTGTTGTTTTCATGTTGGATATACTATCTTCCCAACTTATAACCTCGGAATTTAAATTAAAATGTGCAAATTTGCCACTTTCCACAGTGTTTACTCTTTTCTTCCGTTGTTTTCATAACGATTGACATTTCAGTAATGTTGTGATCTGATCTTATAGTTGGGGATATTTCTGTGCTATCATTTAAGTTGCTTTTGTTTGTGAATACTAAATCTAGACAGTTGTTTTTTCTGGTATTTTCTGTTAGTTTTTGTTTAAACCTAAATTCATCTGTTTGGGCCAATAGCATTTATGTTTGTTCCTGGTCTTGCTTTGTGCGCCCGATGTCTTAATTTATATATTTTACAAATAGAAAATATTGAGGGTTGAGGGAGTTTAAAGCTTTATCCCGTTTTTGACCTCGGTCAGATGTAAGAATTTTGCAGAACGCGTTTCTTGAGGCCGGTGTATTACAGAGTATTTATTATGTTTAAATTTTCAATTTTAGGTGCTAATAATTTTACATAGCTGTTTGACTTACTATCATTTCTGCTATTTTTTTTATGTGTGTATAAATAGCACACCGTCCATTTCGTCTTTGTGTTTATCTGCTCGAAGTATGTTACAGTTGTCAATCTGTATTTCTTTTTTAAAACGCTGAAGTCGTGCACCACAGGATAAATACTAGTCAGTATTCGAAATAATAACCATTAAGTTACACAAATTTTTTATTTGCTGTACACATTATGTCTGAACACTTCCTAGCATGCTAACGCATGGAACAGTAAACTCTAATTTTTTCTTTCAGTTGATCTGTCTCTGAGTCATTCAACGTAGACGACGAAGAAACAGTAATTAAAAATTAGCAAACATCATATGTACAGCAAATCGGAAAGTGTTTTCAAATTATTGGTCACCAGTTCGAATGCTGAATGTAATTTACTGTATGGTGCACGACTTTTGCGCCACCCTGTATAATTGTATATACTGTGTATATATATATATATATATATATAAATATATAAGGTAGACTTGAATGAGTGGATATGACGGGGTGAGTTGGTACAATATAATCGCAATATTTTATAGAAATCGAAATTATTTTGTATATGCTTTTATTTGTTTTAATACCCCTCAAAGCATCTCAGCTCAACTTGAAAACAAATGAAGAACACATTTTTTTTTCTATATGTAGAAAATACTGTGATTTTGTATCAACTCATCCGCCATATCAACTCACCCCAGTCTACCATATATATATATACTTACTTTTGTTTACTTTTGTTGAGTTTGAACGACGGTTCAGGATCGACCTGCGGTCGACCCCTCTGCAGCATCCCGCCTCATTTGCGGGACTTGGTGAAGGAGGGAATTGCTCTCTGATCGCCTCCTGCCCTCGTGTTATTTTATTTATTTGTCGGGTTCAAAATCCCATCTGAGCCGTGAACGGCCAAATTCTAAAGGGCCAGTTCTATCTGAAGCCCAAGTTAAGCTAAATTAAAACTTACGGATTTGAGATCCTATTAGGTCCTACCTCAGGGTAACCTCAGGGTTGCTGACTCGATGCGGGCCTACCTTAGACCTTAGTTACATGAATTTAATATAAACCAAAAGGGGTACTATTTATGGTCTTCTTTCTCAACCTTGCAACAACAACGCAACCTGGACTATTGCACGATGCAACAATCTTGTATCTAAACAACCAAACTAAATTGCAAGAGAGCTCTCTAATCTCTATCAGACCACACGCTGTACGTACGACATCCCACAAACGAGTAGAAAGAACGCGCAGCGCCCCAAAATGATGCCAACAGTGTGACCAAACAATGATGCCACAAGAGCTCAAAAATGCTAGCTCTAAATTAAGTTAATTTTTCACTAACCTTACAATTATGAGATGGATATATATACACCTTAACTTAATATATACAAGCAATGCTGCATCAATCAGCTTAGTCATCATATCGCCTTGGGACAACAATGGTTCTTCCTCTTCTAGATTTTCTAACACTCCCCACCGAAGAGGCATTGTTGTCATTACCTTCTGCAAGGTTAGCCAAGCCTTCTCCATGAGGCTGTAACTCAAATGTTTCATCTTGACTATCTGTGTTTTTGCTGATTTCTAAAGCATAGAGTTTTTGTATAGGTCTCTTTAACTTTCCTCCTGAAGTCTTTACCAGTGCAGACCTAACTAAATTGTCTTTGCCAACAAACAACTCTTCAATTATGCCAAGCTTCCATCATTGCCTTGGTCTTTCATCCCCAATCATTACCACGTCTCCCACCTTGATACAATTTGTATTGGAGCCCTTTACCTTGCCTGATGGGTAATAATTGAGTTCTGGCAAGTATTCCATCTGCCACCTCTTCCATAACTGATCTTGTAGCTCTTCAAGGTACCTGAACCGTCTGGTTAACTCTCCTTGAGTGCTCTGAATAGGCTGCAAGTCTTCTGGCACACTGGGGCTTGATGTTAATCGTTTACCACAAAGAAAATGATTTGGTGTCAATGGCTCTGCATCCTGCATACTGTTGTAAACAAAAGTGATAGGCCTACTGTTCACCATTGCTTCTACTTCACATAAAACAGTGCAGAATTCTTCTTTGCTCAAATGAGCATTAGCTAAAAGTTTCTTTAATGGACACTTTACACTTCTCACTAGCCTTTCCCAAAATCCTCCCCACCATGGTGCTCTCTCAACAATAAACTCCCACTGTACCCCTTGGTGTGAAAAGTAGGATTGGAATCCTTCCTCTTTTAGCAAGGACCAAACTTCTTGGAGTTCCTTTGCAGCCTTTTTGAAGGTTTTTGCATTATCCGATATGATTTTATTTGGGAAACCCTTCTGTTCACAAACCTTTTAAAGGCCAAAAGAAATACATCGCTACTTAAGTTGCTTACCAACTCCAAATGGATTGCTCTGGTGGTAGCACAGGTGAAAAGACATATATAACCTTTGTTAGACTCCCCTCGCTCATACACATAGACTGGCCCTGCAAAGTCTACTCCCACTACATCAAATGGGGCAGTATAGACACACCGTTCTCTTGGAAGTGGAGCCACCTTTTCATAATAAGGCTTTGCACTCCAACGCTTGCAAACCACACATTTATGCAAGACCTTTTTCACTACTTGTCTAATTTTGGGAATCCAAAATTGTTGTCTAATCTCTATTATCACTTCTCTAACTCCCGCATGTAACAGCTTATGATGAGTATCCAGGATCAAAAGGCCCACAAAGTGCCCCCCAGAAGGTAGCAAAATTGGATGTCTTTTCTCCTCTGGAAGCCCAGAAAACTGTAGTCTACCTCCTACTCTCAATAAATCCTGATCCAAAAACACATCCAAACCCTTGAGCGCAGAATGTGTTGGTAGAACCTGTAATGGATGGCTGGTGAGCAATTCTCTCTCTTCACCAAATTTTTCCTTCTGCATATATACCACCCAGTATTTCCTGGCTTGCTGAATCTCATTACTGTTCAGAATTCCTTCCCTTCTTGTTTCTCCATTAATGTTGTTGGTAAATCTATATACCCATGCTGTCACTCTTAACAATCTTTTCAGACTGCTAATGTCCTCAAGCCTCAATATGGGGTCCTGCTGCATAACTTGACAACTGTTCACAGCGCATTTTCTCACCTCACTCACCCATGCTTCTTCAGCCTGGCATTCTCCTACAATGGGCTGATTAGAAGGCCAGTTTTCACTTCCAAGTTTTAGCCACTCTGGCCCATTCCACCACAAACTTGACTGTGAAAGATCTTTCACTGAACTTCCTCGTGTTGGTAAATCAGCGGGGTTTTGGATGCCTGGACAATGCTTCCATTGCTTGGGATCTGTGTGCGTTTGAATTTCCTCCACCCTATTGGCAACAAATGGTTTCCATTTCCTTGCCTGACTTCTTAACCAGTGCCAAACTATAGTGGAGTCTGTCCAATAATAGCTTGGAATTTCATAGAGGGCCAAAGACTTTCGCACTGTAATTGCAAGCCGACTAGCAATAACGGCACCCATCAATTCCAACCTTGGAACCGAAAGCCTTTTCAAAGGTGCTACTCTGCTCTTTGCAGCAACCAACCTGCAACTTACTTCCTCTTGCAATGCGCCTCTTATATAAATACAAGTTGCATAGGCTTCCTCACTTGCATCACAAAATGTGCATCTCCAAATTGTCTGGACTATTGTTCAACTCTCCAAAGTACCATCTTGGGATTTCAATGTCTCCAAGATGTGCCAATTCTTTGAACCAATATTTCCACCTTACCACCATATGATCAGGTAACTCTTGGTCCCAACCAAGTCCAATTTCCCAGAGGCTCTGAAACCAAATTTTTGACTTTATCACAAATGGAGCCAGGAATCCAAGAGGATCAAAGACCTTCGAAGCCAAACTAAGAGCTGTACGTTTTGTCCACCTTGTCTCATTCTCAGCCAGCTCTACTAAAGATTTCCCATTGAAGGTAAACAAATCATCATCTTGCTGCCAAACGATGCCTAGCACCTTTGCGTCTATTGCCCACACTCCTTAATACCAGAATCCTCAATACTTTCTGCTGCATCAGGTACTACAGAGGAATGACTCATAAACTCTTGTAATTGCGAATGATTGGTCTGCCATTTTCTAAGCTCCATGCCAGCCTCCCTCATTATAGCTCTAGCCTCCATGAATATCTGTTTAGCCATTTCTGTATTATCCACGGAACATAGCAAATCATCAACATAAATTTTTTTTCTTATGTGTTCAATAGTGTTAGGATAGACTTCAGAATATTTCTTAAAATGGTACTGCATAGTAGCTGCCAACAGAAATGGACTAGAGCAAAGGCCAAACAACACTGACTTCATTCTATATGCTTGAACCTTAGGTTCATTTTCCAAAAAGTCTTTCGTATCCACCCACAGATACCTTACTGCATCTCTGCCCTCTGGTTTTAACTTTATCCGCAAAAAGGCTTGCTGCACATCTGCAGTCAATGCTACTCTACCAAACCTGAATCTCAGTAACAAGGAAAATAAATCTGCATTTAAATTTGGCCCAGCATCCAAACAGTCATTCAAGGACACACCACCTTTGTCCTTGGCTGAGCCATCAAAAACTACCCTCAGTTTGGTGGTAGTTTTGTCTCGCCGTACCACTGCATGGTGTGGCAGATAATGTGCCTCCTGGCTCACCAGCTCACCTTGCACCCTTTCAGCATAGCCCTCCCTTACATAACTTAGGATGGCCTCATCGTATTCAATTAACAACTCCTCATTTTTTCTTAGCCTGTACAATGAAGTCTCCAACCTCCGATTAGCTAGCTGAAGGTTTGAACCGGGTTTGCAAGAATCCTTCCATGGTAGGCCAACTTCATAGCAACCATCTCTAAACCCAATCCCTTTTTCAAATTGCTCTAAAACATCATTGTTCACTGTACTTGCCTGGTTGTCCTTTATGCCAATAGATTCAAGTTCCCAAAACGCTTTCAAATGCCTTTCCAGACCATGGCTGTTCTCCTCAATCTTAACAAAAAGAGCCTTAACTTCCATTTCATTGCAATAACTACCATGTAGCATCCAGCCTAACTTACTTTCAATAGCTACCGGGCCTTGAGATGTACGGACAATATTACCAGTGATGAAGTCCCAATAATAGTCAGCTCCAATCAAAAGACTAATATCTTCTGTTCCCTCAAACTTATTATTGCCCAAATTAATTCCTTTAACTTGCAATTCTTGGACACATGCCATATCTAAACAAGTAGTGACTGGAGCACAAAGTTCCTCAATCTCTACAGCTTGGACCTTGATAGTGGGACTTTGCGGTAACAACCCTTTAACCAGAACTTCTACCTTCTTAAATTTGGTTCGGTTTTGAACGGAACCCCCAAACCCAGAAATTCTTAAATTTTCCCTCTTAAGTTCTTTAAACTTCAATTTTCTGGAAATTCTGGTCTTAATAAAACTACACTGGCTACCACTATCAAACAACACTCTTACAGTAGCTTCTCCCTCATTCCCAATTAATAAGGCTGCAGTTGTTTGCAATAATCCCCCTTTACTTTTACTCCCTTGCCTAGCAGTGGCATGTGCCACTGATGTCTCTACTTCTGGGGTAGGCCTACTAAGAGTGTTTTCACACAATAATGGCTGATGCCTACCATGACATTTTTTGCACAAAATTTTAAACTTACAAAACCTTGCTCTATGACCTTTCAAAAAACATTTAAAACATGCTGTGGACTTAGTTACCCTGTCCTTTCTCTCCTCAAAGGGTAAGGCCTCAGCCACCTCACATTTATATGACTTGTGGTTGCCTTCGCAAAATATGCATTCCTTGATTCCCTTTAATTTATTCTCAGAGGAGGCATGTAGAGCTGACACTGTACCTGGGCTATTCCTTTTTGTGGAAACTTTGGTGCTGTGCCTGCCTTTGTCCCCTTGTTTACCATCCCATTGTGCAAACTCAACTCCCTCTCGTCTTGCTAATTCTGTGCCTAAAAGACTTAACATCTGCTGAAGGGGGATGTACACATGTTCTGCAGAGTGTCCCCTACTTAATTCAAGCAAAATTGAGCTAGGCAATTTAGACTCCAGTGTAGGAACCAACATTATACCATACTTTTCCATTCCTACACCCAAGTTGTCCAGGGACCTAGTTCTAATTTCAAATTCATCATATAACTGCCGTAACTCCTTGACACTATTAGGATTATTACAGGAGGTATAGCTAAAAGTGCACGGAGGTGGCTTTTAATTAAGATCTCTGGCTTACGAAACCGTTTCTTTAATATATCCCAAGCCACATTATAATTAGCCTCTGTTAATGCTAATCCTGCTATAGTCTTTGCTGCCTCCCCTTCCAAGAGGGACCGCAAATAATTAAACTTCTCCACGGCACTTAACACTTGACTAGAATGAACTGCTGATTGAAAACTGTCTGCCCATCCTTGCCATTCCTGAATACTCCCAGAAAATGTTTTGAGTACAAGCCTCGGTAATTGAACTACAGATCTGTTAACCTTAACTTCATTATCAGACCTGGTCTCTAACTGTACTGAGCTACTAAACTCTTTTGCTCGGAGGCCTACGTTAATTATATCATAAATAATCTCTTCAAAGTAAATTATGTTATTTTCTATTTCATCCTCTTCTATAAGAGCCTCAATTTTAACATTTACCTCACTTAGAGCAACCTTTTTAGTTTCTAATATGGAAAGCTGCGCAGTCACTAAGCGTAAATCCTCTTGCTCTATGGCAGAATCTATAGTGGCAATGACCTTTGTAATTAGACCTTTGTAGGCGCTTCTCCTTTTTATAAATTTGTTCAATTCAGATGCACTCATCTTCAATGTAAACAACCCTTGGGCTCAATACCAAATGAGCTGAATTGGCAGAAATACTTAGCCAAACTGATCAAACGCAAATTTTACTTTCAAATAAACTGAATTGCTAGGTGGGGTACTAACCAACACCAGTATGGAATACCAATTTTTCCACCCAAGTAACTGGCGCACTGGTCTGCAACCTTCGCCTACGAATAATAAACCAAATTAACCAAACTGGTAAATGTAGGCCAAAAACAACGACAGACAAGTGGCCAAGTTTCGCAATTGGGCAACCAAACTTTCTACCCTGGTACCTTAATTCAATAATAACCCAAAATTAACCAAACCGGTAAAATGTAGGCCAAAACAACGACAGACGACTGGCCAAGTTTCGCAATTGGGCGACCAAACTTTTTACCCTGGGACCTTAATTCAATAATAACCCAAAATTAACCAAACCGGTAAAATGTAGGCCAAAACAACGACAGACGACTGGCCAAGTTTCGCAATTGGGCAACCAAACTTTTTACCCTGGGACCTTAATTCAATAATACTCAACCCGTCTAGGCCTAACTTGGGCTACAATTTGCACAATCAGAACTTTGCCGAAAAATAGTCACTGACTCAGTCTTGGGGTAGAATCCGGTTCTGAAGGACCATGTTATTTTATTTATTTGTCGGGTTCAAAATCCCATCTGAGCCGTGAACGGCCAAATTCTAAAGGGCCAGTTCTATCTGAAGCCCAAGTTAAGCTAAATTAAAACTTACGGATTTGAGATCCTATTAGGTCCTACCTCAGGGTAACCTCAGGGTTGCTGACTCGATGCGGGCCTACCTTAGACCTTAGTTACATGAATTTAATATAAACCAAAAGGGGTACTATTTATGGTCTTCTTTCTCAACCTTGCAACAACAACGCAACCTGGCCTATTGCACGATGCAACAATCTTGTATCTAAACAACCAAACTAAATTGCAAGAGAGCTCTCTAATCTCTATCAGACCACACCCTGTACGTACGACATCCCACAAACGAGTAGAAAAAACGCGCAGCGCCCCAAAATGATGCCAACAGTGTGACCAAACAATGATGCCACAAGAGCTCAAAAATGCTAGCTCTAAATTAAGTTAATTTTTCACTAACCTTACAATTATGAGATGGATATATACTGTATACACCTTAACTTAATATATACAAGCAATGCTGCATCAATCAGCTTAGTCATCATATCGCCTTGGGACAACAATGGTTCTTCCTCTTCTAGATTTTCTAACACCTCGTAGCCAGCCACGCATGGCTGGTCAGGGACTTTGCACAAGAATATGTACACAGTTTGGAGTGGCTCAAAAAAATGAAAATGAAAAATATATTTCTCAAGATGTTCATATTTTAATACCACTAACGATGTAGAAAATAAAAAACTGGACCTATCTGTAAATATTTAAAGGTGGCGCAACTCGAAGGCTTAAGTATCATTGTATATTATGGGGTGGTAAATTTCTTCAAACGTGCGCCACCTTTAAATATTAATGAATTTAGCTCAACATTTGGTTTAAGATATTTTCCAATATATAAAATGAGAAATCATATCAGGAGCTCTTATTTGTGCGTTTACATTTTTTACCATATATGTGTGGACCACCGTAATGAACAGCTGGGTGAGCTGAGCGCCGCTTGCCGCCTCCAGGAATTGAACCCGGGACCGGTGGATTCGTAATCAGCGATGTTAACCACTACACCACCGAGTACATATATTAATGTGGTCCATACATATATGGTAAAAAATAAAAACACACAAATAAGAGCTCCTGACAGTGAAAAAGGTTGAGAGATCGGATTATATTTAGGACTTGCGCAACGTCTTTTTTGTTATAAGACCTCCACCCATTTTATTACTATTGAGATATTTTTTAAAAAATGGAGCTGTATTATAAGAAGTATACTGTCCACTGTGACAAATTAAATGATAAAAAGTTTGTCATAAGTGTTTCTTTTCACAAAACAGGTCATCAGCCCGATCCCCGCCAATGACTGTGGTCAACAACAATCCGTTTTTGGGGGATATTTTCTTAAAATAATAATAATAATAATAATGAGATTTCACAAAATGCGCATTCAAGTTTTCTCTTTTGAAGACTTTTATGTAACATTCAGGCACTCATTGTTGTCTGGTTCGCTTGACGGCAGACTTCGTTGGTGACGAGAAGTCCTTCCGGTGATCCTCAACGACTTACAGAAGGAACTGCTTCTGCTCTTCGTTGCGCGTGAGAGATACATTGAACTTCTGGATGAGTGCAACGCCGCGCTCTACAAGGTCGTTAATCACCTCCACGGTTGACCACATGACTCCTCCTGTACCTCTCATGGGCCGGCCACACTGTTGGATCCACCTCCAAGAAATTTTCTGGAAGTTCGAGGATTTCAAAGAACCTCAGGGTTGACTTGGTGACGATGTCGTGAAACCCTTTCGCACCTGCGTGGACGAACGGAGGGATCCGTTGGGGGGTTTCTCAGACCCGACCTGTCCTTCAGGTTTGTCACCATCTACCTATACTCCTCTACTGGCACACCATCGTCGAAGAAACCTAAGCCCACCAACACTTCGGGGGCACTAATGATGATAACTGAAGGCCGTACTAGTAGCCTTGGCAATATCCTTATCAGGATAGTCGGCCAGCGCGCGGAGGAGATTCAAGTCGTTCCTTGGAGCTGCCGCGGAAGAGGCACTCTGGAACTAGTACTTGACATAGATGGCCGTGATGGAGAGGCTTACTTCCTGGATGTAGCTCCACACGAGATCGCTGTTCGATGGTCCTCGTGATGATCCCGGCCGCTGGTGCAGGGGGAACTCCTCCCGGAAGAGCCACATCTTGATGGCGTAGATGGCTCGAGCCACCCACCAAGCTCGATGGATTGCGCCTGGATACCGAAAGTGGATCCCATAGGGAGGGACGCCTCCCAGGAAGACAATCTTCAGCTCAAGGAGCTCACAGTAGTAATCCCGCGGCTGGAATTTGGACAGCTGGTTAACCGCGAACGCGGTCCTTCCATACAGATATCAGGGGGATCAGGTCGTCTTTGTCTATCGTGAGGAGAACTCCGTCTTTTCAAAGCGAGGCCAGTACTCCCGGAAGTGACCGAATAGCTCACTATTCTTGAAACTTGGAGATGGAGACGTCATAGAGGCTGAAGACGTTCTCCAGGAGGATTTCGAGATTGATGTCGACACGCTAAGTTCAGCAACTCACTCCCGAGCTTAATCTCCACTAGAATATAAACTACACCACTGGAACCAGTGTTAGACTGGTTTGGTGTCAAAATAGAGCTCTCTGACGCTCTTACAGTCCCCCAGTCATCTATCTTCCCCACGACTGCGTTGGTTATTCCAGCGGACTTTCCGGAGTAGAGTTTCACTTTGTCCTGGCCAGGACCAGAGCAATCCTTCATGATCTCCCCGTCCCAATGTAAGATCAGAGGAATTGTCGGCCCGAAGGTTTCCTTCACCTCAGCGACAAAGGCCTCCCGATGTTTCATCTGAGCACGGCGGATGGCGCTTTGGCTGATAATTAGATTCTCAACGTCCTGTCATAACTGGCTCGTGGTCGCCATTGCCGTGTATCAGACATGGGGCCTCGGCCTGGCCTCGGCCTCGAGGCCGGCGACGGGCATATTTTGCAGGCCTCAGCCTCGGACCTCAAAAGTGGCCTTGGCAGATGACCGTACGAATGAAGTTACGTATGTTTTGGGATCGCCTGTCAAAGGGAAGCGGAGTTTCAGTGATGAAGGTCGGAGAAAAAGAGAGCGAGTGGAGTGGGAACTGAAACTGACTGATGCTTATTTAGTTTTGTAAAAATTGGTCGTTGCCAATGTACAGGCAGTTTTTACATAAATTTCTTATGTTCTTGTGGTTCGGAACCCACGTAAAATTGTAGGTCCCCTCCGCCACCACGGAGGACATACACAATACACAATTACGAACACAGTTAGGTAGACCAGCCATGAGTGGATCCTAGGGTCTTTGTTGGTCTGAAACATTATAACATTATAACATATAAACTCTCAAAGAATGATGTGTTTGACGCGAATTCTTGGAATCATGTGGAAGTTTGTATTTTTCATGCGTTTCAGCACATGTGTTCGGATTTCACCAGTTACTTTACTTCTACAAGCCTGAGTGAATAAGAGGAAAAGAAATTTCCGGTAGGCTGCTACATATGCAGGATGTTATCAAATTATGTTTCATAAATTACTATACACATTCAGGACATCAAAGTGGAAAAAAAAAGTTCCTATGAACATAAATCTGCAATCACTGTATAAAAACTCCTTGATTCTTAAGTCTGTTTCATTTAGTACAGTGGTTAAAACACCGCTGTGCAATCTAAATTTTCACTACTTTGTTCAGGGACTTGAGCATCCTTTTTATCCATGTATATATACACGTCTGTGTGTATATATGTATATATATATATATATATATATATATATATATATATATATATGATGAATAAAACCACGAAGGAAAGGAAACACAGAATGGTGCTCAAGCGCTTTCGTCTAATGACATCCTCAGGAACACTGAAGTACATAAAGGGTTACAGTCTATATATAGGTTGCAGAAAAAAACCAAAAAAAAACTATATATATATATATATACAATAAACGGAGACATAAAAAAAAAATTAAAAAATTATTAAACATTAAAGGATTGTGAGAGGACCATACAAATTTGTAAGGAAAAACTACCGATTTTTAGCACAAGATTAGCACAAGATCAAATTAATTGTTTCCAACCAATGTTATAGAAAAAAAAAATAATAAAATAAAAAAAAAAATACAAATTTATACTGGAAATCTGCCCGGGTTTTAGCACTTTGCCCTTGTTTAGGTTCGATGTATATAAAAATAAATAAAAAAAAAAAGTTATTTGAGTAGCATACAAGTTTACCAAAGATTTAGCGTTCTACCCTTCTTATCTAAATCTGTTCTGAAGGAATTCAAAACAACAGGATCGAGTTGAAAAAGACCTTTGCTTATGTTGAAGTTATTTGTGAGTTGGATAATGGCAGACTCAAGAATATTTCTATTAACAATGTTGCTAGAGTGAAATAAAACTGAAGCATTATTCCAATCAATACAGTGGGATAACTCTGACAAATGGATAAAAAGGGCACTGGACGACTGTCCTGTTCTAACGGAATATTGATGCTGTTTTATACGTGTGTGCAAATCCTTTCCCGTCTGACCTATGTAAAAGAAATCACATTGTTTACAACCAATTTTATAGATAATACCTGAATTATTGGTATGGCTATTTTTTACTGATATTTTTCACAATATTGTTATATGAAAATACTACATTAATATCCAAAAGTTTAAGTACATTAGCAATGCCTAAAAAGCCCGGGAAAAATGGAAGTACTAAAATATTTTTGACAAAGTATGAGTGTTATTATTCACACGATAGAAAGTTCGTTTTGCCTTGTTCAAACAAGATTCCATAAACGCAGATGGATAACACAGATCACTTCCAATACCGTTGATTTTTTCCAATTCGGCATCGATGTATTACGGACTGGCGATCCTAAGGGCGCGGAGAAACATTGAAAAAAAAATGGCCTTCTTAGTGGGGGTGGCATGTCCCGAGTAAAAATGTACGTAGGACAAATTGTTTTTTTTTTTCCGATAGATACTAAACTTAAAACCTGAGCTTTCCCAATGTACACGCACATCCAAAAATGGGATTGAGTTGTCTTGTTCCACTTCTAAAGTAAACTTAATGGAGGGGACTTGATCATTTAACTGAAGGAGGAAGTTATCCAGGTCACGATTCATGGGTCAGATACACAAAATATCGTCGACGTACCGCAACCAAGGGACGCCACCCAGGATTCTCGGAATGTAAGTAATCTCGAAAAACTCCATATAAATATTGGAGAGGAGGGGCGACAAGGGGTTGCCCATGGCCATCTCAAAAACTTGTTGATAATACTCGTTATTGAAAGTGAATTTACAGTCTTTGATGCAAAGCTTAATAAGTTCCAAAACAATGTGTGAAGGTAGTGGCAGGTCATACTTATGTAATTCTCGGGAGAGAAAGTCAAGCATATCGTCAATCGGCACTTTTGTAAACAATGAACAAACGTCAAAACTGATCAATATATCGTTCGTTTCAGTACGTGCATTACTCAATTTTTCAGTAAGATCCATGGAATTTTTTACATGTGAATCAGTGATATTAAGCTTTGCATCAAAGACTGTAAATTCACTTTCAATAACGAGTATTACACTGGTCAACACTCATTTTATTGCCAATCATATTAGAGTGATTTTGGGGTAACTTTGTGGTGCTGATTCCGAATATGAGATCGGTTTTGCTAGATTGGCTCTAATTTATGAGATAATTGGTACCCCATTGAAACACGTAAAAATGCAAAAAATTTAATGTTCAGGCGGAGCCTACTTACAAATCGCATTGAAATTGTCTCAAATCATACAAAAGTAAACACATGAAATACATAATGGCATTTTATTCGGTATAATAACAGATAAACACCTAAGCTGATTCGCATAATTACAATTAATGTATAGTAAATCTCTGTTTGTACGATTCTCTTTTATGTGGGTTATCAGGACAATCACGTTGGAGGTTCCAGCAATAGTCTGCCATTATGTGTCTGTCCCATCTGCCTTGATACCTTTTCTCCATCACCTTGATATCTTGATGAAACCTCTCCCCTTGTTCCTCGCTAAAATCACCAAGATTATCCTGAAATCTGTGTAAGTGGCTATGGAGAAAGTGTACCTTTATGCTCATATTAGTACCCAACTTTTCAAAGTTTGTGAGCATGTTTTGCACCAGTTCTTCATAATTGTCTGCTTTGTGGTTACCCAAGAAGTTCTTGACAACTGAGACATAACTGCACCAGGCAGAAGCTTCAACACCATTCATAAATTTTTTGAAATTAGAATCCTTGATAAGTGTACGGATTTGAGGGCCATCAAAGATTCCAGCTTTTAGTTTTTCCATACTTAGTCCAGGGAACGATCTACAAATGTATTTGAAGCAGACTTTGACAGACTGAGGTCCCGTATCAGATCATTGAGTTCGTCTTGGGAGAACTGCTGAGGTGTTGAAATGCTTCCTTCATAGTCACTTCCACTACTACCACCTAAGTCCTGAATTTCTTCAAATTATGACAACGGAAGGTCGGGCAGTGTGGTAAACACTGGTATGGGAACGTCTTCGCTGTGTGACATAGGTCGCCTTGCTGATTCCAAATTGGGATAATCCCACTTGAGTTTCTTGTATCGATTGAAACCTTTCACATTAACCACACTGTCAACTGACTACTGGTTGGGTGGCCGATGACTTATATACGGAGGGGGAATATTCTAGAATGATCGCTGAGTAAACACTAAGAATATTCGCGTGTCTCACCACCTAGAATGTTCCGGTAGTTTCCCATATGCACGCGTTATGGTTACGTTTCCTATTAATTGAGGGTATTCATTATCTCAAGAACGAGAGCCAAATCGGAAAAACCACTTTCATTTTGGAATTCAGCAACCCCAAAATACCCTAAATTCGTACGAATTTCCTTGGCAACGAAACAAAAAATTTTTATGTTGAGCTGTGTTATCAACAAGTTTTTGGGATGGCCATGGGCAACCCCTTGTCGCCCCTCCTCTCCAATATTTATATGGAGTTTTTCAAGATTACTTACATTCCTAGAATCCTGGGGGTTGGCATCCCTTGGTTGTGGTACGTCGACGATATTTTGTGTATCTGGCCCATGAATCGTGACCTGGATAACTTCCTCCTTCAGTTAAATGATCAAGTCCCCTCCATTAAGTTTACTTTAGAAGTGGAACAAGACAACTCAATCCCATTTTTGGATGTGCGTGTACATAGGGAAAGCTCAGGTTTTAAGTTTAGTATCTATCGGAAAAAAGCAAACAATTTGTCCTACGTACATTTTTACTCGGGACATGACACCCCCACTAAGAAGGCCATTTTTTCTTCAATGTTTCTCCGCGCCCTTAGGATCGCCAGTCCGGAATACATCGATGCCGAATTAGAAAAAAATCAACGGTAGTGGAAGTGATCTGTGTTATCCATCTGCGTTTATGGAATCTTGTCTCAACAAGGCAAAACGAACTTTCTATCGTGTGAATAATAACACTCATACTTTGTCAAAAAATATTTTAGTACTTCCATTTTTCCCGGGCTTTTTAGGCATTGCTAATGTACTTAAACTTTTGGATATTAATGTAGTATTTTCATATAACAATATTGTGAAAAATATCATAGTAAAAAATAGCCATACCAATAATTCAGGCATTATCTATAAAATTGGTTGTAAACAATGTGATTTCTTTTACATAGGTCAGACGGGAAAGGATTTGCACACACGTATAAAACAGCATCAATATTCCGTTAGAACAGGACAACCGTCCAGTGCCCTTTTTATCCATTTGTCAGAGTTATCCCACTGTATTGATTGGAATAATGCTTCAGTTTTATTTCACTCTAGCAACATTGTTAATAGAAATATTCTTGAGTCTGCCATTATCCAACTCACAAATAACTTCAACATAAGCAAAGGTCTTTTTCAACTCGATCCTGTTGTTTTGAATTCCTTCAGAACAGATTTA